>LPNX011014397.1:134691-226409 GCA_001517045.1 Pseudotsuga menziesii
AATGTTAGTAAAACATAGAAACAAACTACACCATTGTGTTCTAAGAAGAATGAATATAAACTCAACCTATTTTTCCTAAAACCTCCCCTAGAACAAAAATCGAGAAAACCAGCTCCTGCACTTGTACAATTTGTATGATTATGTACTTGTTGTATTTAATTTCTTGCCTCATCATCTATGCATAAGTAGGGAACTCCAATGATTTCTCGTGTCTTCAAAATGGGTTTAAATAATGTATTTGGGAGCCCAATATCATGGGAAACACACCCCTTTATTTGGGATTACAAATCCAAATAAACATAAAAATATACAACACTGCATCTCTACAAATGAATGGAAGATGGCCCATTGGTACAACACCATGGTAGAGGGGTAGAGGTCCCGGGGTAAAACCCATGGGCCTCACCATTCCCTTTTGTGTTTCAATTACAATATGGCATATGTGGTGGATTTTTATATGGTTTGGATACAATATATTATATTACCATATGTGTTGGCCCTTGGTTCTTTGATATTCCTGTTCCCACAGCTTGTTGGCATATCATTACAGATGTTAGAAGGATATAACAGATGGGTCCAAGGATTATCCCTAGTCCCAGTCCTTTTTTAAAACATACCACCATTCAACTTCAAATAGCAGTATATTTCTATATGCCATAAGAACCATTAGATGGAGATTACGGCCAGGTGGGTGGTGTGGAGGTAGAGGTAGCGGGTTCGATCCTCTCTACCGCCTTACTTTGTGGCAACCATATCTGTAATGTGGCCAATTGGATCACCATGTGGCTCTCTCTGATTTGTTCATTTGGAATCCAGTATAGATGCCAACCTGCCACCTACATGCCACATAACTGAAATGTTCTACCCTATGAATGTGCCACATCATTACTACCTACTAAATGTGCATGCCACATGGAACCTTGTGGGTGTGCCATGTGGCCCATATTTTGCCATTGTTTACCTATTTTTATGAAAGTTTATAACTCAATTTCTCACCCTGAGGTCATTTTTCTTGAAATGAATGCCATCAAACATCTCTTGTCGAGCTCTACACAGTTGTAAGCTTCTATTTCATTTTGAAGCCTTTTATTTTTATTTATATTGGATATCCTCCTCAATCAAACCTTCCTAGCAAAAATATTTTGGGCCACTAAAAGCAAGGAATCATTCAAAAAATAGGTGAGGGTACAACTCCCCCACTCTTTTAGTCTCCAGCCATCATGCCTTTCTTGGATGCATTCCTTTAAGCCCCACAGGAAGATATTCCACATCACCTGTTCGTGAAAACATGGCCTTCTCATCAAGTATGACATCTTCCTAAAGCTCATTGAGGTATTCAAGATAAAACTCATCAAGTGAAGGTACTTGAACTTGTACATCTTGGTCCATAATCATAGGAGGCTCATACAATTTCAAATTTTCCACATGAACAACGAAATACATTTGCATATAAGGAGGAAAATATAATTGGAAATCATTGTTACGAACTTGATCCAAAATTGTGAAAGGGCCATACCTAATTGGTTTCAACTTTATTCCATCACCTTGGAATTGGTCCTTACTGATATAAAGCCAAACTTGATCACAAACTTGAAAGTGATGATCCACCCAATGCTTGTCATTTATTTATTTATACTTTCTCTGACTTTATTCTAACAGCTCCTGCACTGTTTTATGAATCAACTGGATCTCCTAAATAAACTTCAAAGCTTTATCCTCATCAACTCGACCATATTTCACTGAAGCTTTCCCAAAATCAAAGTCTAAGGGATACTTTGGAAAATATCCCAAACATGTCTCAAATAGAGACTTCTATGTTGAAGAGTGTATGGATCTATTGTACTCATGCTGAACATAAAGCAACAAATCATCCCAAAGTTTAGGATTCTTGGCACAATATACTCGAATAATATGCACCATGTAGGTCAAGTTGACCACTTCAGTTTATTCATCGCTTTATGGATGGAACGATGTGCTCTGTAATGAACATAAATAAGAAAATAATTAAATAATTAAATAGTTTATAAGTTAGGTTAGTATGAAAAGAGGTGTATCCTCATCATGAATTTCCAAGCCATATTTAAGGCCAAGACATATTTGTAAATATTCATCATCGAATATATAAAATTCTTATTTATCATCCAACATGATAGTAGGATTCGAATGCTAACGGACCAACCGGATTCTATTGCTCCATTTGGTATCATAGCAAATTTGCTCCTTCAGCCTAAGCTTAGATTTGACTCCACCCACCTTTGAGCTCAACTCATCTCACATCATTTTTCCGCTCCTCCATTTCACCCCTATCACTCCTCACATCATTCTCCTTCCTCGCCGACCATCATAGGTAGCAACCCTCCACACCCAATTCCCAACCAAATTCTCTCAGCTTCCTAAGCATTCTCGATCCCAATTTTCTCCTCTTCCCATTGCTCCTCAAACTTCATCCATCACCCTCCTTCACGCCCACACCAACTCTCTTTCAGCCACTGCCCTCTACCCGTGAACTCACCTGATCGCAGTCTCATTCCGCTGAATCTTCTTATGCACAGTAATCCACCGGTGTGGCCCCCATCACCTATGTGGCCTCTCCTTGGAACTACCCTACTTGCACCTCTCTTCACATTGCTCATCCATCATCCTCCTCATTCATGCCATCATTCCCACTCCTCACCCACAAGTGCAGGAACTCAACTCCACCTTCCTACTCAACTTCGCATCCTCCATCCATCGCATACTCCCCCTGCTCCATGCTCCACGACGCCTATCAATTCTCCTCCTCTACGCCCCCTTCTCGGCACCTTCATCCCCGTCCTGTTCACTCTGTTCTAGTTTCTTCACTCCCTTCATGGGCTTTCTCCACCACCCATCCTTTGTGCATAGTCTTCCCCACATCGAAACTCTAAAACATGCAAAAAAAAAAAAACCATTTTAATAAAGATTAAATAATTATATATAATAATAATATATTATTATTATATTATAATAGTTAGTTTTAAAGCATAAAAAAAACTATATACAAAAAATATTATATAGTTTATGAAAAGAAAATAATAATAATATTAATTAATTAATTAATTAATATATTATTTTCAAAATTTCACCTTAAAAAGCCAAAATAGCATTCTACAAACATCCATGGCATCTTATAGTAAGAGTGACGAATTCATAGATCTCCTTGAGGAAATATAAGGACATAGATGAACTAAAGAAAACTATGGACGGAACATTTAAAGTAAATGTAGAGGGAGGTGAAAATCACGTAGAAGAAACCACCCAAGTTGATGAAAAAAATGATGATCTTGATCAAGATTGTGATAAGAGACAAGACAATGTTGCTAATAATAAATATGATCAATGCCGTGAAAAAAATGTCATAATAAAAAACACACGAAGGACAGATATCATCACAAAGACGACTATAAATAACATCAAGGGAAGCAACTATAGTATATATCATACACAAGATAAGACCGATGTTCTTATGAGCATTATAAGCACAAGGAGCCCGTTGAAGGGAACTGACACAAAATGTGTTGGGGATAACAACATGAAAATAGTCAAGGTCATAATGTATGTTGAGCACGTTCAATTGATGACAGACATAGTTAAAAGAAGCAATCACACAAGTAGAAAAAGTGTAAACAAAACTTCACCAAATTCGTACTTATTGCAAATACCAAGACATAATAATCAAAATGAGACAATGGTTGTAATCAAAATTGCACCTCTCAAGTCTTCAATGAGACAGAGAGCCAAAATAAAAGATGACATTAAGAAATACTCGAGCTTTGAGGACAAATATCCCTTAAAGGGAGTGGAAATGTAACGAACATAAATAAGAAAATAATTAAATAATGAAATCGTTTATAAGTTAGGTTAGTATGAAAGGAGGTGTCTCCTCATCATGAATGTCCAAGCCATATTTAAGGCCAACATATCTTTGTAAATATTCATCATCGAATATATATAATTCTTATTTATCATCCAACATGATAATCAGATTTGACTAATAACGGACCAACCGGATTCAGTTTCTCCATGCTTGTATTCAACTGTGTCCATAATTTCCCATAGAGATGACCAAAATTTCCTAAGAAAACAAGAATATCAATCAGATACAATAGAAGTAGGTAGCCCAAAATGAACCCATACATGTTGGAAAAAAAAGGATTATTCAACTCAGGTGTGACCTGCTTCTTACAAGGAATTATAATGCACATTTTATTAAACCTATCCAAAACAACATATAAGTAATCGTGCCCTTTATATACATTGGTAACCCTCCTAGAAATTCCATTGACATGATTTCCAATGGATGGGAAGGAATAGGAAGTGGAGTGTACAAGCCTAACATTCTATTACTTGGCTTACATGTTGCACACATAACACATCCTTTTACATACTTGGACATAGTATCATTCATCTGAGGCCAATAACAAAACTTTTGAAATTGTGCTACAATTTTTCCTACACCAAAATGCACTGAAACGAGAGAAGTATGAACTTCTCTTATCACATGCACTCTTTCACTTTGTGGAATACAACTTTTTATGAGATGATACAACAACTTATCATCAACATGATAATTCAATTCTTCATTTTGAGAGCCATGTATTAGTGATTCATATACTTGTTTAAAGTCTTCATCCTTAGTATATTGTTCAACATAACTTGAATGTACTAAAGGACTTTGTTGAAGGACAATAGAATTAGTTGTTGGAGGTCTAGATAACATATATGCAACTTAATTTTTCTGAATCCATTTCTTGTACTTAATAACAAAATGAAATTGTTGTAGAAAACCCAACCCCCTAAAATTCCTTGATTATTGTAGCTTAGTTTGTGATTGAAGATATTGTAGTGGTTGATGATTAGTATGTATAACTGTTTCTTTACCCATTAGATAATGTTACCACTTCTTAAAAATTTGTTCTAATGCATACAATTCTTTATCATATGTAGAATAGTTAATTAATTATTTAGAGAACATTTGAGAGTGATAGTATATTGGTTGTTTATGTTGCATTAATACTGGCCCCATGGCATAGCCACTAGCATCAGTCTCTATATCAAATGGCTATTATAGATCTGACAGTGGAAGTACTAGAGATGTTTTTATCTTTTATTTTATTGTGTTGAAATCTTTCCGTTCTTTTCCTTCCCAAACAAATACTTTGTTCACGCTTGTCAAAACATGTAATGGATAATCTATGAAGGATAAGTTCGCAATGAACTTCCTCTAGTACTGGGTTGGTCCCAAGAATATTCTTACCTCAATTACATTATTTGACTTGGGCCACTTGACATTGAACTCTACTTTAAAAGGATCAATTCTAAGATCCCCACCCATTACAATGTAAACTAGATACACTAAATATGTCTTCCCAAACTCACATTTGGACATCTTTAAGTACAATTTCTCCCTCACAAGTACATCTGAAAGTTGTTTCGCATGCTTGACATGTTCTTCCCAAGTACAACTAAAAATAAAAATATCATCTAGGTAGACCATGAAAAAATCATCAATAAAGGGCCTAAAAAAATCATTCATCACCCTCATAAATTTTGTGGGTTCATTACAAAGCTCAAAGGGCATTGCCATCCATGCATACTATCCCTGCTTAGTTTTGAAAGCAGTCTTCCATATGTCATTTTCATGGATTCGAATTTGATGATAGTCACTTCGCAAGTATAACTTAGTGAAGAAGGTTTCATTCTTGAGTTGATTCAAAATATCATCAATTTGAGGAAGAGGATACCTATTCTTGATTGTGATTTTGTTTAGTTCCCTATAATCCACATACATACACCATGCACCATCCTTCTTCGGCACCAAAACAATCGGTGAACCACACAGAGAGGAGCTTGGCTGAATGTACCCTCTTTCAAGCAATTCCTGAACCTACTTCTTTATCTTTGCATTTTCAATTACTGAAGACCTATACATGCCAATGTTAGGAAGAGGAGCATCTTGTTGTAAGTGAATATCATGCTGGATTTCTCTTGTAGGAGGTAATCCTTTTGGTTCTTGAAATAAAATATCATAATCATATAAAAATTTACTAAATTCATTTTTTAATTTTGGATCAAATCCCTAAAAATATTCATTTTGATGAACATCCTTTGCTTTAACTATTATAAGAACAAAATTCTTACTAACATTCACTAGCCTCTTCATTTGACTTGCATAATACAAAGAAATATTCGTTTTCATGTGGTGTGCATGAACAATGTGTTCAATTCCATCTTTAGTGAGATGATACCTGTTATCTTCCCTATAAAATATAATCTTCCTATCATAAATATAAGTACTGCCCAATGCAATACCACATATATCCAACGGGACCACATCCATATCAACTTTATCAACAAATATAGAAGTAATAGCAAATCTAACTCTACATTGTTTTGTAACTTGTAGTTGTGCATTATCACATGCCCATCCAAGTGTATATGGTTTAGGGCATAACTTAGTTTCCAAATTAAGTTTTTTAACTATATTTTCTAAAATAAGGTTTTCTTGTGATCTACTATAAAAAATAGAATCAATATTTTATATTTAGAAATTACCCTTATATGAAATAACTCACTTCTTTTTCTTTCATCAATAATAAGTTCATTCTTTGAATTAAAAGTAGAAGGATTTTTTCCTTGAATGCTTGTAGCAACAATATTAGTTTCATACCTAGATTCGGATCCCAAATCATGCTAGATGACTGCAGCAGTCATATTCTTGTCGTCCTTATTCAGAAACTTCTTAGGAGTGAGTTCCAGATGAAGTTTCCAACATTTGGATACATCATGACCCTTATTTTGGCAATGTGTGCACGTAGGTTTTTCTCCTCTTTTGTTCACTGTAGTTGTATGCTTATCTTTCCCTTTACCTTTGAATTTGTTTCCATATGGTTTGAAAGTTTTTTTTTTAACTTTTCATTTACATTCTTCCCGTTGGACTCCATATGAGTCCCTTGAATGCATACCTCATCAAGGTTAGTCTGATTAAACATAAGTATCATATGGTGTAAATAACTATGTCATCCTCCTATATACTTAAGAAGATTTTCTTGAGTGTAGAGAGGTATACCAAGTACCAAAGCTATTTTTCTAAATTCTTGTGTGTACTCTTGGACACTTTGGCCTTTACCTTGCCTCAAATTATGCCAATCCATCATGTCTTGCTACATATAGCTCAATGGATAGAACTGATTCTTTAATGTTAAAGTAAACTCATACCAAGAGGAAATATTGTGACCTTTTGTGGAAAGATCCTCTTGCTTTCTTCTCTCCCACCATATGAGAGTTATCCCTCCATGTCAGAGAGAAGCCAACAAAATTTTGATGCTATCTTCAATGAATTCTTAAATCCTACAATAAACTTATATTTGATGGATCCAATTATCCAAATTTTCAGCATGAAGTTCTCTAAATAGATAATTCCAACTTAATACCAAGATTTAATTGAGGCATATTAAAATCAACTTTTGGATTTCTAGATGGAGAATGAAAAGAATCTCAATAAAATATGGTGAATATGGTGAGGTTTTTGGAGGGTCCTTACCATTTGCTTCTCCATTACCTTCAATATGAGATGGACCACCTTGTTCTCCCTTATTCCATTATTCATAAGGATCTTCCACCATTTTTGGAATCCTCATAAAAGACTTAATAAATTCTCCTTCAGATGGGATTGAAGAATCCCCATCTCCTCATTTTGGTGAAGCCATTCTACCTCATGTTGAACCAATTTTTGGATCAAATTTCTCAAGTTCTACTTCACCACATTGAAGCCTTGATCTCATTATCATTCACAAACTCACAATGCAATGGTTAAGCAACTCTTATACCAAATATGATCTGAATTTTTAAAGGATATTTTTCAACATTTAAATTGCATGTGAAAATTGAATGCTTAACCTTATAAAAAGACTTTAAAAAGAAAATTTTAAATTCTTAATTGAAACACGTAAGCACATAAACAATTATGCAAACCATAAAATTGTAGATAACAGATGATAATGGAGTTCACCCCTCCTAGGCTATGCCTCCAGGCCACTTCCAATGAGAAGGTTGATCTTATTGAGCATTCAAAATACTTACATACATGAATTATGATGATACTCCTGATTTCTATTAGTCAAACAAAGAAACATACCACGCCATTGTGTTTCCCGAAATCATGGGAAACACACCCCTTTTTTGGATAACAAATCCAAACAAAAATAAAAAATATATCACATCACATCTCTGGTGCTCAATCACATAACCACATGGTGCTCTTCGATTGGTTCATTTGGAATCCAGTTTGGATGCCACCCTGCCACCTGGATACCATGTAAATTCCATGTGGCATCCTTTGAATATGCCACATCATCACTACTTGTTTATTGTGCATTCCATGTTGCACCTTGTGGGTGTGCAATGTGGCCCATTTTTTGCCACGTTTTAATTGTTTTTTTGAAAGTTTAGAACTAAATAACTTTCTCATCATGAGGCCATTTTGCGTGAAATGAACATTATCGAAAATCTCTTTTCGAGCTCTATGGAGCTGCAAGCTTCTATTTGCACTTTGCATTATTTCATTTTGATCGACCTTGGAGGTCCTTTTGAATCACAATTCAACAAAAATTTACGATGTTGGGAATACATTCTCTTAATGAGAAATTCCCTTTCCAAACACCATACTAATTAATTAATATATATTAAAACAATTTGAATGGGGGTTGTGATCTCTTCATGGATACTCCATCTCTAAATACCATACCAATTAGTTAATATACATTAAAACAATCTGAATGGGGTTTGTGTTCCATCCAAGGAGATGCTTGTTTCCAAACTAGCAAACCAAATCATTAAAATACATGAAATTTTCACAAAAGGATGCAACGTTCTCCAAATATCTACATATACACTAATTCATGAACAAACCAATAACATATATCATATGTATAATAATTATATCACATAGCTCTTGAGGCAAGCATTCTGGACAATACATAAGCTAAATAAAATATTCACTAATGATCCGGAATCCATTATCTATATATTTCACTAAGTAGAGGAGATACAATGCTTATCCATGTACTTGAAAATAACGGTTGTACTCATCTTATTAACAAGGGGATTCTATATTATTTCATTTAATATCTTCCTATATCCATATAAATTTCCATCAATCCTAATATATCCTTCAATATAAGATATTTTTGAAAGTAACCCACCTAATAACATATTATCTATGTCCTACCCCTATCAACCCATTAAAAATCTATTGATGACCCTTTATATTAATTCAACACCTAAAATGTATTTACTAATCAATATAATTTTTCACACTTAATAATCATACATAAAACAATAAAATACCATAATACTTATTTTTATAGGTGCAACTTGAAGAAACATGAAAATTTTCCTCCAAGTTGTAGATATCTTCTTGGCGTATATTTCCCTCTAAAAGATCACCCTCGAGATGGGGCCCTAGAATATCACATGAGAAGGTATATTCTAACATGGACACTAATGAATGACATAATATGTATCTCCTCCTCTAGGAAATACAAATTACTTCTAACCCCTCTTCCTCAGGATTGTTCCCCTATCCTAGAAGAGAAGATCAAAATCAATGTGTTTCCTTTCTTGGGTTTGTCCCATTCTCCTAGAAAAGAAAGTAGTGGCCAGCATGGTATCCTTCTTAGGATTGTACCCCTCTCCCATAGCTCCACTTACCACTAAAATTTATCTCACTTGTTACAATTTTTCCCTTCTCCGACAAGATGAACACAATGCCTAAACACTTTCCTGGGATTGTCCCCCTCTCCCTCAAGTTATAATGCAACCATATGAGATATCCATTTTGAGAGATTTTCTAGGTGTCGATCATATTTTTGATGCTCCTTGGGAGGACAGGATAACAAGGATAATGATTAAGGAGATAATATCATTGTGTGATTGACTATGCATCCTAGTATAGGCCATGTGCCTTGAATTCCCATGGATATGGTCGATGTCCATGATGATCGATGCAGTCAATGAGTTGTTGGACATCCACTAGAAGGAAGGGTCTCTAAGTGACATATGGCATATTTATTTTTAGAGGAGGAGGGAGAAGGTATTGGTCCTTGACAAATGGGAGGTAGTGAAAACCTAAACAGGGGAAAGGGATGTCAAGGGCACTTTGTTTCACATGCCTCTTGATCGTGCTACTAGACAACTGCTTTGATGGAAAAAGTTTAGGTTTGAGATTGTTGTGCCTCATATTTATGATATTTTATTAGAACATGGGGAATGTTCCCCCACCATGACCAGGTCTCTTTGTACATTTCTAAAAATATTTATGTAAATTTTGTATTACACATGCATCTTGATTACACAAGTATGCCGTCGACTTTCTATGGCGTCAGGTGGGGACAAACTTATTAGCACCTGGGGATATGGACAAGTTTTTTTTAGTGACAAAGTAGAGATACTTCTAAGATAAAGCTTGGTATGGTAGGAAATTCCTAGTAAAGTAGCGAATGTCTCCCTCGATGAGAGGGAGTGTTGATTGTACAACATGAGGAGTCATTTTCCATACTTGTGAGTAATATCATCATACTTGTGAGTCATTTCAAGTCCTATGTATCCTCATCTGATCAAGGTGGTGATTTTGTATTGTAAATCTTGTGAGTAATATCAAGCTAACTCTTGTGAGTAATATCAAGACTATACATGTATTGTATCAAGTCAATGATTCTAATAGACGATACCCTATGAGAATGGACCTCCAATTGTGGATATGATCTTCTATTGTATTGATATTGAAGTCTTCTGTTGTATCAAGATGATGGACTTCCATTTTTTGAGGTGGTTATACTATATGCTATATTGCTAGTCATGGTCACTAAGTGCTATAAGTCTCCTTTAAGGATTAGCTACCCCTAGAGTGAATTAATTTAGCATATGACTACATGGCCCGGGGTAATATATATAATCATCAGTATGTATGGTTAATTATTCTCAGGATGATATGATAAGATAGATAAATAATATGCATATGGACCATTCCTAAATTATTTAATGATAATGGGATAAATCATAGAGAAAGATAATTCAAATTTCCCATGCAAAGGTCTGAGTGAAATAATTTATAAAGCTTCAGTAAAATATGAATGTCTAAATCAATGCCTTAATAAAAGAATTAGTTGAACTATTAATTAATTTAATCAGTTAAGTAAAGAAGTGTTTAATGTTCATCAATCATCGTGCATTAGTTAACTAAATGCATCCATGAAAAAATTAATAATATAAATTCTGCATGGATGGCACTAAGAGTGAAGCACTCATGACACTCAAGTTAGCCTATTAACTAGGTGATCAATAGTCAATTAAAGATTGAGTTCAATTCGGTTATCATTAAGTTAAAGTGAGTTAACATTCAGTTCAAGTAAGTTAACATTCAGTTCAAGTCATTTAACATTTAGTTCAAGTCAATTAACATAAAGTTCAAGTCAGTTCACTTTCAGTTGAAGATAGTGAAAATTAAGTTAAACCTAATTGAGGAAAGGAATGACGCTAATGTTTTCATGGAGGGAGTTCTAGTTATCTCCTCCTTGTGAATTCACTATGTGGTGCTCTTAGTGTGTTTATTGAGCCTCCTATTTGTTTTCTTCTTCATTTTAGGGTTTTTTCTTGTTATTAATATGCTAGGAATATGTCAAGTTCAATATAGTTGCATACATTTGTATTTGCAGGGTTACATTGGATCTCTCTTCTCTATTGTTGTGGTGATAACTCTTATTGGGAAATATGCCTATGTGTTGTAAACCATTCTCTACAAATATATCTATCATACTCAAAGAATTGTTGGGTTTTTCATCATCTGAGTTTGGAGGGTTTTCCCAGGGTATATCTTGTCTCTCATGGTTGATTGATTATTATGTCTGATTTATGGAGCTGACTTATATTGCTGATTTATAAGTTGATTTATGTTGATGATTTATTTATGAGATTCATATGTGGCTGATATAAAGATTCATATGTGGATGATTTATGAAATTCATAAGTGTTGAAATTGTTTGATAAAAGTTTTAAAGTTCAAGCATCTCTTATTTTGCTCAAAACAACAACATTTTTCGATTAATTTTTTTTGTGCAGTGTGTGATTTAAATTAGTGGTGCTCTATTTTCATCTTCATTTGGTTCTTGGTTTTTTTATTTTAAATAGGGATAGATTGCTACATATTAACACATAGGTTTAGTCATATAATTCAATGATAATAATAATAATAATAATTTTAATAATAATAGAATACATAGTGAACAATACTAGGAAATTATGACTTTCCCATTGAAATTACAAATCATGTAAATTCTAGATATGCAAACACATCAAACTGAAAAATTATGACAACAAGCACAAATATATAGCATTCAATCACACATTGTCTATTAACATCATAACAAAAAGTTACATAACATCTCACCATGAAATAACTATAGCTCATGTACTTCCTTTAGCTAAATCTGTGAATGCTAAAATAAAGTACAAAAACTAAGGTACATGTCTTCATACCAACCTTTGCTTGTTTTAAGCTTCCCCTTATTTCTGAAATGTGTTGTACGGGTCATTGTGTATGACACAAACATGATAGTAAATAGTTGCATAAGCTTGTGTGATTTAATCACTTTAAAATATATATTGTTGTGAGGTCTAGTATTAGCTTGTAGTATATAAATTTCAACATAACACGATCCTATCTTCTACATTGGTTATGGGATCTAGTATTTGTGACAGCATATAAATTCCTACAAACTAGGATGTTCTCCTTTTCATATTAGTTGTGAGGTCTTCGACTAGTGGCAACATATAAATCTCAATATACTAGGATACTAAATATTACTAATATTGTTTTTCTATCTCTAGGGAGCTTAATAAATCATAGGTTAACATTATTTTATGAAGAAACTTCATTCCATTATCTTATTAGCTTTGGGACCCAGTTCTATTGATCAACTTTCATTTTTATCCTATTGGTAAATTCAGAATGTGTCAAAAAAATGTAGTATGCTCTTGAAGTGAAATAGTTTCCCTCTTCTTCGACTTGGATCATTTGTCCTAAATTAAATTTGAATTTATGTTTTTCAATCTAATAGTAGTTTCCATTATTATGATTCACCCATATTTCCTTTATTTCAGTGACTTTGTGAACTTAGAATACTCAGCTACAACTCTACCATTTTTGCAGTATCTCCCTTTCATTTCACTAAAAGGACGAAAAGGATTATGCAATTTGTGAAGTATTTGTGAACACCTCCCTTGATTCCAATTCAACTAATTTTGAGGATTTAAGTTCTTGGTGCTTTCACGATAATTTGAAATAGTGACTAGGTTTTATACCAAATATTGGATCCCCTTACTTTACCTTCACGAGAACCTTTTTTTATAAAATTTTCACATTGTCTTATGCTTGATTTATTTTTGTTTGCAAGCAATAACCTTCATTTTAGGACGTCTCCTAACATTATTGTCATGTAGGAACCAAATTGGTGTGACAATGTTGGTTCTATTGCAAGTATTGTTTTCAATTTGTAAAATTACTCAACAATAATCTCTAGAATCATTTTATTAAAATATTTGCATAAGACTTGTTAAAATTTTGGAGGACTTTTTCATTGAACACCATACAATAGACAAAACTTACAATACCATCCTTAAGAGAAGAAACACCACAGTGAGGTGTGGGACAACAGTTTCCCTATATTTCAATGATAGCTAATCCAAATTAGTGGTGATTAAATTTCATTAAGAGCGCAGGAGTTGTAATTTTGTTTAAGCACTACACTGGCATTAATGCATGCCAAGGGAAAGAGTATATAAAATGCACATCAAGTGTGTGAAAGAATGCTTGAAAAAATGTTTTCTTTTGGACTGCACTAATTATTGGTTATTCAACTCCATTCCCTATCCCCAAATAATCTTTAAAAAATCCACAAATTTGATAATAACTAGAATTTGGAATAAATGCATTGATTTCTCTACTAAACTAGAAAAATTGTGGGATATATTTGGGTGTTTCCTTTTCTTCAAATGAATGGTTCAAGAAGGATATATAGAATAATGGACTTGTTCCTTTTCAATTACAACTATAATACAAAGAATACATTGAAGAATGCATAAGTTACACAATAGGATTTTTTATTTGTAGGAATTGAAAGGATGTAACAAATATTGGACCATGAGTATAAAAGTAAGACCCACAATATTTGGTTGGGTGCTTTGAGGGTAAACAAGTCACTAAAATATGAAAAGAGAAAAGACAAAGCTAAGAATATAACAGACTTTGTAAACATGTGTGTGTATAAAGAGAGAGGTTGAGAAGGAATTATGCAAGGTAACTTGTAGAATAAATTGTTGAGGTCATACACAATCCTTACAAATTCATTCCACAAAACTTGAGTGAATCCAAAGAGGAAACAATTGTAATATTTCCAATTTTATACTAATCACATACTAGAGTTTCCTTTTCTAAGAGGTTTTTTCCGATTTAAATTCTTTTGTGTAGTGTGTGATTTCATGTAGTGGTGCTATGTTGTCATCTTCATTTTATTCTTGGTGTGTTTATTTTAAATAGGGATAGAATACTACATATGAACAAATAAGTGGTCATATAATTAAATAATAGTAATAATAAAATATATGGTGAATAGTGTTAGGCAATTAGGACTTGCTCACTAAAATTACAGATCATATAAATTCTAGATATACAAACATGTGAAACTGAAAATTATGATAGAAAACAAAAATATAGAGCACTCAATAGCACATTGTCAATTAACACCATAACAAAAATTTACATAACACCTCACCATGAAAAAAATTATATCTCATGTGCTTTAGGCTTCCTTTATCTAAATTTGTGAACACTAAACTAAAGTAAGAAAACCAAGTTACATGTATTCATACCAACTAATTCTTGTTTTAAGCCTCTCCTTCTTTGTACAATGTGTTGTATGGTCCACTATGTGTGAAATAAGCATGATAATAAATAGTTGCATAAGCTTGTGTGATTCAATCACTTTATAATCTCGATTGGTTATGAGGTATGATATTAGTTGTAGTATGTAAATTTAAAGATCTTATGGTCCTCTCTTTGACATTGGTTGCGGAATATAAAATTTGTGATAACATATAAATGCCTACATACTATGCTATTATTTTTTTCATATTTTTTGCTAGGTCTTCCCCTAGTGGCATCTTATGAATTCCAATATACTAGGATACTAAATATTGTTAATATTATTTTTCTATCACTAAGGAGCTTAATAAATCATAAGTTAACATCTATTTATGCGAACAATTCATTCCATTATCTTTTTAGCTTTGGAACCTAATTATCTTGATGATATATTGATGATTGGCATGTTCATATTCCATTTGTTTTTATGGACTTGAATTTTACAGTCATAGTGCAATGCATGTAGGATTCAAAAGGAAATATAGGTCAATCCCTCTCTGCATTTGGGAATAATGATCACATCAATTCTCTTATCATAAATCCCTTAATTAATAACAAATCTTATCATGATCTAGTGGATCATACAAATCGTTGAATTGTAGGAACGAGGCTATATTAACTCTGCCTCTATACTCGTGACTAGTTGTGGTTATTGTGCTGACCTATAACCTGCTTTTGTTGATCTAGGAGATGGATAAGATATTCTGATATGTCCACATAAAAAAACCATGTGGCAGAATTTGAGTGGTCCACTTGCAAGTATTGAAAACTACTCGATTGATAGGAATTTGAGACTCCTATAAACTACTATTACTTAACCTTTTTAACAAATTAAAACTTATTTAAAAAATCAAATAATAGGAACATGGCTGGAGAACAACCTTAAGTACATTGAACTCTTGTTGTCACGGAATTATGGATTTTTCATGGGTTCAATACAGAAAATGGTAGGTTATAATGTAAAAAGGGATGATATGGGCGACACAAAAATCCAAAATTGTAGGACAAAATATTCACAATTTGAGCACCCAACATCTCCCCCACGCCTGAGTTATGACATGTCCTCATGCCATGACTTAATTCATACTAATATTTTACAAGTGTGTTTGTGTTTAGACAATGAAGGGTAACACTGACAAGAATTATGGAAGCAATGAAGGGTAAAACAAACTAATCAATCACACTTGCCACTTCCCCTATTTCCTTTGCTTGTACAATGTTATATAAAATTTACAAGACAATGAGAATAAATAAAATATACAATAACATGAAATATGTACTCCAATAATGGTCCAAGTTATCTAAATATAAAGCCCTTACTCCAATTATAAAATTTTGAATAAAGTGTCAAAATCCACTCATAGTGTTGTAATAAGACTCCTCAAAGTTTCCTCCAAACTACTCCTTGAGGATTAAATTTAGCACAAGTTATATGCTAAAATCAGCTCCCTAACGATCCCTATCTCCAAGTAGGAAAATGTTTGCATATATGGGAATTTTATGGGACAAAAGGCCCTGTAACTATAGTGCTCCCTCTCCTTTTATGGTTGTTTTTACATTTCAATAAAAGAACACATGCATGAAATAGGGGCCTATTAATTCTCTAAGAAAAGGATTGCATGCAAACCAAAAAATAGAAGAACTGAGCCAAATTATCCTCAAGAGATCCTTCTAATATTTATCATGCAATGTGGATATGGAATAGTCAACCAATCATCAAAATAGTATGGTAGCCAGGTCTCAATTAGGAAGGAGAAGGTGTTTCAAAGTAGAAATACAATTTTTTATGTATTTGAACCTTGATGGGGGTTATAGAAATACCCTCTTTCACCAATCCCGCTTACCTCTCATAACTACAAGATATTTAAATTCAAGACTATAATTCCCTTCAAATTCTATTTGCCTCTTTATATAAGATACATGACCAATTTTCCCTTAAAAGAGAAGAAAATTTTTATTCTTCAAAAGGGTAGAACCATAACGTAAAGGGGGATTATCTTAATGTAAAAACCAATAACCTCCAACTAACTAGTGGAAAGGATAGAAATGGAATTTCTCTAAAGTTTTCATGAAATATAAACCAACTAATGGCTATCACCACATAGCAAACAAGCCTATGCCTATGGTTAACACAAGCTTTACAACTTGTAACATAGAAATTTTGGCTCAAAAAGGTGTGGAAACCAATGAATGAACCCAAATATTTTGTTTTGTGTTCTTTGGAATTCTAGGAGGATAGGAAACTGACCATATCTTCTATGAGACATTGTTATCCTTCATCATAGGATCCCTTTTTACAACTTGCATAAGACATTGAAGTACACATTCTAGATTTGTAGCTTCACTAACGAAGGTTTTGAACCCATTTATTGAAGCTAAGAATGTTTTATTTTCCTTCTTTATCATTCTAGGAGGATTTGCAATTGACCATCTCCTAGGTTTCCTTAATATCCTTCAGAATGAGTCCTTTTTTACTACAATCCTAAGAACTTTAAGTGCCTCTTCTAGTTTTGTATCCTCCTGAGAATGTATGTTCACCTTTTGTCACTAATTCTAGCCCACTTGTTTTCTTGAAAGGGAGTTATTATAGGTGACAAGTTACCTTGAGGAATGGAATTTCACTATTCACATAAATTGCTTTACATGGAGACACTATTTATTATATATAAAAAGAGATGAAATTATTTTAATAATTCTCCTTTCATTCCCTCTTGTTAATGAAATCCTGAACAAAGGATAACCCATGAGGTCATGTTGCTACAGTGAGTGAGATAGTAAATGCCATCTTCTTTCATAATATAGAAGAGCTGGTAAAGCATATTGATCCATCACATCCTCAAAATCATTAAGTGAACGTTATTATCTAATTGATTTTGAAGGATTTCAACTATTTAGGATTGGCCAATATGTCTTCATGACTGCTAAAAACTACTAGAGGCATATGATGTTCTTCTCTTACCTGCAATTCAGAAAGAGATTCACACTCTTGAAAGGACCTCATATCAAGCTCCCATTTTACTTGATTATGCATACAATAGGTAAATTCCCTTAACTATACATCTCCTATAATTAAGTTGGGATTCCATTTAGTTTATTTTTCCAAAAATAAGTTAAACCGATAAAGTTAACTTAGGATGTTTTTCTCTATATTTGTAGAATCATTATGAATGTAAATAAATTCAAGCATGATTTTGATTTCAAACCTTTTTCCTGAGTATAGTATTGAGATTATAAACCAATTCCATTTTTCTTGCAAATATATGGAGTATACTCTTTCTATAATACTACATGATATTTCTTGGGAAACTAATTGATATATAATTTGTTTGTCTTATTCTAGGTTGCTAACTGATTTCAAATTCCATGTATTTTGGTTTTCCATTTGCATTCCTCAGCTAAATATTTGACATACCACTCTTCTTGCACATTTTTCACCTCATAATTATATTGTTTCTTGTATAAAATACTAAGGTCATACAATGCACCATTTCCTTTCCATTCAACATAATTAAAACTCACATATGCTAAAGCTAGAGTATTTGTCCAAATATCATCTAAAATATCATTGATGGACCCATAAACTTCCTTCGTATATTGTTTTTTGTAATGCCACCAAACCTTGTGATAACACCATGGAGAATCCCTTAGTCCTTTAGAACCCCATGATTCCTAGTGGGATAATAAATTAATTACTAAGGGTTCATTTTGATAAAGTAACTACCCATAGTATTTAAATTTGTCAAACTAGGATTATAAATATTTAAATTATTTTTTATTATGAGTTTAATTAAAAATTGTGCTAAGTGAATGTACTAGGGGATAAGGTGGTGCATAGGGCCTTTTGGACCCAATGAGTTGTAATTGTAAATGGAAATCATGGGAAAATAAATAAATATCCATAAAGTGAGGAAAAATATAGAAAGTTCTAGAAAAAGAAGTCATCTAGAAAAGCAATGCAAAAATAAGGAAAGTGTAGAAAAGTTGTCAAGATGAAAAGCGTGCAACTTTTGGAGGGCATAGTTTCCAAAAAGGAAAAAATGTAAGTCATCCTAAAATAAAGAATGACACAATTGCTAAATATTATAAAAGTTATGAAGTATAAAATAAGGCAACTCCTGGAGGGTGTAGTTTCCAAAGGGAGAAGAAGACATGTAAGGTGAAAAGAAAGACAGAAAGAAAGTTTCCTCATTAATTCATGAGGGTGCATTAGTCAAGGGAAGTGGGAAAAATATTGAACCAATTCGACATTGAAGCCTAATTATTCTATAAATCAATGATAGAACACCCCTGTCACAAATTTTGGTCATTTGAAGTTTGTCATGAGAGCTTTGATACTCAATTGTTGAGTGATGTGCATCAACTAGCTTCGAGAGATGTGCCCCTTAGCATTCTTGTTATTTCTTGTTCATGAATTTGGTGCATCAATTAATGCAGTTTTGTTGCAGGTGATGATCTATTATTCATCTAATTTCCATATTATCTGGTAGAGTTTGGAGACCTCTTTTCAATTATAGTCTTCACTCTTATCCCTTATTCCTCTCCATTCTATGATATTCTGACAATTTTGGAGCATTGTAATGGGAATTTCAACCCCACTCATATTTTTCATGTACTTATTTCCAATATAATGTTTAATATCATATTCAGATAATTTCATATCATTCATAGAATTTTGGAGGTTTGGGGTTCAATTATCCTTTGTTTCCTAGCTCCAAAGCCATACTTTGGGGAGTTTTTCTATGCGAGGATACATATGGGATTATTATGAGATTTATTTTGTCTCTCATGGACCTGTTATGATATTATTTAATGTTTATGAAAATTATACAACATTTTGAACTATTTTACTTAAGTTTCCTAATAATCTTTTACACCCTGCCTAGATTTCTATGCAAAAATGACTAGTTTTCCAGTTCAAATCAATTAGTGTTTATAAACAAGTGCATTTAATTTATTTTCCATTTTTAAATTTAATTAAAATTACAATTATTATATCCAATTTATGAAAATGAATATTAGTAAGCCTTTTTATGTGTTTGGAATTCACAGAAGTTAGACTCGATGCATAGTCATAGTGATTAGTTTTCTTAGTGTGACCCTTGGATTTATTTGTGACTATTCAAACCTATATTAAAACTAAAAATATTGATTTTATAATCCTAAATATGGATCTATAACCTTCCTAAGCCTTCCTTAGCCATTGGTTACTTGGATTTGCTTGTTAAGATTTCAGTTTGAACCGGTTGGGACTCCTAGAAGCTTGGTAGTAGACATCATCCTGAATGATGCTCGAAACATAAAAGGGACCAACACCTAGGTTCTTAGGAATCTAAACATTCAGTCTCCTACCTTATATTTTAGTTTCACCCACACATCCGAGTTTATCACCTCCTTTTACTTGATAATATTTCCCACCATTCAACTAGTTGTCTGCATCTTTATTATATAGAGTTAGTGGACCTGATTTCTTCCTTAGGTTCATTAGATTTTTATTTTGTATCTATTTCTAGGGGGAGAATTAGAACAAGATTCCCATACTGTAGTTTCCATCAGATCCAATCTTGTGGTGCATTTCAAAAAATGAAGCAAATTGTCAATTCCATTATTGAAGAAGTCCGCTCCAAGTGCTATTCAACTAGAAACTAAGAGTTCCCATTCTGCATTCCAAAGGGTTTTGGGAGGGATAATAAATGTGATTAGAGGTAAAATTTCTTGCTAACTAATGACATTATCCCTTCAATTAATTCCTTTTTATTAGTTTAATGATTTCTCTATCATTCTTGTTACGCCCTTGAAAATAAATGAAATCATATACATTTTAAATGTTCAAATGGTGGAAGGATCTCTAGATGTTTCTCATGGTATACAATAATGGCTTGTATCTAAATACTAGTGTCTTAGACTATAAAAAGTGGTCCCCTAGAGTTTCATGTGTGCACTAAACAAGGAAGCTTCGAATTTCAAGTTAAATATGGTGATAATTTAAAGGTTTGACAATCTATGGTCATTTCTTAGGGATGTGATTGTGGTATGGGATCAGAACCTAATGACATGTTCCATAAAATTTCCTTGTAACTCATGGCACTATTTTGGTCCCTATGGTCATTGCACAAGCCTTGGGTAGGAATCATTGGCATGCAAGTTGGATATGGTGCCATTTTCAAGGTTTGGCTCACTAGATATGGTTCTCAAGGACATGGTCATGATCTGGGGAAAAAACAATGTCTTATGCCACCATGTTTTTATGATCCATGCATGTGTGATACCTTATGCCATCACACATGCCCTGAATGGGGAATAATTTTCCCATAAGGTCCTTATGTTTCCCATTTCAAGGCTTTTCACACAAGCTATGAATGGTTCTAAATATATTGGTATGCTATAGTGAAAAATACCATTACAATTTTCTTTGAATCTAATAATTAATGTGTGTATTCTTGAGACATCATGGATTTCCTAAATAGAGAATCTTTTGTCTATAATATATTTGTGTTAGCCATTTAAAGGTCAGATAACTATGGATGGATCTTGTGGATATGATATTATTGTGGGCCCAAATCCTAATGAGTTAGGACATAATATTCCTCTAAACTCATGGGCTATTTGTGGACAATCGATCCCTTATGGATGTTCTAAATGAGAATTATGTGCCCATGAGGTATTATTTTGGTCATTTCAAGGTTTGTTGCACTATGCAACATTCTAGGGAAATGTTCATGGTTTGGGATAGGAAGTATGAGAAGCTTATGCTAGGACTTAGATGAGGTAGGATTCATAATGATTAGGCATAAAACATGCTAATTAGTCAAGGTATTAGGATTCTTAGTTTGTTTTTGGATTTCATGATATAAGTTATAATGTACTATGATATCAACATGTTCAAGGTCAAAATGTCTTAGGAGATGACTTTGTTTTGGATCATATTATGTGTAGGGTGATAATAGTTTAGGGATAAGGTGTATTAAGGGTTCTCTACTGGGTCAATTTAAAAATAACTAGGGCTTGAGGTGTTTCAAGGATGGGTTGTATAGCGACAGTTGTAAGAGAAAATATATTGATCTATCATGGTCATCGACTTGGTAGGATTGTAGTTTTCAATTCTCCCATAGACAAAAAAAACACTCTTATGTTTTCTACCTATATAAACTCTAAATTTAATATTTAAAATTGATCACAAGTCACTAACAAAATTTGATGTATCAAAAACATCAATGGCTCCTAAATATAAAATTATCGAATGGTATTGCTCTAGCAATTTTAGGCTTGTGTCAAATAGACTCCAAAGAGGATTTTAAAAGTTAGAGATAAACACAAGATATATTAGGGTTTGCACATGGATATTAGAGGGGCACCCGTGTGCTCAAAATCCATTGATGTAATAGATCATGAAGCCCCCTTTTGTGCACATGAAATTTGAGGGTAGATCTAGCTTCTATGTACAACTTTATATAAAAATGTTTGACAACCAAGTAAATTTTAGGAATTTAATGGAAATACATGCAATAAAGGTGAAATGAATGATTATAAATTAAATTAAAATACAATGGAATGATCAAATCGCATTACAATCTATCAAGGACCATGCTTGGGTTATGGTTGCATCCAAATCTGGCGTCACTAAGTCGCCATCATTACAGGGAAATAGGATATGAACACACTTCAAGCACTCTTTCTACCACCATGTGCCAACCATATTTGTCATTAATTATGGATGAAGGTGATATGATATTGACCCAAATGTGTCCAAAAAAAGTTCTTGTATCATCATTAGTTGATTTGGTCTGATGATAAGGGACCATGATTTTCATCGTTGATAACTAGTTAACTATAAGGGAATATGATTAGATCCATGGAATGCAGTTGACTAGATGGTGATAAATACACAAAGACAAATTCCCATGGGAATGATGAATGGGAATAGTAATATAGATACCGTGCTTAATGTTGTTTGGTTTAGAGATGTTGTAGGAAACACATAGGAAACACAACCATACATAGATTTTATTTACATTATTGTAGAGGTGAGGCCAAATTTTTTTATTATGAAGCATAAATTTTATTTATAAAGCACATAAAAACTATTTTGGGTGCAAAAATGTCTTATTGTTTTGTAATATTGATCTTCCAAAATTATTTTGACACACATGTATCTTTCTAAGCTAGAATAATTCCTTTTCTAGATGAAATTTAATAAGGTGAAAGGTACCTTAGAGGATATCAACATATATATGGAAATTTGTTATATCTACTAGCTAATGTCAAGGTCAAAATAGTTCAGGGTAAAAGTGTGTTAAGGTTGATAAGGTGTGTAGAGGTGCGTCAATGGAAAAATATTTGTTACCCTTTTTCTCAAGCATGAGTTCAGCTTCATGGAATTGGGATTTTACTTAAACGATAAAAAATAGGGCCACACATTCATATTCTTCTTATGCATTAATATTGTCACCAATTCAAACAAAATATCGAATAAGTTTCTCATTTCATTGATACTACATCTAAAAAAATCAAAGAGAGGAACTAGTTGCATCCAATGAGAGACCATTATGTCCAAGGAGAGACTACTTGTGCATCCATGGAGAAAAAATTTGCATGTCTAAGGAGAGACCACTTATGCATTGAAGGAGAACCTTGCCATGTCTTCTATAAGTTCCTTGAATTTGGTTGCAAGTGTTTCTATGGCATCCACCCTTTTTCTAACCTCTTTAGTCTGTCAAATTCTGTGCCCTATATCCATTCACTACTTCTTAAGATTTTCAAATTGCATTGTTTCCAAGGAAAATCAAGAAAACAAAAACATATAAATGATTAGCACCATCCACAAGAGTACCAATGTCTAGCCATAATGCATGATCTATTCCATGTGATTTTTTATCACCATGGCTTCGATTCTACAATCCTTTAACCTAATAGTTCATTATAGTAATGCTTCCTAAGAACATTCTCTGAATTTGATGGCTCAGTTTCCCATTAAAAAATCTAGAATAAAATATAGACATCCATTCCTTATCAATATTTGGTCACCAAATTATTAGAATCATGCATAATCACTCCATAAACAAGTCTAAAGGTGATGTTGGCCTAGATAATCAATATTAACCATTATCTCATCATTATGAGCATTAACTTCACAAAGTGAATATAATATTCACTAAGGCCTATTTTTAAATGCTTAGTAGGTAAACTATAATTTTTCTTTTGAATATTCAAATTTGACCCATACTACACCAATGTTGTAAATAGGGATTGCAAATAATGATTGCTAATGTTGTAAATAGATATTGAATCCCTTATAATTTTATCCCTATCTCCATACCTTCTTTTCCCACTAATTTTGCTTCTCGTTGTCCTTATGTTTCAATAAACAAGTGGCATGGATTTGATTCAATGTCTACTGACTTGGCACCAATATGTCAAAATGAAGGGGATAATAATGGAAAATTTCATGCTTGCTAAATATCACATCATTGCATTGTTTCCAAAGAAAATCAATATCTTCAGTCCACAAAATTAGAAACCAAGAATATGTGGATTCGATATCCCATGGAATTTTATCCTCTCAGATAGTAACTCTCCATGAGAGGGAGGCTGGAAGGTATGGTAAGTAGAGAGCCTTTGCTCAATCCTATATATAGGTGGATAAGGGATAGAGCCAAAATATATGCATTAGAGTCTTAGCACACATATAGTGGCTAAATGGAAGATACTTACTCTAGTCAAATTTTCACCATAAACAAGTAGGAGACCTCACTGAAAGTATCCAACTAGAAATGGCCAACATGGACTTACTCTCCAAAATATTATGCTAGAAACCCAACAACATAACAATTTTTCTCCAAAAAATTTTTTGGATACTCAAAGTCAAGTTGGGAGGCTTGTTAGGTTTCATCTCCACCCTCCATGTAGTGTTTGAGTAATTTTCCATCTAGAAACATTGGTGTGCAAGCCTCATAAGTGGAAAAAATGTACTTCTTTTTTCTTTGTTATATATTTGCAGGTATAAAAGGTATCCTTGGGGAGGTCCACATGTTCGTAAAGAAAACCTGCAAATCTATTTGAATGAATAGTTTTTCAATGTTTTTTACATTTTTTTGACCTTTAGAGGAATTGAATTCCCTTTCCCAATGTCTTATCTTCTACTTACATTCTAAATAACGGAATGAAGTTGTCCTACTTTTTCAAACCCTTGTGATATATATTGGATGATGAATATTAAATTTTTGAATAGAATATGTTACATCTCGACCAAGTATATGTGATAAAAATTACCATTGGAACAATTTGTTGAACTATTGTGACATTTGTTCTTGATAATAAAATCATAATTGGCATTCACAATTGAATTAAAATTATAGTTAGTGTCTCAAGACCACATATAAAAAAAATCCCAAATCTAATACATGGTATTAAATTCTTTTGAAAACTAAGAGTTATTTCTATCCAAAAATAAAACCAAAACTCTAAATAAATAATTTTTTGATCACCTTGGAACTTCTCACCCTTCTAGTAATATGTCTTACATTTATTTAGTAAATACATTTGTGTAAATAATTTTATATTTTTTTTTATCTAATTAATATAATCTCATTTTATGTATTATAGATTGAAAACACTCTTTCATGCATCAAAAGAGATCTGTATAGATTTCTTGTTTGCACACCAGAAGAAAAGACAGAAATTTAGAAATCCACCATGAATAAAATTCCACTAGATTCATACAATTATGCAAGTTTTCCACCTTATGATATTTACATGTATTCATTGTTAGATGGAATTTTCAATCAGTGCAAATAAAGATCATTCCCCTAGTCTTTATCAAGTAGATATAGAACAAAATTCCACAGTGATGCTTCCTTCTCCTAGATAATTGAACTACTTGAATGTTAAGCTTTCCTTATCTCAGTGTTGAAGGTTGTCCTTGCCTTATCGATCCTTTCGCAGTCATATGTTCCTGCAGAGAACATGAATAACAATACACAATGGTGAAAGAAACAAGGCAATCCAAATATCTATACTAATAGTCAAGGAGAAAAGTAATGAACAATTTATATTGACACAAATCATTCATGGAAAAGGAGAAAATGCTTGTATTAATAACATAAGAGAAATAAACTACCATCGAAGCCTTGACATTGAAGTTTCATTCTCACAATGCCTTTGACATCACTTTTACACACACTCTACAAGATTTACAAGCCTCACCCACAACCTGTTGATGTATTTATAACTTCTGAATGTATTCACTTGTATATATTGTATTTCATTAATCCCTGATGCTCCTATTCGGAGAATCACTTGTATTTCCTTGTACCCTGATGTTCCTATTGGGAGAATTACTAGAAGTCACGAGGAAGTCCCCTACGTTGTAAGTCAATTCATTAGTACCCTAGTTGTGTTTACTTGAGCCTACATAACTGAGTCAAATATTAAGTGAACGAAATAATATAAATAAAGAGTGAGCCTCTCTATTTATTACACACACTCACCTAACTATAGCGCATAGGTGAGAGAGAAGAGGAGCTCACACAAGTGAGAGAGATAACAGTTGTTGGAGATCATCTTTCTATATTTGGGTTTTACTGCTACCATTGGTGCTCATTCTATATCTAAGGAAGTTGGGGGGTTTTCCTTTATGGTTTCCCCGAGGAGAAATCTTTGTGTCTATTCTCTCTTGTGATTGATTGTTGTGCATGTTATTCTCTCAGATAAGATCCTAAGATCTTATTGTTTAAATGATAAAAATATAACATGGTATCAGAGGTAACTTGAGACCAAGATATTGTGCAACTGCAGAAGCTAGGGATTATTAATTTTTGGGTCTCTCTCCAAAATCTATGAGCAAAAGGAGGCTAGGCTAACTCTCCATTGAAGGGCTCATTTTTCTGTCAAAGAAAAATTTGATTTTGGGAATTTTTAGTTTCTGCATTGGGAAATTAGGCTTTTCACATAAGTGGGATTTTTTAGTGAGCCCAGCATAGGATTTATCTCCTCAAAATCGAAATTTAGAGACCAAGGTCAATATTTTTGGTTGGGTGAAAATATGGGAAAGTCAAACCCTACTTTCACCTCGTGCCTGAAAAACCCTAAAATACTAAAAGTGGTATTTTTGGTACATTTGATATATCTTGGGATTGAAGAAGTATCAGGGGCCAAAATTTTCACAGGACGAAGATAAAATCCTGATGTATCATGTGTAAACATTTCATCCTTAGATTCGCTATATTATGAGAGATATGATTCCTCCAAATCATGGTTCTAGCCTCTTCCAGGATTCATCCGTAAACAAGACACCTAGGGAGAATTGATATATATTGGGATATGAAGGTCCAAATTAAATTTCACATGATTTTATAGATAGGGAATGGACTATTCTTTCAGTGGTATAATTTTCATACCCTGATGATGAAACAGGGACACGTGGAAGTACTTACAAGTTCGATATGTTGAACAATCCTGAAATATGTCACCTTGGGAAAACTCTCATAAGTCCCAATTGGTGAAACCAATTTTGATAAAAACTATGGTGTTGAAAATAATATAGGTGAGGAAATCTCAAGGAAAATTTTTAGACATAGAGGAGCATAAATTATGGATATAGCACAGAAACAATATCAACCATTTATGTAGAGGAAATTGGAAAACAAGGGCTTCCTGTTCCGGGACCTTCCATCCAATGTTTTCAGAAAAGGAGTATATTGGAATGCTTTCCTTGAATAATCCCATATTTCTATCCAATAATATCTGAAAGTTTCCAAGTTTTGAAAATTAGGGTTTCTCTGACAAACCCTAGATCAGCCAGCTCTGGAACTAGACCAAACACCTCAAATCAGTAAGATCTAATATTTTTCTATTCACAGTTGGGGTTCTGATTTCAACATGACTAATCACACCAGCTTGATGAAAATCTTGGTGAATCTGACAACTTGCAAGCATGGAAGTATAGGATTTCACTGGTTCTTGAAGAAAATGAATTGGACATCTACATAAGTGGAGAGGTTCCAATTCCAAAGGAAGATGAGGCTAAAGCATTACACAAGAAGAACTTGGTCAAGGCCAAGAGGATCACCTTATACCACAATTTTATTTCCTAAAGAAACCTAAAGATATGTTTGATTCCTTAACCAAGCTATTTTAAAGGAAATAATATAAATGGAAAGAAGTATAGGAATTCTGTGATCCTTGAAGAAATTGACTTAGATTAGTATTTTAGTAAGAAAGGTATAGGAGCCAGAGGGAGATGAGGCAAAGGATAGAGCCAAGAGAATCATTGCATATTATATTAAATATCATCTCATCCCTCATGTGTCATCCTTGAAGACACCAAAATGAAGTGTTCAATGCTATGACGAAGCAATCGAAGAAGAATAAGATATTGCTATAACTACCTTGAATGGCCTCCCAGGATCATGAGATTTATTCATGTGAGGAATGTGTGCCAGAAGGAATTGATTTCCTTCATACAACTCTGGGAAGAGCACCTTCATACAACTCTGGGAAGAGCACACACAAGAAGAAGCTCGACTCATAATAAGAGAAGAGAAAATGGGAGCAACGGAAGATCAAGCTCTCATAATCCAAAGAAGATCCCTCAAGCGATGAGGAATATAAAGGACTCAACTCTTGAAGAACCTATTATCCATCCTAGTACTTTGATAAGAAATGATGCTGTCATAAATGAAGAAGATGATGAAGATGAAATCTCAAGAAGGAGTCTACCTATGAAACAAATAAAGATAAGTATTCAATTGTCATTTCATGATATTATTTTGTTATGCATTTGTTTATATTCAGTTGATGTGTTATGCATGATAAAATGTTTGCATTAATGACAGTATACTACTATTATGCATGTGATGGCTAAGTATCCAATGGTGCTATAAAACTCTCCATTTCTACTTATCTAGAATGAAACCTATTTCCTGACATATTTTATTAATGCACAATCTCAATGATGTCTTGGTAGAGATGGAAGGAATCTAAAATTTTTGTATGAGATATGGATGAATGTTGTATTGGCTAAAATAGTTGCATGATTATATCTTTATGCATAATAATTTTTCATTATGAATATGCCTCATGAAGTGTTTCTAACCATACAACTAATGCATTTGACTTATAGGAAAGATCACGTACAATCGCCTACAAGAAAACAAGGATGAGACTTGTTCCGAAGAACAAGTGACGACAGTTTGATAAATAATACAAGATGAAGAATAATATGATGATACTTTCAAACAAGGAAAGAGGTATTAGACACAGTTCAGTTATATGACACTGTTGAACGACATCATTGATGCAGAGCCTTCCAAGCTATGAAGAAGTATCCAAAAAGAAAGGGAAGGAAAGTACAAGATCAAGAAGAATGATGTCTAGGATTTGGTATCAAGACCTAAAGGGAAGTTTGCAATGTATTCCATATGGATATACAAGATCTAGAATGCAGTAGATGGAAACATCGTGGGATACAAGGAAAGATTCATAGCATGAGGATTCTCATGGAAAGAAGTCATATACTATGAAGAGATATTTGTAGCCACTGAAAGTGAAGACACATGACAAGCAAAGTCATGTGTGCAAATTAAAGAATGACTTGTAAGAGCTTAGAATACACCATGGGATAACACATACATGAGGAGCTTGAAGATCACCTAGAGTGATGAAGATCTTAACCTTTGCTACAAGGTTGAATATGAAAGCCTATAGGGGATGACAAGCTCACAGATGGGTGCGAGAAGAACTTTTGAAAAGGTTCAAGATAGAGGATCTTGGTATCCAATGACCCTAGATGGATACATAGAATATTAGTAGCATAGGAAGCTACTTGTCACTTCGGTACATAATGTTTCAATATATTGACTGTAGAAGATCCTAAGGTTCAACATGGTACGATAGGATGGATAGATTACTGATGACTTTAGGCTTTACTGAGAGTAAAGTGGATTCCAGCCTTTACTTCAAGTTTGAAGGTGGAATATGAGTTATTCTCTTGTTATATGTCGATAAATTGTTCCTAAAAGAAAAGAGGAACTCATTAAGGTTGTAAGAAGGAGACTTGCTTCTGAGTTTGAAATTAAGGACTTAGATATGATACACTACTTTCTAGGCATGGAGGTGTGGCAGAATGTAGATGGAATCTCCCTAGGACAAGGAATTATGTAGTCAAGATCTTGAAGATGTTTAGGATGATAGACTACAAGGCCATGACCACACCTATGGCATCAAACCTGAAGCTATCAAGTGTTACTTCATCAGAGCCAATTGATTCCACAATGTATCATCAGATGATTTGTTCCTTGATGCATTAGAGGAAATTTCAACTCAAAATGGGCCTCCTAAAAAAATTAATAAAATAATATTTATTAATTTTGGAGGAAGAAAATATTTTTTTTTTTTTGTATTTTCAACATATATCCCCGTGTTTTTGCTCAAATTTTGATTGGGAGAGCTTGTTGGATGTGGAATCAAATTCTGCATCCAATGAGTACCCACTCAGAATACTTTTAACGGACCCTGCTACCCAAAAAACAAGAAACACCTAAAAAAACATGATGATGATGTCATCATCATGTTTTTTCAGGTATTTCTTGTTTTTGGGGTAGCGGGGTCCATCAAAAGAATGCATCTCGATTGAAATTTGAGTAAAAACACGGGGAGATATATCGAAAATACAAACAAAAAGTAGTTTTTGTTATGATACCTATCCCCAAATTTATATTAAAAAAGTGTTTAAGACCTATACGGTATTTCAAATTTAAAATAATTTCATTGGCTAACACATGATGACATGGAATTTGAATTAGAGTTAAAACTCCCATTTTGAGTTGAAATTTCCTCTAATGTGCTTGAAAAATATAAGACTAGATATTTTCTTTGTTGTGAACACATTGAGACATGTTCACTTGATGGTTGCAAAGCATGCAGTGAGGTACCTGAAGGGTATAGTTGAGTATGGGCTCAAGTATGATACGAGTCAAAAGATTGACCTGGAGGGTTATGTGGATTCGTATTGGGCATGAAGTGCCATTGATATGAAGAGCACCTCGAGGTGCTACTTCAGTATGATATCAGGTGTGATCTCTTGGTTTAACAGAAAGGAATCCTCCACGGTGCTGAGTACAGCTGAGGAAAAATATGTTCGGCTACTTGGGAGGTAGTATGTTTCTTTTGAAAACTACTATTTGATTTGATTGATCCAACTTGTGTTTTTGTATGATACAGAGAGGAGTAGTGAAGCTCCAGTATGTGATCTAGATCGAGATCTCTCGAAAGAGGGATTTCTAGCATACCCAGTGAGACAAGTTGTCTAAGCATAAAATCCTGGAAAAGCTCGTAGGTAGCTCAGACGTAAATGGTCCTATAGGTTCTCCTTGAATGTAATCGGTCTTGGTGAAGCTCACAGCTTATCTTTGGATGTAATCAACCTTGATGTGATTCTATGCTAGAAATGGTCAGAGTGAAGTTTGAGTACTTTAGAGAGAAGATTGTTGTTCTCTAGACAGAGGTTCCTTCCAAGGGGAAGTGATGATTATGTGATCCTTTCTGACATGGTGGTAGTATTGGTTCCTCCCATGGTAATATGTAAGTGTTGAGCCTTTCTGACATGGTGGTAGGTGGGGCCTCCCATGGTCAGATGTAAGCATTGTGCATTTCTGACATGGTGATAGGAGGGTCCTCCCATGTTAAGATGTAAGTGATGTGCCATTCTGACATGGTGGTAGTCGGGGCCTCACATGGTCATATATAAGTACAGTGGCCTACACACAACATGAAAAAGGGTTGGCTCTGTAGAGACCCACATCCGATATGAAAAAGGATTGGCTCTGTGGAAGTACATCCAGCATGAAAAATGCTTGGCTCTATAGTGGCCTACATCCAATAGGAAAAAGGAATGGCTCTATAGAGACCCACATCAAGTATGAAAAAGGACTAGCTCTATGGAAGTACATCCAGCATGAAAAAGGGTTGCCTCTGTAGTGGCCTACATACAGTATGAAAAAGGATTGGATCTGTAGAGGCCCACATATAGTATGAAAAATGATTGGCTCTGTGGAAGTACGTCAAGCATGAAAAAGGGTTGGCTCAGTAGTGGCCTACATCTAGTGTGAAAAAGGACTGTCTCTGTAGAGACCCACATCCAATATGAGAAAGGATTGGCTCTGTGGAGGTACATCCAGTATGGAAAAGGACTGGCTCTATAGAGGCCTACATTCAGTATGAAAAAGGACTAGCTCTATAGAGGAAGACCTACATGGAGGTTATGCCCACAACCAACATGAAAAAGGACTGGCTTTGTAGAACTTCCTGTAATGAGAATAATTGAGAGATAGCACCATTTGATGGAGATATTGGAAGCAGTGATGTTGATGATGATCCAATTATGATCCTGCTTTGATGATGATCTACTGATGATCCAAGTTTTGATGATGATACAGTGATGATCCAGCTTTGATGATGATCCAGTGATGGTACAAATTTGATGATGATCCAGAGAAGAAGACTTGTGATGATGAATTGTGTCAAGAGAATACCTTCCTAGTTAAGAGGGAGTGTTGATGTATTTGTAACTTCAGAATGTATTCACTTGTATATATTGTGTTTCCTTGTACCTCGAGAGAATAACTTGTATTTCCTTGTACCTCGATGTTCCTATCGGGATAATTACTAAAAGTCATGAGGAAGTCCTTTCCATTGTAAGTCGGGCCATTAGTACCCTAGTTGTGGTTACTAGAGCCTACATAACTGAGTCAAATATTAAGTGAACAGAAGAATATAAATAGAGAGTGAGCCTCTCTATTTATTATAGACACTCACCCAACTATAGCGCATAGGTCAGAGAAGAGGAGCTCACACAAGTGAGAGAGAGAATAGCTGTTGGATATCATCTTTCTGTCTTTAGGTTTTACTGCTTCCATTGGTGCTCATTCTATCTCTAAGGAAGTTGTGGGATTTTTCCTTTATGGTTTCCCTGAGGATAAATCTTTGTGTCTATTGTCTCTTGTGATTGATTTTTGTGCATGTTATTCTCTCAGATAAGATCCTAAGATCATATTGTTTAAATGATAAAAATATAACACAACCATGCTCTTTTCCTCCTATAACAGTAGTGATTACAACAACATAAAGGTTCTCTATTGGTTCTCTTACCTCCCTTTACCCATGAAAGGGATATTGTATATATATGCCAAAGGAAGCCAAAATGGGTTGAGATATTTTGAGAGGAATGTGAGGAATGATCCCTAGGGGCTAGGGACACAAATGCCACCTATTCCAAGTCCTTGGGATAATCCTACACAAGGAATTTCATCTAGAAGGTTCTTGAAATAATTTTTTTTTTAACTTTTTGACAATGTTGACACTCTTTGCATATGGGAAAGTTGCACCAATACTTTTTGTATTAAGGAAACCACTGTCATTAGCACACTTAGATGTTAGTGGGGAAAATGTGTTAGGAACGTATGACATCCTATGTCATGAGACAAGGTACGTTAGACATCCTAAAACTGGGAAAACATTTCTCCAAAATATTTCTTGGCAATGTCACTTTAGGGGATTAAGCATAGAGACCAATTTTAGGTGTAACAGAATGCCCCCCAAATTATGAAGCTATAAGGGGATGATAGGTGAAATGATTATCTAGATCTGATCTGGAATAAAAGGTAAAAGAGTGGTGAATGAATACTTGACATAAGACCATTCACAAATATCTAATTCAAATCATGGCTACTGACTAATACACTATAGACCCATGTATAATTATCATGTCATGGCTACCAATAATACACTGTAGATCCATGACTAAAAAGGCTCAAATCAGGACATAGTTATTGAATATACATTGTATATCTATGTCATCTTGACTCAAACTTGATCCTAGACACCAAACATACAATGTGGATCCATGCAATCACTCAAGAAATACTCCATTGAAACCTGAAGATAGGCACATATTTCAATCGAATACCTAACCATTCAGGGTCTTCATTCCAATTCCAAATGATATGATTATATCCATGTGAATAGATGTCCTGATGTCGAACATGGTAGAAATAACTTGATTACTAATCATTGATGTATATTGTTAACAAACACGAGGGAAATCACCATTAATTTCATTTATCCCCAAGGTATCCTAGTGCATTCCTCCAAATGTGAATAGATGAGATGAATTCGAACAATCAACAAAATATTTCAATCAAAGGCCAATGATGAAATCCTACTATCAAAAGTGAGGAAACCTGCCATTGAGGCATGCAGGATTCAGGGTACTTCACTAGTTTCTAAGACTAATTCTTGGATGATATGTTGGTTTCGACAGGAATAGACTTGTTGAAGGAGGTCCATGATGTTTCCCCCATCATCGACATGAAACTTCAAACAGAAGTGATTTTGTAGTGATCATGATAATAGAAAAAACCATAGGGCTGAATTAGATATGACTGGCTTGAAGGAAGGTCTGACTAACCACAGAGCTAGATTGTAGTAAAGATTCCATTTTGAACATTGAACATCATGGCAAGTGACTTGGAAACATTGAATCACTCAAGGAAGAGATCAGACACAATGCAAGGGTGGGATGATGCATTCTTTGAATTGACTCAAAGGAGTTAAATGACTCATGAAAGTGGATCGATTTTTTGACAATATAAATACCCAACTATTTGTATGAAAATGCACATATGTGTCATGTTCAAAGGTGGATTAAGATGCCATTAATATAAATGAAATATATTCCCCATTCCCTTAATTTCCCCATCACGATGGATGAGTACCTCTTTGGTTTTTAATGAGCTTGAAAAGGGTAATTTTAACTCATCGAAGGATGAGTCGATTCTCATACATTTTATGAACCTGTGAAAGGATTGGTTCATTACCAGAAAGGGTCCTTTTACGTTTAATTTTGTGAGTCCAAAGAAGGTAAAATGACTTGTCATTTAATGTTTAGAGTTTTTGAAATGACTAAGAAGACTAAAAAAATGGACTTTTTGGTAGATTTAGTCCCCAAGGTCTGAAAAAATATTAACCAATACCTAGGAGATATCTTCTAGTCGTGATGAACTAGAATATACCTTTTCTATCAATGAGTCTAACCGGTCCGAAAAAGGCTTAAACTATCACTGAATAGATGAAATTTCGAATAATTTTACAAGCATGAAAGAATCAAGTTTTCTTGGTGATCTTTTTGTGTTTAAGGAGCCTAAAATGAGCTTAAAGGTGACTCTATGGAGGTTTTCCCTTTTCATAATCCATTTTAACGAGTCTAAAAATATAATGAAAGCACACTCAATACCTTTTCACTAAAATTTTAACAAGCATGCCGAGGGTATAAAATGTGCTCGGTACTTTTTCAACTTAAGTTGGAGTGTGAAAAATACAAAAAGAAACTCGTCACAAACAAAAATGCCCAATAATGTCATGAAATCCTAAAAAATAAGATTAGAGCATTTTCACCTTGAAAACTATAGGAAAAACATAATGAAAAACCATGATATTTAAATATTCCACCAATTATTTCTAATTAAAAATAAAAAAAACAACATAAATAGTGAAATGGTGAAAATTTTAACCATTGTGTTTTTTATTGTAGCAAATAGGGTGAAAATTGTGTTTAGGAGATAAATTTGGGAAGGAGATTCCGGGAGTTCCAAGCATTCATTTGTCGAATCGTCAGAAACAGGTAAGAGATAACACCTTTCCCTTCCTTTAAATGGTTGAAAAATTCATTTTTATCATGATTTTTTAGTATTTTTGAAGGAATTTTCAAAGGGAAGAGCGCACCTAGGGTGAATCTCTTCTCCTTCTCGGGATTTGCATTGACGTACTCCTTGAAAGGGGAAAGAGCATTAGGGGTTCTCTATCTCCCAAGAAAGACTGTGTTGTCACTTGTTTCCCTTAGGGAAAGAGAATTAGTGACAATGACCCTCCCAAAAACCAATTTAAGCATGAAATCTCAAGAAATGTTTCAATATGAATGGTTTTAATGATTACCTTATGGATGTCCCATAGGTATTGGACCAAAAAAATGGTGATTTGGAAGGAACATGAACATGAGATAGATGATTCCTAGGTGTTAAATGATCCTATGACTATGAGCTCCCTAAGGGAGTGTGCGCTCCTAAAATATTTCAGGGTGCTAAGCATGAAAGCCCATGTACGTTTGTTGGATCATCTGATATCGATGTGGGATATGGACCAACAACATTGTCAAGTTGAGACTCATATTCTGATGATAGATGTTGACAACATTTATTTTCTAACTGGGCTATCCATGAGAGGGATTCCAGTGTCGTTCACAAGTCTTAGAGGAGGGGAAATTCCCATTGATGACCTTATAGATGAGCATTGTGTAGTTGAGACAAGGTCCCAAGGGGGAAATATCCTGATAAAACATATTGTGGATCAACCATTGAGGGCAGTGGCCTTCACCATAGAGAAGGTAGTGGGTATCTATTGAGAATATATTTGTAATTGATTTCAAAATATTTTAGGAATGACAAAGGAGTAACCAATAGACATTTTGGCAGGAAATATTTTTGTTGTGAAAAGTCATGACAATTAAACCCAAATAGAGTTAAAGAATTATTAAAATGAGGAATTGTGTTTTCATGAAGAGGCATGATCTAAGAATGAAAAGGAACAACTGTGAGGAGATGCATTGATAGAAAACATGTTGGAAGGTATTTATAGACAGAGTGCTGACTGAAAGAAATTGTCTCTGCAATCAAGATTGTAGCAACAATTAGAAGAGATAGACACTAGTGACGTGAAGAAGTATTTGTGACAGAGATTGAAGAAAAAGGATATCTAGAAGATTGAAAAAAATATATTAGGGTGGCAGGGTAGTGATAGGGAAGGCTACAGGCCTACAAGGAGGTCGTATACTCCTTCTAGCGGTAGCTAGTAAATAGGGTTTCATAGCATCCTTTCAGTTGCAGTTGATAAAATCAGGGGGTCGTAGCCTACTTCCAGTAGTAGTTGGTAAATAGGTTGTAGTAGCATCCTTTCAGTAGCAACTAATAAAACTAGGGGGTTGTAGCCCCCTTCCAATAGTTTTTGGTAAATAGGATATAGTACCATCCTTCTCTGTAGTAGTAGGAAGAAACTATTTGTAAATATAATTTTGCAGTAATTGGAAGTATTGCTGGTTTACCCAATTAGGATTCCATGATAAATTTGTATTCTGTGTGTTCTCAGGTTGATCATGTGTGCTAATGAATAAATTAAAAGTGGTTTAAATTGTTAAAAGTTATCAATACTGATTCACCTCCCCTCTCAGTATTGTCCAATATTCCAATAGTATATGAGCTTCTCATCAGACTAACCAAGCACACATGTTGTATACGTTGGAGTTCATGGCTCCAACCTTCTTCAACTAGAGTGAGGGGCTGTTGGTAAGCCTCAAGGATAATATCACAAAATGTAGACGAGGTGAGTTAAAGTAATTTGGTTACGAGGTAGTGGTGGTATCCTTGTTCTTCGAGAGGGTTCCCTTGCTATGTACATAGGTGCCTATCAATAGGCTTGACCCCAAGGATCCACAAATGTTGCAGTGGGTCGAGGCTATGGCCATCATGGAGGTGGGGGAGTACCTATTGTGACCTATGGTGGCACATTTTTTTGTTGGTTACGAGGACAACTGTTTATGGTTGAGGACTAAAAATATGAAGGAGATGACTTAAGGGGTGACCCGAATCTTCCTTTACCTAAGGGAGAGTAGTGGGATGATCAAGGTAAGAAGGATGTTACCATATTGTGTTTTTGTTTTATGTCATATTCCATTTATTTAATATTTTTGTTGATACTAAGGCATATCTTACAATTTTGTAGACATATGTCCATAGAGACCTATGGGGCCCTCTCCTATCAAGAGACAAGGAGTGATCAGAGACATATCTATTAGGAATGTAGAGGCAGAGGAGGAGCTTCAAGAGATTGAAGATAACCTCCATAGATTGACTTAGGGGTTCCTGACATTTCCATTGATGATCTTCGTAGGCGTTATTAATGCCATACTGCAGGAGTGTCGGGACATTTTGGGAGGTTACTCTGTCGAGTGGCTCATATTATTATGTGTTATCATGAGCACGAGGATTGGTCCAGAGTGACTTCCTATTTTTTTTATTGTATAGATACTGAAATATTCAAAGCTTCAAATTTTGACCTTTTGATGTAATAGAAACTTGATGGTTCTATATTTTCAGCATAGTGTAAGCTTATAGATCCAGTTTGTGTCTTAGTATTAGTTATATATATAAACACTCCTTTTTAGAGATATGTGTGTGTATGTGATGTGTTATGTGCATGAATGGATACCTATATGTGGTTTTTTTTATGATATATGTGTTAAAAAATAAAAAATGATCATATAAACATGATTTAAATACCAATCCAAAACAAAGTTTGCTAATGAATCAACCACTGTGTTTAAATGCTTTGGGATGTGATGGTAAGAAACATGCTCAAAATACCTCTCTAAAACTTGAACTCTTTGAACTGTATGAAGAAGTAAGTGATTACAGATGGTGCATGCTCGATTTAATTGATGCACAAGTAACTCTGAATCTAAATAAACCCCAATATGACTCACATCACTAGATAAAGCTTCGGTTGACAAACCAATCAATGCATGATACTCTACAATATTGTTTGTAGTGGTACCCAAGCAAGTTCCTCTTGAGCTCACAAAATCACCGATAGGGGAATACAATACCCATGTTGCTAATGCAATATTCATAGTATAACAGCTAACACCATCCACAAATCCAAAATAAGTGGTCATGTTTCCATTTAAACAAAATACTATATAATCAAGCTTTCCTAAGACACATCTTACATTCACACCAAATTAACTCTCCAAAATACATACAACACTCTATAAACAATATGTACAAAATACCTATGCTAGATGACCTAGACATAGTATTTCTTAAGGTAAATTCCATTTCAGGGCTCACCCAGTGATATTCCATCATAGTCTATTATATCATATTCTCCTTTCTCTAAGACATGACTAACACTATAGGGTCCATGCCACATGGATTCCAGTTTTCCACCTCCAAACTTACCATGTTTCTGGTCATATGTCAAGACCAGGTCACCTTTGTTGAAGAGGCAAGGTTGAATGGATCTATCATACGAAGCTTTAATTCATCATTTATGTGCCTCATTAGCTAAGGAAACATCTCAACGATGTTTTTCCAGCTTGTTCAAATACAGGAACCGTTCTTCCTCTAAAGTGGAATTGGGTAACAGTTCTACAATGAGTTTTAGAGAAGGAATTTCACATTCGATCGAGAGAGTAGCTTCTAGCTAATACACCAATTAGAATGGGGTGAAAGAAGTATATTTTTTAATGGTATTCCTATAAGCCAATAATGTGGAAAAAATTTGTAAATTCCAACTGGATTTGGATTTTCCTACCATCCATTTAATCATGGTTTTCAACAACTTGTTGATGGCTTCAACTTGGCCATTGGCCTATGGGTAGTGGGGTGTAGAATCATCATGACAAAAACCTAGTTTGGCACTTAGTTTCAACATCACTCTTTTTTGAAAATCTGAACCGTGGTCAGTCACAATAGCTTAATGGACTTCAAACCTAGCGATTATGTGATTGAAGAGAAATAGGGCAATGGTTTTTACATCCTTGGTGTATGTAGGCATTTCCTCCACCCATTTTGTAAAGTAATCCACAACTTCAATGATGTAACCATGCTCCACGACTGAGATAGGATTACAATGCATTAAATCATTGCCCCATTTTGCAAAAGGGATGGCAATGATGATAGGATGTAAAGGATCAGGGTGGGTACATTTTTGGATTGGAAATGCTGGTAGGGTGGGAATTTTTTCATGGCCTCCATTCAATATTTGAAGATTGAAGGCCAAAATTACCTAGTGCATAAATTTTTCCTAGCAGTAGCCATGCCAGAAAGATGACCACCACATGCACTAGAGTCGCAGTCATTCAAGACTATTCCAGCCTCTTCATCTGTTAAGCAATGTCACAAAATTGCATCAATGTCATGATTAGGTAGTAGTTGGCATGATGGTGGATACAACAATGTTCATTACAGTTTTCATTAGTTGAAAACATTGATTCTAGAGATATAAAATCAAATCTCCATACGAGGGTTCAAAAGTACTAACTAGGAACATCGATTGGTCAGGAAACAAATCCTAGGGCTGCATATCCTCGGTAATAGGAGGAAGGTCACACATGAGCTCCACAAAGATGAGGGATTTCTTAGAACTAGATTTTGAAAATTCTAACTCAAATTCATGGAGAATAAAAATCCAATGAGAGTATTTTCCCCCAAGGACCTGACGAGTCAAGATGTAATACATGGGTTTGGAATATGCATATACCGTAGTTGTGTAAAGAAAGATGCAATGACGAAATTTTTGGATCCTGATGACCGTGTACAAATCTAACTTCTCAACATGTGAATAATAAGTTTCACAGTCGACAAGAATCTTACTTAGGTAATAAATTTCATGTTCTTGGTCATGTACATATGTTTGAACTAGTACCATGACAATGGTGGTTAATCACACATCCACATACAAGGAGTAATCCCTGGTGTAATCAGGTGGTTGGAATATAGATTCATGCGTAATGACGTGTTTGAGAATGTCACGTGCACGTTGTGTAAGGTCATCCCAAATAAATGGTGTGTCATTTTTTAACAAACACATGAAACCACGTGTATTCTCGACGTAGTTATGGACAAAATGATGTAGAAATGTTTCCTTCTCTTGCAAACTTTGAAGTTCATAAATGTTTGTAGGTGGGGGTAGGGCCAAGAAAGCTTCGATATTTATAGGGTCAATAAGGATTCCATGCTTGGAAACAATGAAGCCAAGCAGTCTGCCAGTCTCAACAAAAAAAAACACACTTTTATGGATTTATCTCAATGTTGTAATTGTGACACCTGATAAAAATGGATCTTAGGTGGTTAACATGGTGTTCTTGATGTTGCAAATGTGCATGTAAGTAATTGAGGTAGGGTTCCATGATATGTTTGATGTCATGGAAAGCACAAGACATGGTGCATGGGAAGGTAGCACCATTTTTTTTTAGCCCAAAAGGAAACTTTCTATAGGAAAAGCTCGCCCATGGGAAAATGAAGGTCATTTTATGTTGATCGAAAGGTAGTATCTCTATCTGCTTATAGCTAGAAAATCCATCCATGAATGACAAGATTATGCTTCCAGCGTAGTTATCGATGATTTGATTGATGTAAGGAGTAGGGAAATTATCCTTAGGATAAGCCCTATTGAGATCCCAAAAATTAATAGAAACCCTAATAGTTCCCTATTTTTTGTTCATGGGAACAATATTAGAAACCCATTATGTCAACGAAACAGGGTAAATGAACCTATCCTTGAGAAGCTTTTCAAATTCTCCCTTAATGGTCGTTGCTTTCCATGGATGTACTTGATGTAACTTTTAACGGATTGGTTTGGCGTCATGGTAAGTCATGATATCATGAACAATGATCGTACGATCTATCCATGAAATTTATTCATATGTCCAAGAAAAAATGTCTCTAAATTCCCTAAAATGGGATGTATAAGAAGTTCTGAAGTAGAACAATTCTGCCCCAAATGGAGATTCTCTACAACTCCAGGTTTTACTGATATGTCAATCAAAATGGTCTTAGTAATATTACTCATATTACCTTGGAATAAAAATTATGAATGAGTACCAGTGACTGAGGTGTAATTACAATATCAGACAAAACCATTATTTCAAAATGATCTTCTACCATATGGTAACCAAGAAGGAAATAGGATCGGTGATGATGGGATTTCTAGGGAATCTCCTTTAAAGACATGACTTCCATGATGGATTCATATGATGGAAGGGTTTGCAAAAGATAATATAGATATGGGGCATAATCTAACCAATATGGTAGGTGTTAAGGGTCAGATTCCACCAAAATATGATCACTAATGGTGGGTTCGCTGGTGGATTGGATAGCCAAGTAAGTCTCTTCGAGGATGAAAGGTGTTGAACCAAAAATTGTTTTTCTTTTTTCTAGAGTGTCATAACTCTTAAGAGGAGATCATGTTCACATACATGATCTGATTAGAGGGAGGATTGGTTAACGAAAAGGCTCCCATAAGTGAGGAATATTTCAGAAGACCTACCCCTATGTTCTGATAATACGAAGTAGAGGAAGTTATGAGAATGATATTGTTCACAGAATTAGAACTCATGGCTGGAGAACAAAAATCCAATTGATCAGTCCTAACAATATTCCCTGGGAATGGGAATTATACCACTCGAAACATAGATGAGTGAACTTCCTGCATTGTGTAGAACTAATTCCTTCGTAGGAGGAGGTTGTAGTCTAAAGGATCATGTTCAACCTCGACATTAATGGACATCAATTTCCCCCCTATTTCAACCAGGAGGTGTGGAAATTGAACCCAGTGATAGATTAATTTTACTCACAACAATTAACAATTGATCATGCAAAATCACTCACAAAAGAGACTGAATAATGAGCTAAACACTAAACTGTATTGAATAAGTGTACAATAGCCAACCCTATAATAACATAGGCTGATGTATTAAATAATCACATCAGGGATTCGAATGCATGAGGATCAATTTGAATCTAGCATAAAGCAGGCTTACTAAAATTAAGCAAATCCCCCATAGGTGTAAAAAGATGATCCCAAATCTGTCATGGAGCTCACGAATTAGAAAAAAGGATTAGGCAAGCTAAAAAGTGATGGAATGAAAACTCATACATGCTTTTCCAAGGAGAAAAGAGTGGAGGATGTAGAGGACAAAAAACTAGTTCACCTCACCTAGTCAAACTTTCCCAATTGCCTTAAAGCACTGAAAAAGCAGGCAATAAAGCAGAAAAAGCAGAAGGGCGCCTAGGAGACCAGGAATAAAGTAGAATTGATTCCTTGAGGTTTCCCATGTGCTACATGAGTCAAATAAGGAAATTTTGACCACTATGGATTAGGGATGATTTTAGGGGCGAATTTTAGCCTAGTGGGCTATTTTTCCATGTTTTTCTCCCAAAAAAGATTCGCCATTTTGCATTTTTTGAAGCCCTGTTTCGCCCAATTTTGATGGGGTAAAATTTTTTCCCCTTAAAAATCGCCAAATTATTATATAAACAATATAAACTCCTTGGAAATTAAAATACTTTTTAAAAAATATCGCCAATCATTTTATAGTTGGCATTTTAAGAATTAGTAATATTCGCCAACATTTGTACACCTTTAAATAAGTATGGTTCCTTAAAATCATCCCTGCTATGGATAGGTAAATGACAACTTGCATAAGGTGGGACACATGAACTAGGCTAATAAGACAAAAATAATTAAATTAATGTCTAAGGTGGTAAACTATGGGTTGATTATTCTAACACCCCCCCTTAAGCCTGACTTATGAGTAATATATCAGAAAATTATAGGTCCTAGAAACAAGGCTTAGTCACCCTTTACATACTACATGTCCATACAACCAAGGAAAGAGGCAAAAACCACATGGGAAAATCCTCCCTTAAACATGGACTGTAAAACAAAATTTGGAAATATTGTCTTCACTCATGCTTCATAGCATGATCAGCAATCCCCAGCAGTGATTTGAGATTGCTGAAGGTCTTCTCAAAAAATTCTTTGGTGAAGATATCAGCTACTTGTTCTGAATATGAACAGAAGAGTAGGTGAATGGTGCCATCATGCACAAGCTCTCAACCTGGACACAAGAGAAGGGTTAGTAGAAAATCCTTGAGGCTGCTGCATATATATCTCTTTAGTGAGATCTCCATTTAGGAAGGCAAATTTTACATCCATGTGATGTACCTCCCATTTCCTTGAGGCTGCAATGGCTAAGGCTAGCCTGATGGAGTCCATGTTTGCCACTGGTGCAAAGGTCTCATTGTAATATATGCAATGAACCTGTGAGTAGCCCTTGGCTACCAATCTGGCCTTGTACTTTAGAGGAGAACCATCAGAAGCAAATTTGGTCTTGTAGACCCACTTACACTGAACTAACTTCCTCCCTGGGGGAAGATCCACTAGCTCCCTTATGTTGCTCTTCTGGAGTGAGGTGAACTCTTCCTTCATGGATGCTTGCCATCTTGGATCTCCTGCTGCTTCTTCATCTGTTTGAGGATCATATTCCACCTTCAAATATCATTTTTCAGCAAACATAGTATCCTTCATGCATAGACCACTCTCAAATTGAGATCTAGTCCTCCTTGGGACCTTAGGATCCCGAGCTAGCTCTCCTGCTGCATGTAGTGTCTTGGCTGCCCATTTTGGCCTTGTAGGGCTGTTAGGGTATGCAATAAACTCATAACTATGATACATATCAGAATCATAATGTTCAACAAACTCTTCACTTACTTTCAGAGGTTCAGGTGGTGAAGAGGCTTCTCCAACTTCCACTGCTGCAAGGGGTTCTTCTTGAAATTGAACGCAGCTTTCAATAAAGGATTTGTTTGTGCTCAAATTTATCAGCTTGTACCCTTTTGAATCTTCAGAGTACCCAACAAATAGACACTCTTGGATTTGGGGCTGCAAAGCCTTCCTCTTTTCTGTTGGAATTCTAGCCTAAGCCCTTGAGCCAAAAATCCTGAAATGGGTCACATCTGGCTTGTGCCCACTCCATGCTTCGAAAGGAGTCATACCTTCAAGATGTTTATGAGGCACCCTATTCTTGATATAGGATAAATAGTTTATAGCTTCAGCCCAATACTTTGGTGGCAAATTTTTGGCCTCCATCATGCATGTTGCCATCTCCTTCAGTGATCTGGTCTTCTTCTCAGCAACACCATTCTGTTGTGGTGTGTAAGGGATAGAATGCTGCATCTAAATACTTGCATCTACACAATAATTAATAAACTTAGACTTGACATACTCACCACCATTGTCAGATCTGAGGACCTTGAGTTTCCTCCCAGACTGGTTTTCAACCAAAGCCTTAAAGACTTTGAAGAGGCCAAAAACTTTAGACTTGTGTTTCAGGAAGTAAACCCAACAATACCTGGAAAAGTCATCTATGAAATTCAATGCATATTTGGGATGACTCATGGACATATGAGAGAATGGGCCAGCAACATCACTGTGGATAAGCTCAAGGGGTGCAGAGGTTCTCTCATGACTAGCTCTCTCAAATTTGTGCTCTGGGTGTTTTCCTAGGATACAACCTTAGCAGACTCCTTTGGAAAATTTTATCTTAGGCAACCCTATGACCATCTCTTTTTCACTAAGATCAGAAAGATACTTGTAATTTAGGTGGCCAAATATTTCATGCCAAAGCTTTCTTGCTTCATTAGCATGAATCCGAAGAGCAAAGGGGTTTGAGTAGGGTAGGAAGTGTGAGAACATGCATACCTTTTAAGCATGATTTGCAACTCCTTTATCTATGAATTTACCACTTGAGATCTCTGTGATCTCAACTTCATTAGGGGAGAATATGACTTTATTTGGAGACCCATTGTGAGTCATCTAGTACACTGACAAGAGGTTGGAGGCAAGACCAAGCACATACAACAGATTGCTGAACTAACCATGATCAAGTTCAATCCTCCTTTTGCCCAAACTTTCAGTGAGAGAGTCATCTCCTAGTACTATAGGTGGTCCTTTCGACATGTCAAGTGAGGATAATGCCTCCTTGGTCGAAACCATGTGTCTTCAAGCTCCAAAATCGATGATGAAACTAGGTGAGCTTGATGTGCCAGCAACCAATGCATGAACTCTCTCTTTGTCTTCTGAACTTGATCCTCCTTCTCTCTTCTTTGAGCTGCCTGGAAGGGATATGCCATTCTTCTCCAGGATTTGGGTCAGCATGTCTATTCGCTTCTTCATACAAGAGCTTTCAGTGTGATTTCCCTTATTGCAGTATGCACACTTGCTCATTTCTCCTTTATTCTTCTTCTTCTGGTAGTTCTTCTTGGAACCTTGTGGCTCCTCTGGAGACTTGTTCTTGTCTCTCTTTTGCTTAGGTGGCTTTTTATCTTTATTTTTTCTTTTTGAATCCACCTTCGAATCTCCAGCAATCAGAGCTTGATCTTTGGATGGTTTGATGGTGCCCATCATCACCAGCTTGTCATGCTCTTGTGTGAGAGATTCCATGAAATATGCAAGGCTAGGCATCTTCCAAGTTCAAGCTATCAGTTTTTTGGCATAGAAGTCGAAACAAACATTGAATAGTCAGGTCCAAGCTTTGAGAGTATGGCCAAGACCAGCTGATCATCCTTCTTTTTTAGCCCACACTGTTTCAGCTACAAAACAAGTGCTTTGAACTTGGAGAAATAGAGTTGCAGTGATTCAAAGCTATTTGGACTCAGGGAGATCAGTTCATTCTCGATTTGATGTCCCCTCATCTCATCTGTCTTTCCAAAAATATCAGTAAGCTTCTCCCATACTTCATTCGTTGATGTCAATCCATCAAGATGGAAAAGGAGGTCTCTGTAAATACTCAGACACAGGAGACCATAGGCCTCATCCCTCCTATTGTGCCATTTTATCTTCTCTGCAGTTGCATTGGGCTCTGCTTTTGTTTCCATAGTCACCCTGTAGAGGCCTTTCTCTCTCAATATTATCTCCATCTCTGCTTTCCATTCAAAGAAATTGAAGGGAGTCAAGATGATCTTCTGAGATTGATCCATAGCTTAGAAATCTTGTCCTGGCTGTCAGTAGAAGGCTCCCAGACACTGATGTCGAACCTGCAAAACAATTTTGAAGGAGAGAAATCAATTTACAATGGCTCTGATACCATGTGGAAATTGAAGCCAGTGATAGATCAATTTTACTCACAACAATTAACAATTGATCATGCAAAATCACTCACAAAAGACACTGAATAATGAGCTGAACACTAAATTGTATTGAATAAGTGTACAATAGCCAACCCTGTAATAACATAGGCTTCTGTATTAAATAATTACATTAGGGATTCGAATGCATGAGGATCAATTCGAATCTAGCATAAAGCAGGCTTACTAAAATTAAGCAAATCCCCCATAGGTGTAAAAAGTTGATCCCAAATCTGTCATGGAGCTCACGAATTAGAAAAAATACTTAGGTAAGATAAAGAGTGATGGAATGACAACTCATACATGATTTTCCAAGGAGAAAAGAGTGGAGGATGTAGAGGACAAAAAACTAGTTCACCTCACCTAGTCAAACTTTCCCAATTGCCTTAAAGCACTGAAAAAGCAGGCAATAAAGTAGAAAAAGCAAAAGGGCACCTAGGAGACCAGGAGTAAAGAAGAATTGATTCCTTGAGGTTTCCCATGTGCTACATGAGTCAAATAAGTCAAGTTTGACCACTATGGATAGGTAAATGACAACTTGCATTAGGTGTGACACATGAACTGGGCTAATAAAACAAAAATAATTAAATTAATGTCTAAGGTGGTAAACTATGGGTTGATTATTCTAACAGGAGGGAGGGAAATAGTCCATGACCATGAAAGACATGACCATCAAAGTCCTTCAAAGTCATAGGTGAGTGGTTAATCTTGAGAGATCCTATAGCTCTACAACATGACAAAGACATGACTGAAGTCGAGGCACCTTCATCCAACATGGTGATGGATATTTTTCCCAATGATTTTCATGGATAGTTGGAAATCCAACTGATGGGAGATTCTTGAATTAAAATCATCTAGTTTAAAGGCAATAATGTTACTATTCATAGGATGCATAGCTCCAAGAACTAACAATAGGTTTTTACTTTGCGTATGCCACATTTGGAGTACTTCGAGAGTAGACATAGAACATGGTACCTGGGACAAATATTATACTACATTGTAGTATTGAGTGACCCATGCATTAGGGTTAAATACCGATTTCCAAATTTTACTCTTGGCTTGTCGAAGAACTGTGTCAGGAACAAATTTTTTGATATGAATACCATTAGTAGGAGGAGGAATGGGAGGTTTAGATTTATCAGTTGAAGCATTATCATCTTTATTTTCTAGAGGAGGGTCATAGTTTTGGGATGTGGTGGTAAGACTAACCATTTCACTATATATCATTTTAACCTCATCTCTAGAAGATGAAGAAGACCCATGCAAGGATTGGTGGCCAATAAATTGCTATTGGGTAGGCAAAGGATCGGTCAAGAATGTTGGGGGGGAAGTGTTTTTCAGAAATTTGTTGACCTCTTCATACCAAGGAGATTCCTTGGTGAAGTGGCCACCTTCACATATGAGGCAGGGAAATTTTGTATTTCTCTTATTTTTGGACTCAACATATGCGTCTTAAGTTTTATTACTCTCTGGTTTATTTTCATACTTTTTTTCTTTATTCTTTCCCTTATTATTCATTCTTGAAGAGTCTGAGTATTGAATTGCATTTACCTTGGTAGAGGAAACAAGAGAAGAAATGGTCTCGGGATTTGTGACGGTTTTAATCACAGGTTGGTTTTGCTTCTTTTGGGATTTAATCGCTGGTTGTGTCTAAACAAAATCGAGTACACCATCAGCAGTTGGTTCTTTTGAAGATATTGGGGGGTCAAAAGTATGATGGTGAGCATGCGGGATCAAGCCATAGAGAGTTCCTTATTGGGAATAAATCAAGTCCAGGTATTGATCTCAACTAATGGATTATTCTTCGGTGACAACACCTCCCATGTAAACATCTTGATAAATGGGTGTAAGTAATGAATTAGTGAACCAATTGACAATTAATCAGTCAAGGAAAGGTGCTTTAATCAATATGTGTCTTTGTCTCCACTCATGCATGTGATTGGACATATGGGTGGAAGTGGTTTGACTAAGAAAGGTTAAAATATCTGTACCCATTTTGTACCGAATTGGGAGTTGAAAATGTGTTAAAAAAACCATTTCTAAGGTGTTAAAATCCCAAAAAGGGTGTTGAGTAAATTCTATATACCACTTGGTGGTAGTTACAATGAGATTCCTTTGAAGAAATATCAAACAGATGGAATCATCCATTTGAGTGTTGAACGAGCACCACAAATGATAGGTCATAACGTGGTTTTTTGGGTCCTCACCAGTTTTGCATTCAAATTTAGGTATATCCGAAGGAAAATTTACCAAAATAGAAGGTCGTGAAGGATCATGGTGAATAGGATTGTTGATCAAATGTGACAAAACTGGAATATCAAGTGTATCCAGAAAGGGCAACTTTTGATTAGGTTGCAGATACTGGTATATTGCTAAGGAATTTGAGTACCAGTAGGGATGTAAGCATATTGATAAGTGAGAATCGATGACCCTACTATAATAGGTTAGTTTGGTTGTGGTTGGTTTCCAAATGTGCCACCTAGTGGTCCCCTAAGTGGGCCTCCGGGTGGGGGACCTCTGGGTGAGGGACCTACAGGTGGACCTCTTGGTGGGGGACCTCTAGGTGTGCCTCTAGGTGGTGGAATTCCAGGTGGAACTACCAGTGGGGGACCTCCAAGTGGATGTTGACATAGATACATCGACAAGGGTTCACTCTCTATAGACACCCTTAAATAAGCGATCTCCCTGAGCACCAACATAGACAGGTTTTACTCTATCCAGCAACACATGCAGCATAGAAGAGGTCTCACCCAAAATGTTCAAGGGAGGACACTCGAAACCACATTTCATAGTAACAAGGAGGGATTGTGCATCTACTGTTCAACTATTGCATCATTACTTCACAAATATAGGAATTGGTTCATTTATCATAAATTCATACCATCATTCATTAGATCACATCAACATATTCAGATTGCAGCAGAAGAAATTGATGCATAAATAGATCTACCAACATAACATTAGTCAAAACATAAAAGAATCACATCATTCTAAAAGAAGAACCATAGTACAGTATTCATCCATTTATATCACATCGCAGAAAATAGGAAAATAGGAAAATAAGAAGATGCAAAAGACACAGTGTTTCCATCAAATCTCCATCATGTCATATTAACTTCACATCAAAAGTGAAGTTCTCAAAACAACTCCACAATTCATATCTCACATCAAAGATAGATTATGTCTCCAAAAAAGTGATCTCAAGATGTCTCCAAATATTATTCAACATTACAGCTCCTAGATTTATTTATAGGCTTGCACCTTTTACAACATGGTCAAATTAATTCAAATTCCTTACTACTTGGACAAAAATCTACAAAATAATGACATAATCTACAAAATATGACCAATAAGTACAAAATATGACTAAACTGGCTTGCACACCATTTTATACATTGTGTAGTATCTTCAACCTTGCACATCATCCTTGATGTTGCGCTGCTAATTATCCTCAAAAATTCCTACCAGTAGGCCCCCAACACAATCATGTGGCTCACCCTTGAGACACGTTAGTTGGAAATGGTGTATCTGTTGATCTTAACCTTGAAGTCCTCATACTATTGGGTGAATTCTATGACCTACTCCTTTATCTTATCGTCGATTTCCATGCATTCTTTCACTTCGTGCTCCAATGGATGCTCAACAATATTTGCATTGACATCTCTTTATCCATCTTAAACTTCTTGAAGCACAGTAAACGGTTTCATTGAGAGTTGCGCATCAATGTCCTGGAACTCTTACAACTATGTTTTGCACCTCTGTTGACGCCTCCTCGCCTTTGTGACTCGTTGCTACAACTCTTTCAGCTCTACCGCTTTTGTTATATGCACAACTAGAGGCATCGCTCTAAGTGATGTACTCAATGTATCTAGTTTCCCCTCTTCTTCCCATAGCTGCGTGTTGAGTCTCCAATTGTTCATCTTGAACTACACTTCCACAAAATTGTGTAGTCGCATCGGTAACATGTTTCACTTATTTCTCCATCTCCTCCAGCTGTACTGCAAAATATTCAATAGCGCTTTTATTCTCTAGAGCCTTCTTCGGTGGTGTTCCTGGGTCTACCAGTGCGTGCAAATATTCAATGTCGTGGTTGAATGTTATAATTAATTCTTCAAGCCTATTTTATTTTTCCTTAGTATCCATGTCATCTGTAATTTCTGGAACTTACTGACATGCAATAGAGACCTCCTTTTCTAAATGTGCCCTGTCATCCCATAGTTGCACCTTTTATACTATCAACATGTCTTGCTCCTTCTTTAATTATTCAACCTCCTTCTTTGTTGTTTCTTTGATCTCCTGTGACTTCAATAGGTGGTTGTCGATGATATACTCCCTATCAACCAACTCTTGCACTGCAAACCTCTGAAGTCTCACCAATGTGTGCATTGACAACTCATTAAAATCTAGTGTAATGGTTTCGAACTACTGTAGGGATGTGTCTACATCCTCACTCCATGTATCGACTTCTCTGGGAAAAATGGGCATTATCCTGGCCCATTTCCCTGTCCTAATATCTTATACCCTCTGTGCCATATTTTCTTTGGGTATTATCTCCAAAATTGTGTTAACTAAAGAATTCAACCTAGTTGTTACCTTGTTGTAGCCTTCAGTGGTTAGATGCTTCAACTGTGTTTTAGTTGCACTTTTTGTCACTGTAATGGCTTCCACAATGCGGTATACCTGTGCATCTTCCATTGGTGTTGTGCCATTGTCTTCTCCCTATTCATGCCTTCTCTTTGTTATGTTCTCCTCATAGATTCATTCTTCTTCTAAATCCATCGGGTTCCTTAATGATTCCTCTCGTGACTCCCAGTCACTGTCATGCACTGGCATCGGATCTATAGGAGCATCTCCTAGAGGGTATGCCTCATCATCTAATACATATTTGAGACTCACCATCACTTTACAATGCGCTAGACACTCATCCACTATGGTGTCCAGTTCCTCCTCGGTTAGCTTGTATTGTGTCACTAACCATTGTTTTTAAGCATCCCCCCGCGCTTGTGTGTGGATATCATGCAAGCCAGTAGCAAATCAAATGAATCGATGATACTTTTACACTACTACCTTTGTGAGCTGCAAGACCTTCACAACCACACTCTACAATGTGTTCCAATACATACAAAACCCTATGGTGCAGTCCTTTAGCTTGTCTTCTTGAATCAGGTGCCAGAGTTTATGGGACCTCACTCCCTTGAAGACTTGGGCGATTACGACGTCCAACCCTTGGTAGTCCTCTGGATCCATCCATGAAACTAATGCAATAAAGATGAGTATCCAAATTTATGTGAATGCACATGTTCATTCCTTCACAATCATAGCATCTTCCATCAATTGGCTCAACAGAAAGAGCAACCAGTTCATTTGTACACCTGCAGTACACTGCTCAGCGCAGGAAACCACCCTTGAGGTGCACTAGTTCAGTCGATTCTTCTACACTACCTTGCTGGAAAGAATATTGGATACAATACACACAACCTACTCATTGATTTTGTCCACCACATATGTGTGCCTGCCATGCTCCAATTCATACTTCTTCTTTAGCTTGGCGGTCAGTCGCGTGTCGTTGTATTTGCCACGGAAGTACTGCAATGGGTCGGGCCCCTACTTGGGAAACCCCATCATCTATGAAATAAAATCTATGGTGATTGGCACTAGATGGTCAAGCTACAAGTATACTCCATGGAGGCATGCCAGCAATTGCTTGGTGCATGCATTTTCGTCCGTTAGTCGCCCAAAATGTGGCATGTGAATCAGGCCTAAAAGCCCCTACTTTTCCAACCCCAATGCCCACTCATCTGGAGTATGCATCATTGGATCTTCCTCTATTATCGTCCTTTCTTCGAATGGTTCTGTTTTATAGTAAGTGAAGGAAACCATATCACGGTCCTCATACTTCATCTTGACTAAACAAGGCACGATATCAATTGTGCACTTCATTCCTTTCGGAATCGTGGGCATCTTGATAGGGTATTTCTGATTCTGTGTGAGCCTCCTTTCCTTGGTACTAAGTTTGCACAAGTGAAAAAACACAGGGATTTCCTCCATGGTCATCGCTTCCCTCACCTCACCATGGAGGCCTCAACTACCTCTACATCCTCTCTTGCTGAACTCCTTGTGTTTCTCTTCTTCTACTATGGAGACTTGGGGCGTTTGGCCCCTCTCTTATTCCTTGTAACCGGAAATGAACCCATTATCATACTTTCTACTTATTCCTCTATTTGAAAACTAATGACTAGTAAATCCCCAACACTTCCACTCAAAATATCTTGTGGCACTACCTCCTACATTAGTCACAAGTACTTTGTAACTTAATCTAACTAAACCTGCAAATTACTCACTACTCTCGAACTGAACTCTATGACTCAATATCTGCAATTCACTCTCTACAACATAATTCTTCACAATGTTGATTTCAAATCACAATCCACCAATTCTTATAGTGCAAGATTGACCATGTGAAAGATATGCCAATAATTTTGACCAAATCCTCCCTCATCATTCCAATCCATCATCAATCCTCCCAATCTAAAGGTCGGATCTGCCATTAATGCACGTCTCGTCCAAGAGCACCGCCAGATAACTAGTTTAACTACTGCATTTACTATCTATTAGACTCTGTTGTGTCCCTGCGGACATCATCACATGGTTCCCTGACTATGACCTTGACACATTTACTTGCACGACCATCTGCTCCTAGTGCGTCGGCCTCCTAACTATCACCTCATGAAAAAATAGAGAGATTTTTTTTCCTGTGCAATGCCTCAAGCATCGCATAGCATTGGGCCTATCCTATAGAGCTTCAGCCAGCTACCATTCACCAAATTAGGTAACATTGCACCATCCAGCTGTTGTAGATGTACTACGCCTCCCTTAGTAATGAAATTGATAATGTAAGGACCCAACCAATGCATTTTCAACTTACCTAGATTCTTGGTGAACTTACTCTCATATAGAAGCACTAAGTCTCCTTGTTGAAAGTGTTTGTTCTTTATGTGTCAATCATGCCACACTTTCTATCTATCCTTCTCAACGCGCTGATGAAATCCTACAACAAAGTAGTCCTCCTCAAGATGCACCAACTGATCTATGCATTCTTCCAATGCTCCTTCATCATCCATCCCCATCGCTGCTGCAATGCACAAACTTGGAAGAATGTATTCCATTGGCATAAATGCCTCCTACCCATACACCAACTTAAATGGTGTCCACCACGTCAACCTTTTGCATGTAGTGAGATATTCCCATAAAACTATTGGAATCAACAAATCCCAGTAATCGTAGTGACCTTTCTGAGCACATGCTCCAACACTTTATTGAATGCTTCAATTGTCCCATTTGCTTATGGATGATAAGTGGTACTCTTCTTGCGTTATATTTGGAATTCCTTCGTTAGTGCACTAATGGTGTGATTTATAAAGTGACAAGTGACTCCCCTGATCGCTCTTCAATATATTTGGAAAACCAAAATGAGTGAAAACATTATCAAATAGGAACCTTGTTCTAGTCACAGCAGTGCAATCTGTGACTGGTGCAGCTTTTGCCCACCTCATCTAATAATCTGTCGATGTAATGATGTAGTGCGCACCAGTTCTCTTTCTTGGTAGGTTGATTGGTCCCACAAAATCACTTCCCATTTATCAAATGGTTGTAGTGTCACTTGAGGTACTAGTAGAATCTCTTCCTTCCATGATGGTTTCCCAGTCCTTTGACAAACATCACAAGTCCTCACATAATATGCAACCTACCCATTGAGAGTTGGCCACCAAATTCCTATGAGGAGTACCTTCCTAGAAGTAACACGAACTCCATAGTGTCCACCTTCAACTCCTGCATGTGCTTCCACCAAGACCCTTTCCTGTTCATGTGTTAGGACACATCAGCATAAGATCTTCTCAACTTCCATCTTATAGAGTTCTCCAACAATCAGTTGGAAATCCACAGCTCAAACTACCAAATGTTTCTTCTGATTTGTAGTGAGCCCTTCTAGTGTTGTTTTCATCGCAAAAAATGGAACTATTTTCTCATAGTAGTCATCAACCATTCCAACCATGAAGAGTTGTACATCAGGTAATCCATCTTCAATGTTCGTTGGTTCTTCACCTATCTCAATTCGTGACAAGTGGTCTAGGCCTGCATTCAAGTGACCCAGCTTCACAATTATCTCAAAATCAAACTCTTGGAAGAGAAGTAGCCAACGACATATATTCCCGCCAACATAGCCTTATTCACTAGGTATTTCAATGTAGAGTGATCGGTGAACATTTTGAAATGACCTCCTAATAAATAGTGCCAAAATTTTTGCAATGCGTGGACCATTTCCAACCCTTCTCTCTCCATTGTGGTATAATTCTTCTCCGAGATGACAACTTGCGACTAGAAAAATAAATCAGGTGATCAATATATTTCTCACCTGTTTGTTCCAATACTATTCCCAACACGATTGATAACACATCGACATGAACATGGAATTCGTTCTTCTAATCCAAAAAAACCAAAATTGGTGTTGTAGCCATATTCGTCTTTAATGTGTCCAAACTTCCTTAATAGTAATGGGTCCATTCAAATTTGGAATCCTTTTTCAGTAGCTTCTCCATAGGTGTTGTTATCATAGTATATCCTTTGATGAACTTGTGATAATATCCTATATGGCCTAATTTCACTCTAAGTTGTTAAAAATTCATGGGTTGCGGCAAGTTCATAATCAGTGCAATGTTGGTTGGATCTACCAATAGTCCTTCCTTACATAGAATGTTCCCTAGCAACATCCCAAAAGGTGCACAAAATATGTGCTTCTTTGAATTCAATGCAATTTGATGTTGTTGACGTTGCTCTAGCACCACTCATAGGTTTTCCAGATGGTCCTTTACCAACCCATACACCGTCCAGTCATCCATATATACCTCCAAAAATGTCTGGCTAAAATCCTTAAATGCAACAACCATGATCCTATAGAATTTCCCAGGCGTATTCTTTAGACCAAACAACATCATAGTGTACTGAAAACATCCCCGTTCAATAACAAAAGTTATCTTATGTTGATATTCTTTTGCAATCTTAATCTGATGATATCCATAAAAGCCATTCATAAATGAATAGATCTCTTGACCTCCCACTCCTTCCAATATCTCATCAGTAAATGGTGTCGAAAATGGATCATGTAGGCATGCATCATTCAACTTTCTAAGGTCAACACAAATTTGAACCTCACATGTCTTCTTATCTTGCACCACCATAGGACCGATCCATTCTGATTCTCAACTGGTTCTGTTATTCCTGCATCCAACATCTTGCCAAGCTCAACCTTTAATCTTTCCTTATATCACAGATTCATGCGATACGGTCATTTCTTCACTGGCTTCACATCTGGCTTCAGTGGGATTTTCATTTCTCCCAAATCTCCTAATAGCCCTTTCATTTCAAAAAAATTCATTTGGAATAAGTCTGAAATCCATGCAACAAATTAGTGATATTTTCCATCGTTTCTTCATCCTAGTAGTCCCCAATATTTTCAAACTTTGGTTGCTCCTTTGTCCCAATGTTTACTTTTTGAATCTTCAATGGCTTATTTATTTTATCTTTCAGCATCTCAGGTGCCACGATATCTCGACTTTCTTTTGTTTCTAGAATGTTGATGTTCCTTTTATCATCATCCTTAGGCACACCTGTCACGTTGTATTGTTCCATCATCGACTGCATCACTGGTGCTTCATGCGGGTCCACATGGTATGTGACTGAAACCACCTTTAAAACAACATCGTGGATATGCTCTATTGCACTATGAATCACCAGATGAGCATCGGTAAAGTTGAAAGTGTGACTGAAAAAAACTGACAACTCTTTCCATGTCATAAATTCTCTATGAAGTTCAACTCATACATACCATTGTCGCGACATTTCATCCAATGTGTGTACAAAATCATGTACCCACTCATTCTTTGGTTGCGATACCCACATGGATTGACATGCAATCAAATTATAATTAGGATCATTATGCCCACCATACTTCTCATCTTGGTACTATTTTGTTGCACTAAAGCAAACCTCCATAAACCTATGACATAGAGACCATCCGTTGATCAACTTATTATGGGTTTCCCACCACCAAGCTGGAGTATACTTTAATGCTTCATACAATGCCAAAAACCTTTGTGGTTCTAACACCCTATCTTCAAAATTAACCATAAATTCAAGTAAATCAGGCAGTCCCTCATATACTGGAAGCTCAACAATCTCTATTGTGACTCGTCGTAGCAACTGAGTAATCAGGCCACACTTCCAAGTTAATACCTCATGTATGTGATTCTACCAATTCTCCAAGGCATCATCAGAATCCAATGATGCAGAGCTATAACTTCACCATCCCAACTCTCCATCAACAATAGGTTGGATATAGTATCTTGAGATATTGTACGCATGATCCCACCCCCCTCCAACTTCTTCCCTAACTGGTTGGACATACCTTCTTACATCATTTGGATCCATCGAGGATATGAATCTAATATCGCAGTTCTCAAAGGTCATTACACTCTTCTTGAAATTAATCAATGCCAAACTATCATTGGCGCATCCAATCCCTAGTAGTGCAGGATATGATCTTCCATCATCAACAACCTCCATAAAATCGAAGTCCATGTAATTCTTCATTCCTTCAACTTCCACAGCTAGATGCAGAAATCACCCAATTGGTGTCACTCTGGCATGGTTATCCAATCACAACTGCAAAAGGAACTAAACCAGTTGTGGGCTCCCCATCTTCTTCCATGTCTTTTTTGTCATAATGTTAACACCCAAGCCTAGATCCAGAATGACTAAATCTTCCTCGTAATCCCCAATCTGAATATTCATTCTCATCTCTTTCCTCGTTTTCTTCTTATACATCGAGTTCAAAGTAGACTCCCTCCTCCCCTTTTTTGGTCGATGCAAAAAAATCACGATCTCAGTGAGTGCATCAGGGTATTTTTCCAGTGACAGACAACTTTCAAAGAAATTCTATGAGGTAACATGTTGTCGTGATGGTCTTGCTACCAAAGTCAAATAAAAAACATGTGGCATTTCATAAACAATAAAATTACATGGATATTATCTTATCGCATCATGTGCTTCAAGGAATGTATCCCTCTAAGTGTCCATATCAAATTGCACCTTCTTCTTTCCATCCAATTGGATTTGTGGAATCGGGCCATCATCTCTTGTTGTCGCACCTCCACGAGTAATGATAGAAACAACAACAGACTAAACTCTAGGTTCTTCTTAGATATTTGCAACTGTTGGTCCTTGGTTCTATTTTGGTGGAAGATTCACTGGATGGTTCATATTCTAGTTTTCATTCTGGTTCTGATTCTGATTATGGTTCTGGTTCTGGTTCTGGTTCTGCAACTATGGAGTGTTCCTTGATTTCCACTTCACGATTAGTTGTAGTTAGTTCTCAACAGTTTGATATACATTGATACAATAAGTACACTGCACTTGTAAGTTCAAGAAATATCTTTGATAATGTCCCAGTACTCTACAATTGTAACATTGCACAAGTCTATGACCTCATCCTCCTCCTCAACCAAAACCTCCACCTTGTCCTCCTCATAATCCTCCTTGCTGTTCATACTGTAGTTGATTGAACTATTGTTGCAGTGATAGATTCGGCTGTAGTTGCACATACTGTGGTCAAGTGTATGGTTCTTAAGTTTACTGCAGCTACTATAAAGCATATTGTATCTTATTATATGACAAAATTGGCAGAGAAAATGCAGTTGTAGCACAATTTGTGGTTGCGGTTGCGGCCATGGTACAAACAGTTGCTACAGTTTTGGTTGTACCACCTGCGGTTGCTACAGTGGAAGTCTCTCTTCCGATTGATGGTATTTTCCCTTCACATAATATGCATCCATCATCCTCTCCTAGAGAAAATCATATGCTTAACAATCTTTTTCTTCATGCCCAACAGATTGACAAAACATACAATACAAGTTTGTCTCCATTGACACCATTTTCTGCATAAACATACAATATTCATGTCGATGGCCATGAACATGACATATGTGACACCATGGCATACCACCATGACTTAGTGGATTTGGATCTCCTGATAACAGATAATTTCGGAATTCTAGGAACTAATCCTTGTGATTTCCTTCCACATGGCATTGAGTACACCATATGTCTTCACAATTCTCTCTTCCCTTCTTGATATCTTGTAATTGGATTACAACTCCTTTTTCTCCAATAGGTGAAGCTTCCAGCTTCATCGTGATCTCTAGAGCCTCTCTATGTGTCACAATATTTTGTTGCATCAAGGGAATCCTGATATGTAGTACAAATTCCACAATGAACCACTCCTTATGTTGTACATCAATCATTCTAAAACTGACTTTCACCATCAGCTTATTGAATCACTAATCAAAATCCCAAACAATCTTATTTGGATATTACTTGATCTCCTTTAACTCTGTGATATATTGTGCTTCAGACTTAGGATTTCTAAACTCCTTGATCAATCCATTTATGATCTCGGCTAGAGTCTTCACTAGAGTCCCTGTGGGAACTTTTGTAAACTTCATGTACCAATCAAATGCGCAACCTCCAAAGGTCATCGCCAACTGACCTTTCTTGATATCATCATCGAGGATCTGCTTGACATTATAGACCACTTCACATAGAAACAATTAGTGTTTGAGATCCTCAGTCTCATTCCCATGAAACGGAGGTAACTCTACATCATCGCCCTCCATCATGAGAATTCTTCCATCATTCATTGATTTGCTACTATGATAGTGTTGATGACATGTCGGGAAATTTGGTATTGAGCTAGTATTTCTTCCTAAGTGTCATGCATTGCATGGAGGTGTGGATATGTTGTTTCCCTAGGTTGGTCTTTTCTTGGGCTCAGGAATATCTTGGTCATCTCCTTTGTCATTGTAGGGTCTCTTTGTCCCTTGTGATATTCTCTCATATCCTCTTATCTCGGTCGTAGCAAGACTCTCTCCTGTCCTCTGCCTCTTCTCTTGTCGAAACCTTACTCCAGTTCACAGAAGACCACTTTATTCCTCGAATTCCATTACTTTATCATCATAAATCATTGTATCATTCCATCCAACCATCTTCTTCATAGTACCCATAGCCTCTGCACACTAGTGCTCTACTTGTTGGAGCTCATCTTCAATATTCCTTTTCGAGCATCTTAATTCACAATTGCAAAGATAACATAAACCTACCTCTTAGTACTTTGAAGAACTCCCTTTCCGTGTCGCTCTAAGATTTGATTGTGTCAACTGTGAACTCAATAATGTAGCCTTCCAAAATGTTGTCAAGCCACACTTCAACAACCCTCGATGCTTTGTTATCTACCTCTTGCAGTTGTTGGATCAACTCCAAGGTCCAACAAGTGGGTTAGCCTCCTTGGAAATTTGTCTTTCTATAGGTCAACTACACCAACCACTCGTACAGGATGATCGAGAATTCAGAAAAAAAAATTACTTGTGTAGATCAAAATATAGGTACCTTCCTAGCCATTGTTCTATCATCAATCCAAGGTTATGATTATCTTCCACTATGAATTCGTGAGCCTTCTGGTTAAACCAATATTGAATATGTGGTCTCACCGAATGCCACAACATGTCCTCCTTCTTCACGCACTATGGTCCCAAAAATGGAACCATTTGTTGACACAGATTCATTGACAGGGGTTCACTCTCTGTCGACACCCTTAACTTAGTGATCTCCCTGAGCATTGGCCCAGATAGGTTTTACCCTGTCCAACAACACCTATAGAACAGATGAGGTCTCACCCGATATCTTCAAGGAAGGACTTTCGGAACCACGTTTTTGTAATAAAAAGGAGGGGTTCCACATCTACTGTTCAAATATCACATCATTACTTCACAAATCTAGGCATTGGTTCATTTATCATAAATTCATATCATCATTCATCAAATCACATCAACACATTCATATTGCAACAGAATAAATTGATGCATAAATAGATCTACCAACATAACATTAGTAAAAAATGAAAGAATCACATCATTCAGAAAGAAGCATCATTTTGCAATATTCGTCCATTCATATGACATCACAAAAAACAGGAAAACAGGAAGATTCAAAAGACACAGTGTTTCCATCAAATCTTTGTCATGTCATATTAACTTCGCATAAAAAATTTAGGTTCTCAAAACAACTCCACAATTCAAATCTCACATCAAAGATAGATTATGTCTGCAAAAAAGTGATCTTGATATGTCTCCAAATATGATTCAACATTACAACTCCCATATCTATTTATAAGTTTGTGCCTTGTACAACATGGTCCACTTAATTCAAATTCCTAACTACTTGGACCAAAATCTACAAAATAATGACCACAATCTACAAAATATGACCAAAAAGTACAAAATATGACCAAACTTCCTTACACAGCATTTTCCACCTTGTGTGGTATCTTCGATCTTTCCCATCTTCCTGAGTGTTGTACTACTAATTATCCTTAAAACTTCCTATGAATAGTGGACCTCCAAATGGTGGACGTCCTGGTGGACCTCTAGAAGGATGTCTAGGTGGACCTCCAAGTGGATCTCTAGGTGGGGGACCTCCACACATGTTTTCAAATGTGATTCCATATGCAGGGATTTTCGACCAATTAGGTTTCCCCAATGGGGTATTAGGGTTACCAAAATAAGGGATGCTAAGAAAATATTTCCTGAGGAAATGGGTTGGTTGTTTTGGGTATCCATTACCTGTTGATTTCCTGGGTAAATATACCCCCATGTAGGTTTATTAGACATTGGTTTAACCCACAATGGTTGTCTCAGTGTGGAGGAAAGAACACTCACATTTGCAGTTGTGTAGGGTAGTCCATCCATGGGTTTCCCTAAAGTAACACTCTGCCCAAGATTTGAACTAGTTATCATGGTCGTAGTGACTGATTGTTCTGGGGATTTCCCCCAAGTGAGAGGGTTCAAAAGAAAACCAAGGATAGAGGGGAGAGATTGAGATAATAGGGAAGGGAGAGAAGGCTAACCAGGATCATAAGAAACCACACTTTAAACCAGTATTCTAGATATGGTAGAATATTAAGACCAAACAGGGGCATGGTATTCGAGAGTGTCTCTTCCCAAACATCTTGGAAACAGAGAGAGACTTCTCCTTCTTATGATTTCTCTCCTCATGCGTAAATTGGAAACCATCTCATGGATAGGTCTAAAATACTCATCATTAGAAATAACAATCTTGTATTAGCTAGGGAGTGTCATAAGATAAATAAGTAGCTTTGTACTCAGAAATTGTCCATCCCAAGGATCAGTTGTGACAGGATGGTCCATGGTCATCCCTTGTATTTATTCCATGGTGGGATGAAATTCAAGTGGTAAACCCTACAATCTATGATATATTCTCACAACAGGTTCAGCCAGACTGATGGCTAAACAATTCTACTCTAAATATTTCCTATCCAAAAAGATCACACACAAACAATACTATGCAAGCTAAGATCACAAGCAAACTTAAGTGATAAGAGGGGATGAAAAATATAGAACCTCACTAGGATTTTTAAGTTGTCACAACTTGTGATATACTGTAGGGTCTAATAGTAAAAGGTGACAGGGAGGATTGGGACCGCACCCTTTCCTAAATACCTGACTACCTGGATGACACCTGCGTAGTATATCCCAAAGTGTTGTTCTCAATGTATTTCTTCAGCAAGAAGACCAAAAGGATTTTCTTAGTTGACATTGGTTCCTATAAGGGTTTCCCTATATACAGAAGGTGTATGGGAGCTCAAGTCAGTGTTAGTGTTGTATGATGCACAACCATTCGAAAGGGGACTTCCAATATACTATCGAGTAAGTGAAGAACTTTTTGATATACCTGGAGGATATGTGAAAATTCGTTTGATATACATATTGGTACATGGAAGAATCGTGCAATCCTCGGGATGGAGTGTAGGAAAATAACGATAGCTCCTATGTTTATAGATGTTAGAACATGTTTTTAACCTATCACTCAAATTACCGATAATTTTAACCTAAGCTACCGTTCAATTTTATCTTGATGGTTAGTGAATTCTTGTGGAATATGAGGTAATTGCAAGATTATATTATCTAAATTCCCATGAAATTTTCCTTTTTATGAAATCTATCTAGAGTAAGGGAGATTTTCTTCCTTTTCAAATTACAAAATGAAAACCATGCGACCTAAAAAACTTGATCCTCAAACTTCAAATACTTTCATACAAGCAAAATCTCTAAAGCTAATCTTTAAAATCTATCCAGTGTAAAAAGGAAAAGGCTATGTAATGCACAAATGTCTATTTTTTCTTAATCAATCTTAAAAAAGAAAATTCTTCTAATGATTTAACCAGACCAAAAGAAAGCAATGAAATTTGTTTTTTTGATATAATTTTAAGCAAAGTGTCACATGCCCCAATTTACCAAAAAAAACAATTTTATATTATCTGAGGAACATTATGTTAAATTTTATGCTAAGTTGTAATTGATGACCCAGTGGGGTCAAGGATATTTTATGTAAATTCTGAATATTTTATTATAAATAAATAAATGAGGAGACAACAGCTTAGGAGAGCTGTTAAAAGAGTGTTTACTATTCAAATTGGTGGAGGAGACTGGGTGGAGAGAAAACTGACATATGGCAGCATCCTCAAACCACTTCCAACTGTTGCAGGTGGAAACGTCCCTAAATTTGTGGTCATGATTCCCCAAGAAAGTGGAATTAGAGCAGTTGGATCAATTAATGAAAACTGACCCAAAAGACCTAGGCAATCTTTATAAAAATTCCCATTGAAGAGAGCTGAGGCTGCTCATTCTAGAGAAGTGATCATTTAGGTTGAATGAATGTACTTTAGAGAAATTCAATGGAAGGGAAATTTGGAAAGTGTTTGAAGGGATAACTACTGATTGATCTAGTGCAGCTTTTAAGCTAAAGATCATACTGCTAGGAACAAAGTATTTACTGAGGTATTGAACTAGTCAGATGACAAAGGGTTCTATTCTTTGCAATCTCCACCCAGTTCTCATCCAAGAAGACCAGGAACAGGCTCGGGGGTCCTAAGGAAGCGTTGTTTGAGCGCTCTCTAGGAGATTGGTAGGGAGAAACGACCTCCTAAAGCTGTTGTCGTCTGTCCTCAACAGGTTCTATGTTATTTGAGTTTACTGTTTTTAGTTAAATAATCTTAGTTTATCTGCTAAATGAATGTTAAAAGTTCAGATTTTGTGAAATGTTAGATTTAATATTCTTATTAGATTGTCATAGAAATGAAATTGGTTTAGGAAACAATGAAATAGAATGAAAATAAATTTCTATACTATGTTTTTCCAGACCTGGAAACCAGGTCGTACTCTAGCACAGACAGAATGCTTTAAGTAGATAAGAGAATGAAAATAGTAGGTAGGATTGTGTATCTGTAAATAATAGAGTAAATTATTTCAATGTTTAAAATATTATGAAGGAAAAACAATGTTATGATTTACTTGGGTATACTATTTTTACTTAGTTTAACTAAATCAAAATGTAGAAAAGAAACAATAAACTACATTAGAGTTACAGTAATAGTATATGGTTAAGTATATAAACAAGCTATTATCTACACAGTTTATCTATTTAAAATATCAACTAAATCCTAAACTTTTACTTAATATAAACTAGATTAGAGTTATGTTAAAAACCCTTAATTTATAAAGAGTAAACAAAGTTACAAATTTTAATTCTGTCCTTAGAGAACTCTGAATAAATTCGATGTTATAGAATAGTAAATAAAAACAAATGTAAATTTAAACAATAAATAATACAAAAACTAAGAATTTATATATTTAGAAACTACTTTCTATTACCAGATAGGCTTATAACCTGTGAAGGAAGAACCTTAGGGTCGAAACCCTAACTTATAAATTATTTAATTATAATTTAATTTACTTAAGTTTTAATTCATTTACATTAATAACTATATAAATAAACTTCACAAGAAGTTTTCAAAGCATACTTTTGACTGTTTACAATCTTTTCTTAAAAAAAGATCTTTTATAAACAAGCAAGATAAGTTTACAGTTAACAGGTTAATATACCACCACACACCTGTAATATCCAAACCGAAGTAACAAGAAGCAGACCTTGAGTAATAATAAATTGAAGAACATATTTAGACAATGGTTTCATTTCCGGTAAACCCTAGCTAGTATATTCTGGACAAGCAAGTTTAAAATTATAAATTTCACATTACGACTGAGCTACAGTCTTTATATTAACAATATTTACTTACAAAAAGATATCTTAGACATTAATTTTCTTCACTGAAAATCAAAGAGGAAAATCCCTAAATTACACAAAATCATTATTTACAAGATTACAAAACCATTGCAAAAACGAGACAGAGCTCGAAGTTAAAATCCTTCTTAAGAACCAAATGTATTACATTGTCAGGTCGTAAGGCTAAAAAATTAACCAAAATACATCACACAGCTCAAGGCCGGTACTACCCAGCATCATAGCGAGGGTTTTTAAAAAAAACTGAAACAAAAAACTTATTAAAACCTCATATCTAACGAAGAAACCAGACAAGCTTCCAAGCTCTATGTTTCACCTTCAACAACCCTTTTTACAAGCAGGGTAAAACCCATTCTTTGAACTCAGGGCTTACCGGTTGGGTCCATGAGTCCACTGAAGCCATCCAACGTTATCCTCATCACTTAAGTTTAGAGCTATCATGAGTTCCTACAAACAACACAATACTATGCATTAATACAAAGCCCAGTTTCCATTTGAAAACTTAACTGTAAAAAACTTTTTAACAACGAGTTATTCATATTAAAAACTGAGTGTATTTACCTGCAAGAAAGAAGAAGAATTCGAGCATCAACGAAGCTATTATAAGCTTAAGTAGTCTGAAGCAAAGAGGGATATAACCCCTACACCGGCCCTGGAGTGGAGACGAGGTCAACAAGCTGAATTTTTACAAAGCCATGACAAGCCACGAGAATAGCAGAGCTAAAACTATTGACAAGCCAAGAGACAAACACAAACAATAACCACTCGCGCAAAAGGGTTCACAAGATCGACAGTTTGCAAGCAAAGACTGAGTATTGAAACCTCACAGCAACGACTATGGGCCACAGAGAAGAAAGATAGAGAAACAGCCTCTCATGGCTGCCATGAAAACTACATAGAGCCACCCGCAGGCCAGCAAAAACTTCGGAGGAAAATGACAAAGCGAATAGGGTTTGCAAGTCTTTTATATCACCAATGCATGGATGGGAGGTGACCACGTGCCCTTCAATTCTTTTAACCATGCAAGGGTCGAGTCCATAGTCCATCTGTGTCCAATAATCAAATTATTGTTGCAATAATCATTAAAACAATTATGCAAATAACTATTGAAATGGAAATACATATATTCATAAATGAAAAACATAAACTATATTCAATAGTATCGACATCGGTGATGTTTGATTTACAATTATTTCTTGTCGTTGACCATAGATTTGGGTCATGAAAACCTCGTCATGGTAATATCCCAAGGTCGACCATAGCATAAACTATTCCATTAACAATTCGTTTGAAACCATGCAAATCGACTTAAAATATTTATATATTATGGAAGCTTAAACCATGCCATTTGAAATCATTGGTTTAAAGTTAGTTAAAATTCCTAGTAAATTTCTTATGTCATTTGACTATCGAGGAAAAGCATTTTTAAAATTGACAATAAACAATGGCAAGGATCAACCTTAGTGTAACCCTTTACAAATAAAGTATTGTATGCTAGACTTGCTACTGACATTAATAATGAACCTTATTATTTGTTACAAAGTCAATAGTGCATAATTGGTTTTATTAGAATATATGAGTTTTTATTTTAATGTCTCTTCAACATAGACCTTAGAATAGAAGTTCTAGGTAGTAAAATCTACCATAGTAATTAGAATACATTACGACTTATTTTGAGTGAGGCATCATGGTAATAGTAATTTTACTATGGTTTAAGCCAAGCACAAGGGTTATACATTATAGGAATAACAAATGATAATGTGGTTTCCTATTAATTAAACTTTATAAAAATGGTGGTAGAAAGTATTCTACTTCTAAGGCGTTGTATTTACAATGTCATGGAAAATTCCAGATAGAAGATTGTTACATGATGCAAGTAACATTAATATTGGCACATTATAGAGTAAGGTGATATTGTACATAGTTACAATATTACAAGCACCAAACAATGATTCAAGTACTAAAGTTCATAAACTGATGATTAGCAATCTCACATACAATAACAAATTAATCAATTCCATGTCTAGTAGGATAGAGACGAAATGGAAACAGGTTCTCTATTGGAAATCTTTACTATTGAGATTTATAGGAGTACTTCCCTGAATAAGAGAAAGTACTTTTAAAACATAACATTTGTGAGTTAAGCATGTTAAAATAGAAGTAAATGAATAATAAAGAATATGAGCTTTAAGCTCACAGTAAGTATCTTTTGTTTCGCTAAGCTTGATAAAGACAACGACCTTTATATTTAAACTTTGAATACTGTCTTAAAAATAGAAACTATAGAAGACAAATTACATTACCTCATTAGAGCTTGTCTAAGAATATTCAGCTTATTTTACTAGAATTTTAACATGCAAATAGAAATACTTCTTGCTACCTTATGAATTAAACTTCTACTTGATCGATCATTACCTGCTGAACCTATAAGAACCATTAGTCCATCTACGTTAGCATAAATGCTAATTAATCCCTAGTATTCAAAGATAGATTTCACCTACTTGCCAAAAGTAAACTTGTTAGTAAAACTGGAAGAAAAATCGAATGCAGGTCAATCTTATATTCATTACGAAAATGAACGCTGTATTAGTTATCGAATATAAAATTGATTAATACTAAATATTAGACTGTTTCATTTATCGCTAACCGCTAGCAGTTAGTAAACTACGTATTCAGAATTTTTATGTTATCTTAAAGAAATTTAAATTTTTATGAAATTTTGGGGTTTTGACATGTGGTATCAGAGCACAAGGTTCAAACACTAGGCCTTGATGAAGCTCAACTTGCTTATATGAAACAATGTATTAAATCATTTTGCTGATATTGTTTTCTTTTAATGTTATTCAACATAGAAATTTGTTTCTGAGTTTAACAACAGGTATGGAAAGACTCGAGGAATATGCGGAAGAGGAATCTCCCTTTACTAAACAAGAAAACTTACAAAAAGACCCTATACAAGAAGACGTAACCACTAATTCCTCAGAACTTTTACAAACAGTAAAAGACTTAAAATTTGAAATGGAATCTGTTAAAAAATAAAATGAAAGGATTCTGAGAGCTCAGGAGGAGCTGAATCAGATCCTAACAGAAAGATTTCAAACTGAGGGAAGGGGTAAAAGAGTTGATTCAGAAGATATAAGTCACCAACATAAATATAAAAATATTAAACAGACTAAAAATGAAAGCAACCCATCTTTAGAGGTATTTGGTGATCAATGTAAATTTCATTCCACTAGTGATAATAGTGATGACAACCATTATACTAAAAAGATAAAATATAAACCTTATGAGTAAATTTCAGGGGAGTTTAAAAAGATCAAACCACCAACATTCAATGGGAAAACTGAAAAGAGGGAGGAAGCAGAATCCTGGTTATCTAGGATGAAGAGGTACGTCCAGATTTATAACTATTCTAACTAATTAAAGACTAGAATGGATATCTATAATATTTCAGGGAAACCTGATATATGGTGGCAATATTTAAAGAGAGTGAAAGGAATAAGAGGAAAGAACGTAAATTGGAGTACTTTCAAGAAGTAATTTAAAAATATATTCTTATCTGAACAGTACTATGAAGAGAGAGCAAAAGAATTCTATGAGCTTAAATTAGGTGCAATGACTATGAAAGATTTGAACAGCAAGTTTTTAAGTGTGCTTAGGTATGTACCATACCTTGTAGATGAGAAACCGAAGGTACATCGGTTCCTCAACTGCTTACGAAAGGATAGGATTGAATATAACAATCCAAAAACTATGGAAGAAGCCATGAGGAAAGCCAATTTATGTTATGAACATAACCGGAAAAATGAGAGCATGGCCAATTGGAAGGCCAAAAAGAATAATAACAATTATGATAAGAAGAAGAAGGAGTTTGTGCCAAATCGGAATTCTAAAAATGATAAGGCCAAAAAATTTCCTAACAAGAATTTTTAAGGGAATAAGAATAATTCACCGAGCAATTAGAACAATCAAAAGGGTAAAGAGTCTGCTAATACTCATGGTAATTACACTAAAAACTTTGAATGAAAAGAACCCATAAAGTGATGGGAGTGTAATGGCCCACATTATGCCTCAGTCTGTCCTAATCGAAAAAATACTGTCAGTAATATCCATACAATACAAGAGGAGATGACTATTGGAGATTTAGTGAGGACTATGCCCAGGACTAATGCAGCCTTGGAGAATCGACATGCAGACTCTCAAACTTCCATGGTGGAAGTAGAAGGTAAGATAAGCCAAACCCCTATAGCTATTTTAATTGATCCAAGAGCTAGTATAAGTTATATTTCACCTAAATTGGTAGAAAAATGTAAGCTACTTGTTGAAAAAATTGAAAGTTCTTGGTTGGTTCAGTTAGCCACTGGTGCAAAAAGGAAGGTAACTCATTTTGTAAATAAATGTGCAGTAGTTATGGATCAATTTAAAACTTTTTTAAAGCTTAATGTATTACCTCTTGGTTCTTACGACATACTAATCGGTATGAATTGGTTAGAGCAACATAGGGTGATCTTAAATTGTTATGATAAAATGTTTACTTGTATAAATAATGATGGAAAATCAATAAGTGTAAAGGGAATCCCTAGAAAAACAACTGTAAGGCAGATTTCTACTCTACAGCTTAAGAGAGATATTAGGAAAGGCTATAAATTTTATGCAGTAACAGTAACTAATGAATAAAATCTAAATAATACAGATAAATTAAAATTGGGGGATATACCAGTTTTAAAAGAATATGTAGATGTATTTCCAGAATAAATTTTGGGACTACCTCCGAAAAGGGAACTAGACTTTACCATTGAGTTGGTACCAGGTGCAGTACCCAGCTCAAAGGCCCCTTGTCGGATGAACTTACTTGAACTTAATTAATTAAATTCACAATTAAAAGAACTTATTGACAAGAAGTATATACGACCCAGTGTGTCTCCCTGGGGGGCACCTGTCATCTTTGTTAAGAAAAAGGACGAAACTATGCGACTTTGCATAGATTACCATCAGTTGAATAAGATGACTATTAAAAATAGATAATTGTTGCTTCACATAGATGATCTATTTGATCAACTACGTGGAGCCACAATTTTTTTGAAAATTGATTTAAGGTCTGGATATCACCAAGTTAGGATTAAAGATGAAGACATCTTTAAAAAAGCTTTTAGGACTCGATACGGCCATTATGAGTTTGTCGTCATGCCATTCAGGATTTCAAACGCCCCAGTTGTTTTTATGTGTTTAATGAACAATGTAATGCATAAGTATCTAGATAAGTTTGTGTTCGTGTTTATCGATGACATATTAATCTATTCGAAATCAGAAGAAGTGCATAAAGAACATTTAAAAATTGTTTTGCAAGAATTATGAGATCATCAACTCTTTGTAAAGTTTAGTAAATGCGATTCCTTTAAGGATGAAATCCACTACTTAGGTCATGTGGTGACTAACTTAAGGAATTATAGTGGATCCCGAAAAGATAAAGGCGATTGAAGATTGGTCGGTTCCTAAAGATGTAACCGACGTTCGATCCTTCATGGGAATTATCGGTTATTACTAGAGATTCATTGAAGGGTTTTCGAGAATCGTAAATCCGATAACTTCTTTGTGAAAGAAGGAAAAGAAATTTGATTGGAACCAGAAATGCGAGGGTAGTTTTAAAAAGTTAAAAACTTTATTAACCAGCGCACCTATTTGAAGAATAGTTGATCCAAATAAATATTTTGTAGTGGAGTATTGACTCAAGAAGTGCATTTTATTGCTTATCAGTCTAGGAAATCAAAAATTCATGAAAAGAATTATGCAACTTATGAATTGGAATTAGTTGTTGTTATACATGATTTAAATATGTGGCATCATCATCTAATTGGAAGAAAATTTATTCTAATGACCGATAATAAAGGACTAAAATTTCGGTTGGATTAGCCTAATCTGAATGCTAGACAAGCTAGGTGGCTAGCTTTTCTAAGTGAGTATGATTTTGAAATTCAGCACATTAAAGGGAAATAAAATAAAGTTGTTGATTCATTAAGTAGAAATGCAAGGATGAACTTTACATCAGTTATCGGCACTTATACAACAGATCTGGAGGAACAACTTAAAGCAGGGATAGAACAGGATGAAATTTATAAAAAATTACAAGCAAAAACGAAAGAAAATTCAATAGAAAGTTTAAGTAAAGGGTATAGTTTGAATGAAAAAGTATTTTTACTGTATAAAGACAGAATGTATGTACCTAATTTACCTAAAGTTAAGTTATTAATTTTAGATGAAATCCATAAAACTCCATACTCAGGCCATCCAGGTTATCAGAAGACTATAACTATGTTAAGAAAAGAATATTTTTGGCCAAACATGAAGACTGAACTGGAAAAATATATCTCTAGGTGTTTTGAATGTCAGCAGGTGAAAACTAAACATTAACACCCAGCTGCATTGCTTTGACCATTGCCCATCCCTAGCTAGAAATGGGAGATAATTAGTCTAGATTTTGTTGCTGGACTGCCTAAAAAATAAGAATTTAAATGATTCTATAATGGTAGTAGTTGAAAAATTGAGTAAAGCAGCCCACTTTATACTTGTTAAAACTACGTATAAAGCTACAGACATAGCTGATATCTTTCTAAAGAAATTTTTCGACTGCATGGGATACCGAAAGTTATAATCTCAAATATAGACCCTAAATTTACAGGTAACTTTTGTAAATATCTTTTTAAAGGATTAAACACTACACTAAACTTTAGTACTTCATTTCATCCTCAAACTGATGGAAAAACTGAAAGAGTAAACCAAGTACTAGAAGATTTACTAAGAATGTATGTAAAGGATCATCCAAGTAAATGGGAGGATTACTTGCATCTGGTAGAATTTGCTTATAATAATAATTATCAAGTGTCAGCCTGATTTAATCCTTTCAAAATATTGTATGGAAGAAAGTGTAACAATCCTATCTCTTGGATTAATCCAATGGACAGATTAATATTAGGTCCTAAACTATTGAAAGAAATGGAAGAAATCGTAAAGCAGGTGCAAGGTAATCTGAAAATTGTGCAAGACCGACAGAAAAGTCAAGCAGACCTTAAAAGAACTTCAAAGGAGTTTCAGGTAGGTGAACATGTGTTCATCAAGGTGAGACCCAGAAAGAGCTATCTAAGGTTGGGTAGTTGTGCCAAACTAGCACCTCGTTACTATGGTCCATTTGAAATACTGTCTAGGATTTGACAAGTAGCTTATCAATTAGCATTACCTCCGAATGTAAGAGTTCATAATGTTTTTCAAATTTCTGTATTAAAGAAATATGTTCATGATGATATTCATGTTGTTAACTGGAATTATGTACAAGTGGAACCAAAAGGAGATTTTCTAGTGGAACCGGCCTGTATCCTCAGGTGGAGGGAGGTCACACTTCAGAACTGCACCATTGGTCAAGTGAAGGTGCAATGGAATCACCTTAGTCGAGAGGAAGCCACTTGGGAATTGGAAAGTAATATGTGGGATGCATATCCAATTATGTTCCAAGGGAATTCTGAGGACGAAGCATAAATAACATCGAGGACAATGTTATAATTTAAGGGGGTGTGTATGTCACATGCCCCAATTTTGCAAAAAAAAAGCAATTTTATATCATTTGAGGAACAATATGCTAAATTTTATGCTAAGTTGTAATTGATGACCCGATGGGGTCAATGATATTTTATGTAAATTCTGAATATTTTATTATAAATAAATAAATGATGAAACAACAACTTATGAGAGCTGTTAAAAGAGTGTTTACTGGTGAAATTGGTGGACGAGACTAGGTGGAGAGCAAAGTGACATATGGCAGCATCCTCAAACCACTTCCAACTGTTGCAGGTGGAAATCTCCCTACATTTGTGGTCATGATTCTCCATGAAAGTGGAATCAGAGCAAGTGGCTCAATTAATGAAAACTGACCCAAAATACCTAGGCAATATTTATAAAAAATCCCATTGAAGAGAGCTGAGGCTGCTCATTCGAGAGAAGTGATCATTCAGGTTGAATGAATGTACTTCATAGAAATTCAATGGAATGGAAATTTGGAAAGTGTTTAAGGGGATAACTACTGATTGATCTAGTGAAACTTTTAAGCTAAAGATCATACTGCTAAGAGCAAAGTATTTACTTAGGTATTGAACTAGTCAAATGATAGAGGGTTCTACTGTTTGCAATCTCCACCCAATTCTCAGCCAAGAAGACCAAGAAAAGGCTCAGGGGTCCTGAGGAAGCGTTGTTTGAGCGCTCTCCAGGAGATTGGTAGGGAGGAACGACCTCCTAAAGCTGTTGTCGTCTGTCCTCAACAAGTTCTATGTTATTTGTGTTTACTGTTTTTAGTTAAATAATCTTAGTTTATCTGCTAAATGAATGTTAAAATTTTAGAGTTTGTGAAATGTTAGATTTAATATTTTTATTATATTGTTATAGAAATGAAACTGGTTTAGGAAATAATGAAATAGAATGAAAATAAATTTCTAGACTGTATTTTTCCACACCCGAAAACCAGGTCGTACTCTAGCACAGATAGAATGCTTTAAGTAGATAAGAGAATGAAAATAGTAGGTAGGATTGTGTATTTGTAAATAGCAGAGTAAATTATTTCAATGTTTAAAATATTATGAAGGAAAAAAAATGTTATGATTTACTTGAGTATATTGTTTTTATATAGTTTAACTAAATAAAAATACAGAAAAGAAACAGTGAACTACATTAGAGTTACAGTAGTAGTATACAATTAAGTATATAAACAAGTTATTATCTACACAGTTTATCTGTTTAAAATATCAACTAAAACTTAGATTGTTACTTAATATATTCTAGATTAGGGTTATGTTAAAAACCCTTTAATTTATAAAGAGTAAACAGAGTTATAGAGTTTACTTCTATCCTTAGAGAACTCTAAATAAATTTCTATGTTATATAATAGTAAATAAAAACAAATGTAAATTTAAACAATACATAATACAAAAACTAAGAATTTACATATTTAGAAACTACTTTATATTTCCATACATGCTTATAGCCTATGAAGGAAGAACCTCAGGGTCAAAACCCTAACTTATAAATTATTTAATTATAATTTAATTTACTTAAGTTTTAATCCATTTATATTAATAACTATATAAATAAACTTCGCAGGAAGTTTTCAAAGCATACTTTTGACTATTTACAGTCTTTTCTTAAAACAAAGATCTTTTATAAACAAGCAAGATAAGTTTATAGTTAATAGGTTAATATACCACCACACGCCTGTAATAGCCAAACCGAAGTAACAAGAAGCAGAGCCTAAGTAATAATATATTGAAGAACGTATTTAGACAAGGGTTTCATTTCTGGTAAACCCTAGCTAGTATATTCTGGACAAGTAAGTTTAAAAATATAAATTTTACATTACGACTAAGATACAGTCTTTATATTAACAATATTTACTTACAAAAAGATATATTAGACAGTAATTTTCTTCATTGGTAGTGAAAGAGGAAAAACCCTAAATTACACAGAATCATAATTTACAAGATTACAAAACCATTGCAAAAACGAGATAAAGCTCGAAGTTAAAATCCTTCTTAAAAACCAAATGTATTACATTTCCAGGCTGTAAGGCTAAAAACTTAACCAAAATGCATCACACAGCTTAAGGTTGGTTCTACCCAGCATCATAACGAGGGTTTGTAAACAAAACTGAAAAACAACTTATTAAAACACCATATCTAACGAAGAAACTAGACAAGCTTCCAAGCTCTGTGTTTCACCTTCAACAACCCTTTTTACAAGCAGGGTAAAAACCATTATTTGAACTCAGGGCTTACTAGATGGGGCCACGAGTCCATTGAAGCCAGCCAACATTATCCTTGTCACTGAATTTTAGAGCTGTCACAAGTTCCTGCAAAGAGCACAATATTGTGCGTTAATACAAAGCTCAGTCTCCATTTGAAAACCTAATTGTAAAAAACTTTTTAACAACGAGTTATTCATATTAAAAACTAAGTGTATTTACCTATAAGCAAGAAGAAGAATTCGAGAATTGACAAAGCTATTATCAGCTTAAGTATTCTAAAGTAGAGAGGGATATAAACTGTATGTCGGCCCTGGAGTGGAGACAAGGTCAACAAGATGAAGTTTTACGGAGCCGTGACAAGCCACAAGAAAAGCAGAGCTAAAACTATTGATAGGCCAGGAGCCAAACACAAACAATAACCACTCGCGTAGAAGGGTTCACAAGCTTGACAGTTTGCAAGCAAATACTGAGTATTGAAACCTCACAGCAACGAATATGGGCCATGGAGAAGCAAGACAGAGAAACAGCCTCTCATGGATGCCATGGAAACTACATAGAGCCACCCGCAAACCAACGAAAACTTCAAAGAAAAATGACAAAGCGAATAGGGTTTGCAAGTATTTTATACCGCCAATGCATCGAGGGGAGGTGACCACATGCCCTTCAATTCTTTTAACCATGCAAAGGTCGATTCCATAGTCCATCTGCGTCCAATAATCAAATTATTGTTGTAATAATCATTAAAACAATTATGCAAATAAATATTGAAATGGATATACATATATTCATAAATGCAAAACATAAACTATATTCAATAGTATCGACACCGGTGATGTTTGATTTACAATGATTTCTTGTCGTTGACCATAGAGTTGGGTCATGAAAACCTCGTCATGGTAATATCCCAAGTTCGACCATAGCATAAACTATTCCATTAACAATTCGTTTGAAACCACACAAATTGACTTAAAATATTTATATATTATGGAAGCTTAAACCATGTCATTTGAAATCGTTGGTTTAAAGTTAGTTATAATTCCTAGTAACTTTGTTATGTCATTTGACTATAGAGTAAAAGCATTTTTAAAATTAACAATAAACAATGATAAGGATCAACCTTAGTGTAACCCTTTACAAATAAAGTATTGTATGCTCGACTTGCTAATGACATTAATAATGAACCTTATTATTTGTTACAAAGTCAATAGTGCATAATTGGTTCTATTAGAATATATGAGTTTTTATTTTAATGTCTCTTCAACATAGACCTTAGAATAGAAGTTCTAGGTAGTAAAATCTACCATAGTAATTAGAATAAACTATGACTTATTTTGAGTGAGGCATCATGGTAATAGTAATTTTACTATGGTTTAAACCAAGCACAAGGGTTATACATTATAGGAATAACAAATGATAATGTGGTTTCCTGTGAATTAAACTTTATAAAAATGGTGGTAGGAAGTATTCTACTTATAAGGTGTTGTATTTACAATGTCATGGAAAATTCCAGATAGAAGATTGTCACGGGATGCAAGTAACATTAATATTGGCACATTATAGAGTAAGGTGATATTGTACATAGTTACAATATTACAAGCAGCAAATAATTATTCAAGTACTAAAGTTCAGAAACTGATGATTAGTAATCTCACATACAATAAGAGCTTAATAAATTCCATGGCTAGTAGGATAGAGACGAAAAGGAAACAGGTTCTCTATTGGAAATCTTTACTATCGAGATTTATAGGAGTACTTCCCTGGATAAGAGACAGTACTTTTAAAACATAACATTTGTGAGTTAAACATGTTAAAATAGAAGTAAATGTATGACGAAGATTACGATCTTTAATCTCACAGTAAGTTTCTCTAAGCTTGATAAAGATAATGACCTTTATATTTAAACTTTGAATATTGTCTTAAAAACAGAAACTATAGAAGACAAATTACTTTACCTCATTAGAGCTTGTCTAAGAATATTCAGCTTATTTTACTAGCATTTTAACATGCAAATAGAAATACTTCTTGCTACCTTATGAATTAAACTTCTACTTGATCAATCATTACCTGCTGAACCTGTAAGAACCAACAGTCCATCTGCATTAGCATAAATGCTAAGTAAGCCCTAGTATTCAAAGATAGATTTCACCTACTTGACAAAAGTAAACTTGTTAGTAAAACTGAAAGAAAAACTGAATGCAGGTCAATCTTATATACATTATGAAAATGAAAGTTGTATTAGTTATCGAGTATAAAACTGATTAATACTAAATATTATATTGTTTCATTTTCCACTAATTGCTAGCAGTTAATAAACTGCATATTCAGACTTTTTATGTTATCTTAAAATAATTTAAATTTTTATGAAATTTTGGGGTTTTGACACAAAGAAATGCAAAAACTCACACTAAAAAAGAGAAAAAACCATACTATCTTTCCTTTCCACAAATATGTAACGAGATTCTAAAGGATTAATCATACAAAGCATACACCCAAAACTTGATTTCCACACAAAACTATTCGATTTCAGAGGTTCTACTAAGAAAAAATTTCAAGATCTAAACTGAAAAAGTACATTCAAGCTAAACATACACTATTAGTCCCATCAATGAGCAGTAAAGAAGATTGACAAAACCCAATTTACAAAAGGAAACAATTTCAAGGGAAAATGATCTAGATCTGGAGAAGGCCTACCTCAATGCACTCTGTAGGGTAGAATTACGGCGTCATACAATGGTCGGTGCACTTTACTTCTTTGTCAACGACAACGACGACGCTTTCTTACTCTGGGAAGAAGGCGTCATCGACTCTTCTTGAAAGTGGGAGATAGGCCTTAGGGGCAATTTGACGCAATGTTAAAGCTTCATTCTCACAATACCTTTGACATCACTTTTACACAAACTCTACAAGATTTACAGGCCTCACTCAAAACCACACTCTTTGCCTCCTATATCATAAGTGATTCTAGCGACAAAAAGGTGCTCTCTTGGTTTTCTTCCCTCCCTTTAGCCATTAAATGGATCCTGTATATATAGGATAAAGGAAGCCCAAAGGGGTTGAGATATTTTGGGAAGAAGGTGAGGAACGATTCCTATGGGATAGGGACACAAATGCCACTTGTTAGCACTATTTTATTTTGTAGGAGTTGATGTTATCACCATATAAATTTCAAGATTTCATTGGTGATTTGGTAGCTCTGAAGCTTCGGTCATTGTATAAGTTGCAATCGTTGGTGTATATAAAAACTTGGAAACTTTGTCCATGGTTCGTGTGGGATAATATCCTCATTGCAAAAAAAATATAAGAGCATAGGTTCGAAACCCCAACGTTTTACATTTGTGGGTTTTATTTTTTTATTAAATATAGAATGTTGTTTTTTCAGCTATCGAAGGATTAACCAAGTGTTGTAATAGATCAATGATTCAAAACTATTCCAGTGGAGAAAGTACTCTGAGGGTACCATTCAAAAGCGAAATTTCCTATTGGCATATAGATATAAACACATGTTTGTATGCTAGTATTTGATAAACAAGATCAATGATTTAAAATCATTCCACTAAAGAAAGTGATGTGAGGTTAACATTTAAAGGGCAGAGCGGAATTCCCAAATTTTACATTTGTAAACATTTTGAACGAAATTATTTTCAGGTCACCTACTATTTTTATTTCCATATGACTTTGACAGAGCTTAGTGGACGTTTGGGTGTTTTCCAATTTGAAATTAGAGCTCATTGAGAGATCCAAAATTCCCATGATTTCTTCATGCTACTTTGACAACCATAGCGATGGCGTTAATGAAAATGGTAGCTACAACACATCTCAGTTCTCGAGGATTGATATGCATAACTACGATACTAAATAAGTTACTTCAGGATTCGCTTCCGGTGGTCAAGGACTACTGGCTCTACAACTAAACCTCGCAACCATGGATAACGAAAGACATGGCAGAAGCATTATGGAAAATGCATATAGGAAAAAATTTCAAACTCATCTCCCTTCTAGACCAGATATTTGTTCTCCACTATTGGTTCGAGATTATTTACGCCAACATATTGCACTTCAGGAAGGTTTACATGTTGAACCAATACCCAGGCCCTGATTTTCGTGGTCAACCTTTGTTTAGAGATTATTCACGAGCTCCATCACTTTTCAGGGAAGAATTGCATTCTTGTCTACTAAGGGAAGACTCACATGTATAGTCATTATCAATAATTTACTCACAAATGCAGGTGGATGGTTATACATCAAACTCATTTCTTAAAGATGGCTTATGCAGTCAACAATTTCCTAGAGAAGAGCTTTGTTTTCGAGCAGATGATTTACAATTTAGAGAAAAAATGATTTCAAAACCTTACTCTAAAAGGAGTTTTACACTTCTTGTTTGTTCCCAGATATTTGTCTAATCTCCAACAACATGACCTAGGAAGGCACCCTTCATCTACGCATCCAACAATATCAGGGAATTTATCTCTATTGTAGAGAAATGATTTACAAGGAGGTCCACCTTTATCACATTTAAGTTTGACAAACATTGGTCATTCCCGTCAAGGATACTTTGGAGGCTACCCACCTTTATGTCATAATATTTCATTTACTTTGATTCAGAATCTAGAATCTCATCCTAGAACCATATTTCATCTACCCAAGAACCATATTTCAATGCTAGAACAACTGATTTTTCTTACATCATCTATTTTGATCATACAAAGACCTATTTGGATCCCTATAATTTACTTAAATTCTCTGGAAATGGCCATGGTAGTCATATTTGGGTCTGAAACCATTAGTCCAATTGGTGGTGAATATGTGTAAGGGATTTCAGTATTTGAATAAAATTAAAGATTCCTTGGTTACTGCATTCCAGTAGAGGGCACTCTTGCAGAAGAAAACATGTGTAGTATTTGCTTTGAGTTTTGTGATGTGATTTTGCATATTGATGTGATCCATAGAGTAGGCGGCCAGATTATCCCAACATCCAGAAGGGTCATGTATGCATCTCAATTTTCAACCACTATTATTTTAAGCTTCAAGTATTTGTGAGCTCATTATTCTATCGAAAGAACGCATTGCATTAATGTTCTATTTTATTATGTTTTAGTTGTAAAATGGAGAGATTAAAAGTAAATTACGCATATGAAGACTCTTGTCCAAACAAGAGATTGCAGAGGCAAAGAAACAAAATGTGAAGGTCATAGGAAATAGAATGATCTGGAAGCATTAGAACTGGCTGATACGGAGCATTTAAACTGAACAGTTAAATAATACAGACCATCTATAGGTGGAAAACTCAACATCAAAATCATCTTCAGTAGTTATAAATTTAGTATTCGAGCCCCACATTTTCATGCATTTGTTTCCAGTTAAAGAACAAGTAGCATCATCTTCTAGCATTTGAAATATTTCAAAGAAATAGTTCCATATTTCTAGTTAATTATTGTCGAACCGATTCCTAGAAAGTAGTGATTAGTTATACAGTTGTCGTCGCTTTAATATTAGTTTTTTTTTTAATTTTTAGAAAGGGGAAGTTATGATGACTCAAACCTTCTTGGGAGGCTCACAAGTAATTTTTCCTATATAATCATATGTAAAATAAATAAAAGGGGTTCGACTCTGATGGGAAGAGGAGGATATTTCATTGTAACTATCGGGTATTGTTTCAATTTCTGATAAAAATAAAGTTGCAGAGAGGAAAATTTTGAACCTCTTCAAGGTAGATATTCTTGTGTTGTTTTTTTCTCAGTATGTAAATTTATTATGTGATTGTATATCTTGTTTCCAATCCATTCTATATTATTCTTTCATTTTTGAATGAGATTATGTGAATTAGAATTCATCCTTTGATTCTCTAGTTCATCGGATTCAAATATTTTAATCTTTTCTTCTAAAATTATTACATAATTGATCTTTGTTAGATACTTTGTTTTAATGGGATGTATCCCTTAATATACTACCATCATGCAATGCTTAATGTCTCAGAAAATGATACCTACCATGCCTCTATAATTTTTCTATTCAAACCTCAATCTCTTGCAACTTAAACAAGTATCTATTTATTAAGTCCATTTCCCAATGGTCTCTTTTCAAGTCTGTCTTACCAAACCTTTATAAAAACAAACTTGTTCCTATCAGAAATATGACCTTATGAGTGTAATTATTTAATAATTTGAGTGTGAAAGCTTTATGTCTATTGAGATAGCCCTCTCTAATTGTATAAGGTTGTAATATAGTCTAAAGGTTTGTGGTTACCTTTGGTTTTCCTTGGTACAACCCAAGGAAAGTCTGAGTGCTAACATCTTGGCGTCATTGTCGGGGAAACGAAAGTGAAAATTTTCCCTGGGTATGAACGACAGAGTTTTAGATTTGAATATTGATGGTGAACAATGGTAAGACATCAAGTAGGTTGTGCATATTTCACTTGGTGATTCCAACTTCAAAGAATCCAATTTTCAGAATTTTTTGGCGACTCCACTATTAGCAAGATACAGATATCTAAGTTTTACTGGAGGCTCCACTATCTCAAGATGAGTTCTATGTCTACAAGGTATGCTCATATGCATCACTCACATATCCTATATTTTCCAAATTGAATACCTCATGTAGATTGGAAAACCTACCTTCCAAAATTCAAAGATCAAAAGTGTGATGATGTCTCCCTCCGTTTGGTTAAATTTCATATGCATATACATAAGCTTGGAGTTGAATTGCATGAGGATTATTTAATAAAAATTTTCATGGTCAGTTTGGAAGGAAATGCACGGTTATGGTATGAGAGGTTTCCATTAGATAGTTTATATTCCCTTAAATACTTTCATACAGTACTTCATGAACATTTCAAAGACCAGTATTCTTCCTTGTTGCTGGTTGAAGATTGTTTTTTACATGTTAAAGGTTTCATTCAAAATTTGGAGAATGTGTATGGTGATGACTAGTTTATGGATGAGGAACTTTTAGAGATTTTGTAGGATAAATCATTTCATATAAAGAAAGTGCGAGGCAACTTCCATGTTATTCAAGAAAGTTCCTAGCAATTGATAACTTTTTCCTTGACTCAAAGTGACCTAGGGAAAAATTCTAATTTAGGCTGTCATGTTTCTTTTTTTGAATTTGATGAGAATTTGCAGCAGTCTTGTCAGTTTTTGTGTAACCAAGAAGGAATTCAGGACTGTCAATAAAACCCTTCTTCATATCGTTTAAACTATGAATATTTGTTACAATAAGGGCCTGCCCATTTTCAGTCAGGAATTACCCTTTTTCAGCAGCAATCTCCTCAAAGTTACAATCGTTATGTGGCTGACTACATAGAGGATTTTAATTGTGTAAAATATCAATCTTATAGTCTTCTAGTCTATTCATTTTTTGAAATTGCATGTATAGAAGAATCAGACTTCACATTAATGGTTGAAGAAGGATTTATGTGTGTTTATCAAGCTCATATTTCACTTGAATATTTGCATAAACATACAAATCCCTCTTTGCTTATAGATGATGAAAAAGCTGACCAGTCCACCATTATTCCACTTCAATGCAATCAGTTCTAGCATATGGAAAAACAAACAGGCTGTAATGAGGAATTAATTCATCAAGAGAAGGATCAAGAATCAGAATTGTTTGATGTTCAAAGGGATGCTCTTCATTTTCAAAAGTTGGTTGTTACATCTGAATATTTCCAAAAATGTATGTAACAAGGAACAATTAAGTATGAGACTTGTTATTTTCCTGTTACCTATAAACATGAAATGCTTCCTATGTTTCAAGATTCTTTTGCAAGTTTGTTGCAATCACCAACAAAGGAGGTTTATATTTTTTTTAAAGATTATGGATTCTGGTTTTTCCATGAGTTTTCATTTCTTACATGTCTATGTCTGCTAAATGAAGTTTTGAGTAGAATCCAAGGGGTAAGACATTTTCTTTATTGGCTTCATACAAAATCAAATGTTACTTGATTTGGTATTTGTGCTCAGTAAAGTAGGGTAGGTAGGTGTGTGAATGAGCTCAACGTTTTGAGCATCTTTTCAACATGTTTCGGTATTAGCATTTAGATTATTTTTCAGCAGTGGTATCAATTTGTTTTCAGTCTGTGGTGTGGGATTTTCTTGCAGTAGGGTTCATTTGATGGTTATGGGTCAGAGCTGGTTGTGGATTTCAGAAAAACTTGGGAGCATCCCATTGGATTAAGCACAGGTCTACATGTTCTTTTCTACCTCACAGGGAGAATAGAATCCCTAGTCAAAGCCAGCTATTAGCACTATTTTATTTTGCAGGAGTTAGTGTTATCACCGTATAAATCTCAATATTTCATTGGTGATTTGGTAGCTCCAAAGTTTCACTCATTGGATAATTCATAGAATTTTTTCCAGGTCTAGTAAGAAAAAAGGGCTTAAAGTTTCTTTGATTAAAAGAAAGATATTTTTTCATAATTGGGGATAAAAAATGGTTTTCAAGTCAATTTTTGGCTTGCATATTTTAATTTGTGAAAGCCATCGCATATGTCAGCCAAGAACCTGCCACATCTTGCAATAGGGTTCATTTGATGGTTACGGGTCAAAGCTAGTTGCGGATTTCAAAACAAATTTGGAGCATCCCATTGGATCAAGCATGGTTCTACATGTTCTTTGCTTCCTCGTAGGGAGGATAAAACCCTAGTTAGATCCATCTATTAGCACTATTTTATTTTGCAGAAGTTAGTGTTATCACCATATAAATCTCAAGATTTCATTGGTGATTTGGTAGCTCCAAAGCTTCACTCATTAAATAATTCATAGAATTTTTTCGAGGTCTAGTAAGTAAAAAGAGCTTAAAGGCTCTTTGAGTAAAAGAAAGAGATTATTTCATAATTGGGGATAAAAAATGGGTTTCAAGTCAATTTTTGGCTTGCATATTTTAATCTGCGATCCATCTCATATGCCACATCAATGGAGATAACAAGTCACGTTAACAAACAAACCAAATCTCAGCCAAGAATTTGCCACATCAATGGAGATAACAAGTCACGTTAACAAACAAACCAAATCTCAGCCAAGAATTTGCCACATCAATGGAGATAACAAGTCACGTTAACAAACAAACCAAATCTCAGCCAAGAATTTGCCACATCAATGGAGATAACAAGTCACGTTAACAAACAAACCAAACCCCATTGACCAAGTACTAACTCAACATAGAGGAGGAGACCGTGAGAGACACTATATATACTTAATACATTGATATAAGTTGCAATCATTGGTGTATATAAACACTTGGAAACTTTATTTGTGGCTCATGTGGGATAATATCCTCATTGCAAAAATATATAAAGACACGGGTTCAAAACCCCAACATTTTACATTTGTGACTTTTATTTTTTGATCAAAGGATAGAATGTGGTTTTTGCAGCTGTCGAAGGATTAACCAAGTGTTGTAATAGATCAACGATTCAAAACTATTCGCTGGAGAAAGTGTTGTGAGGATAATATTCAAAAGGCATAGTGGAATTTCCTGTGGGAATACAGATATAAACACATGTTTATACACTATTATTTCATAAACAATATCAACGATTTAAAATGGTTTCGCTGAAGAAAGTGAGGTGAGGTTAACGTTTAAAGGGCATAGGAGAATTCCCAAATTTTACATCTGTAAATATTTGGAAGGAAATTATTTTCAGGTCACCAACTATTTTTATTGTTGTATGATTTTGACAGATCTTAGTGGACATTTGGGTGTTTTCCAATTTCAAATTCGAGCTCATTGAGAGACCCAAGATGTCCATGGTTTCTTCACGTTGTTTATCCAACAACAACGACGGGGTTGATGAAAGCGATAGATACATCACATCTCAGTTATTTGGGAATGATATGTGTAACTACGACGCTAAAGAAGTTACTTCAGGATTGGCTTCTAGTAGTCAACGACTGCTGGCTCTACAACTAAACCTCGCAGTTATTGATAGCAGAGGATATGGAAGAAGAGTTAGGGAAAATGCACACAGGGAAAATTTTCAAAGCCATCTCCCTCCTATACCATATTTTCATTCTCCACTATTGGTTTGAGATTATTTATGCCAACATATTGCACTTTGGGAAGGTTTACATGTTGAACCAATACTCAGGCATGATTTATGTGGTCAGCATTTGTTTAGAGATGATTCACGAGCTCCATCACTTTTCAGTGAAAAATTGAATTCTCATCTACTAAGGGAAGATTCACATGTATAGTCATTATCAAGAAGTCACTCACAAATACAGGTGTATGGTTATACATCAAACAAATTTCTTAAATATGGCTTATGCAGTCAACAATTTCCTAGAGAAGATCTTTGTTTTTGAGCAGATGATTTACAATCTAGAGAAAATTTTCTTTCAAAACCTTAATATAAAAGGAGAATTACACTCCCCATTTGTTCCTAGAGATTTTTCTAGTCTCCAGTAGCATGAACTAGGAAGGAACACTTCTATACATCCAGCAATATCAGGGAATTTATCTCTATTGCAGAAAAATGCTCTACAAGGCAGTCCACCTTTATCACATTTAAATTTGAAAAACATTGGTTATTTCTATCGAGGATACTTTGGAGGCTAACCACCTTTATGTCATAATAGTTCATTTACTTTGAGTCGGTATCTATAATCTCATGCTAGATTTATTTCTAATTCATCGACCCAAGAACCATATTTCAATGCCAGAACAATTGATTTTTCTTACATCATCTATTTTGATCGTTCGGAGACCTCTTTGTATCCATATAATTTACTTCAATTCTAAGTAAATGGCCAGGTTATTCATATTTGGGCCCGAGACCATTGGTCCCAATCTGGTGGTGAGTATGTGTAAGGGAGTTCATTATTTGAATAAAATTAAAGATTATGTGGTTGTTGCATTCCAATATAGGGCGCTCTTGTAGACAAAAACATGTGTGGTGTTATCTCCCAAGATAATTTATTTTTTTATGAAGAATTTAATTCACGCAATAAGGAATATGAATGTCACTAACAATTTGAAAGCCTTTGTGGTTGATAAAAATTTCACTAAGTTGTAGTTTCAGTGGCTTGGGGGAGGATCAAAACATCTCATTAGCCACTGACAGGCTTACAGACTACAGCTTCCGTGGTCAGGTGAACATTTCGGCGATCGAAAGAACCAAAGATAACGTAGCGGCGAGATAGTCTACTAAAGAGCCGAAACAGTGAAATACAGACTTACTACGGGTTCCACGACCAGATGAAAACTTCAACGATCGGATGTTCTAAGGACTAACCATCAGCAAGATAGTTCAATAAGGAGCCGCAACGGAGGGATACAGAAGGACTATTGATCGGTGAAGTTTACAACTGAGTTCCTTCATAGTGTCGATGGCACATAAGACTAAAGCTCCGATCAATGACAAGAATCATTTTGATAGCACGAACAATAGAAAATCATCGACAGTCGAAAGAAATAAAGACAATGGAGCGGCGAGCTAGTTCAATAAGGAGCCGCAACAGGGGAAGAAAGGTAGACTATAGCTTCCACGACCAGATGAAAACTTCAGTGATCGAAATATAGACAGACTACGGATCAACAAGTTTACAATGAAGCTCCTCCATAGTGTTGACGACACAGAATAGTAAAGCTCTGATCAATGACAAGAAGCATTCCAATAGCTCAAACAATAGAAAATCATCGGTGGTTGAAAGAACTAAAGACAATGAAGTGGTGAGTTATTCCACTAAGGAGCTGCAACAACAGAAGACATATAGCCTACAGATTGACGAGTTTACAATGAAGCTCCTTCGCAGTGTCGACCGCACAGGGGACTAAAGCTCCGATTCAAACTTCTACTGACCTCTGATAGCAATAAAACGAAATTGTCGATAGTCAAGCATATAAAGTTTTGAAAAAGAAAAACAACAGAGATAGTGTGCATCGACGAATAGCGAGACTATCCATCAGTGGCATAGAAGACTAATGCCCTGATCCCTTCATCAGTCAACTTCCAGCAGTGATCAATTCAGTTCATTTCACCTCTGAAATTGCGGCAGCATTCGAAATTTTTTTCTGATGCATTAGTTATCATAGCTCCCGATCGCCGATGAGAAAATGATGAAGAGCTCCAACGTTGAGATTTGGAGCGCCGCTGGGCTAAAGGAAAAATATTCCAATCGTTGATGAAGAAGCCGCCATGATGCTAGTGATTTAAGACGATGAAACTACGGCAGCATTAATACTTGGCGCGCCGATGGACTAGAAGACAAATATTTCGATCGGCGACTGTGGAGACAAGGTAGAAAACTCTAACGGATTAAAACAAGAAATGTCACTTCAGATTCACTTCCAAAACACTGGCTGTTGACGGCAATTTCAGACTAAACCAGCAATGCCGATTATCAACAACCACTTCAGCTATTAAACACTCGCTCAGTGAACTAGTTCTTCATGGTAGATAAAAAAAATAGTTAGCAAGGGTTTGAAGCCCTAATCTGGAAAAACTGTCACTTTCAATTATTTTTGTGTAAACAGATCGAATTTTCGGGATCTGTGATTTTTGTAGAAGGCTATAAATCCCATGATTGATTTTATAATAAAGGTTCAACTTTGAGGATTTATGAGCCAATAATACTTTCAATATTTTCATTTTACTTATTCATGGTATAATCTCTTTTGTTGTGATCTGTTCAACCATCATCTCTTTCTTTACTGTGTTTATGCCTGAATGTGCATTCAGGTCAATTTCAGATTTATTAAAAAGCTGATAGCTATCATCTTATTGGTCTATTAGTGATATTTGATTTATAAATACCATCCTCATCAAGATTTATCCATTTATATGCATGTGTTATGTGTGTAATTATGCCATCCTGGTGAGTTCTCCATCCCTACACCTTATAGTCAAATTTCTGAGCAAATTGCAACTAAAAGCCTTGTAAACAAGTGAGTCGTATGCATGCCTTGAGAGTGGAAAGGTTACATAGGTCAACTTACTTGACCCATATCTAAAAATACTAAAACCCATTGTAAGTGACCAAGCATCCTTGAGCTACAACCTAGAGGAGTTTCCTGGAGTGATAACAAAGTGGCGTCATTGCCGGAGAGAGGATATTAAAGCTCAGCTTCCCTGGGAGATGACATAGATCCATGCTTTGATGATAGATAAGGCTTGGAAATTATTATGGTTGTAATCATCTATCTGGCGAATCCATTGATATAAGTTGGATTCAAGAAGACCAAGTACCAGAGCAAACCCAAAGGGGCCACCAGCAACACCCATTTCAGATCCAGAAGAAATCTTGAGGAAAGCTAGGGATTTACTAAGACAAATCATCAGTGCTACACAAAATGCTACATTAGGTATTTCAAGAAATATTTCTACTATTATTTATTCTACTGAAACTCTTAATTCTTAGAAATTTTTAGATACATTAGAAAAATTTAGGGCTTGGGCATCTTCAAGCACTATTGCTTGTGAAGATCCAATCCCTGGTGACTCCACTGGGATAAGTATACCACCACCTTCTTATCAAATATTTTCATCAGTGCTGCCTTCCACATCCTTGTCCATACCCATTTCCAATATGGCTACCCTTTAATTGACCAAGATAGAAAGGATCCTGGTAGCTAGGTATGCACCCCTAATTTTGCTGAATCCTCTCACAGCCATGCCTACTGGGGATTACCTCAAGTATATGCCTAATTTTACCAGGGAAGGGGATTTCACTGCTGAAGAACATCTAAAGGATTTTTATAGCTATGTTGGAAACATAAATATAGAACACAAAGATGTATGGACAAGAGTTTTTGTGCAAATCCTAGATGGCCAGGATAGGAAGTGGTTTAAGGAACTTCCTGTTGGGTCAGTGGCAGGCATAGAGGCCCTAGATGAAATTTTTCGAAAGCATTGGCGAGAGAGGAGAGACCACCTCTACTATATCACAGAATTCAACAACTTGAAAAGAGAAAATGGTGAATCTGTCTCCAACTTTACCAAGATATTCAACGACATGTATAGCAAGATCCCCATTGAGATTAAGCCCACCAGTACCTCAACTATGATAAATTATGCAAATGCCTTTAACTCTGACTTCTGCCTTCTTCTCAGAGAAAGGAGGTCTGCCTCCTTATCACTCATGTAGGATGCTGCCCTAGAGGTAGAGTCAAACATTCTGGCATCTCAAAAGGTCAAAGGGAAGGTAGACAAGAGAAAGCAGCCAGCAGACTATAGTGGGGCTTCTATGTCAGAGAACAATATTGAAAAAATGACCAAACTTCTATATAACCTTACTACTGAAATGTCTAAATTGAAGGACCAAGTGCATCTGTCGGTGAGGGGTAATGGGCCAAGTGACTTTGCTCCTCAAAAACCAAATTTTGTTCCTTATAGAAGAGGAAACCCCCTTGTTCAGATTCTCAGAAGGGAGAGAAATCAAGGGGAAGACCAGAGGATAAGAGCTCCATTTAAAAATGTTGTATTAGAAGAAGAGCCTGAATTCATTGAAGAAGAAGGAGAAGCTGAAGACAATCTCCACTGCATGGAGGATGAGGTGGACTATTCTTTTATGACACAGGAAGAATATGAAGAAGCCCTGATTGATGAGAAGATCATTGAAGAGGCTGTCTATCAGGATGATGCTCAGGGAGGTTACCAACTGAGGTCTAAGTTGGTTGCTCCCCTCAAGAAGAATGTTGTACCTATCAAGCTGCCTGCTACACCAGCTAGAAAGGTTGTTGTTTTACCAAAGAAAGTCGTTGTCCCATCCAAAGCATTGCATAAACTAGCACCTTCAGCCACACCTGATCAAGTCCAACTCAAACCTACAACTCATGAGGTAAGGTTTCTAGATAGGCTACATTATTCTTTTAACCTTGAGTCTGAAATTCAAAAATTGAAAATCCGTTTCCCTTTAATTGAGTTGATGAAGAATGATGTATTTAAAACCTCCATTCTAAATTCCCTTCAGCCCAAGATGCACATTGACACTGACTTTGTGAACCTGCAAGATGACAAGCCTATTATAACCCTGGGCCCCATGATCGAATACCTAAAGGACTCATGCCCACCATTCTATATATCCTTAAACATCCATGATAAAATCCTCCATAACTGTCTGCTGGATTTGGGAGCCTCTCATAACCTAATGCCTAAGGCTGTGATGGATGAAATCAGCATTAGCATTACCAAGCCCTACCATGATTTATTCTCCTTTCACTCTAGGAAGGTCAAGTGCTTGGGCCTCATCAAAGACCTTAACACATATTTCATTAAATTTGTAATTATTTAGTGGATCTAGAATTTAGAACTTCCGCTAGATTGAGTTCTTTCAAAATGAGGAAAGTCATAGCCTTTGAATCCTTACATAATTTCTATTAATATTATTTATAGTTTGTATTAAATGTTAAGTTGATTAAATTATTTTATGACATAATACCAGCATTGTATTTGTTACTACAACAATTATAAATATTGTCATAGTAATTATTTTTGTCTTTGTTGAATATGTTGTTTTATTTTTAGAAGTTGGCACCATTTATAATCAAAACAAGAATAAATTTGATGACTTTAAACTCTAAGTTTACTCTTTAGTGATTAAAATAAATTATGAATTAGAATAGCAACATAATTTATTATTGTTGTTGTTGGTAGTGGTAGTGTAATAAAAACTAAGTTGGTGAATGTTACTTTATGAATAATAGATTAACGTGAGAATCAATTATGAACTAGAATAGCATTAGTGCAGTACAATTTGTTTTTTTTCATATACAAGGGGGAAACCAACTCAACTAACTATTGCAAGTGTTCATTATTTATTTGTGAAATATTTGAACAATGTATTTAATTGAAAAGAGCATATTTTTATTGAAAATATAGATATCTTACAATATTTATATTATCATTAAGATTTTATATCATATATTAATTTATGTTAAGGCACGGAGGAATCGAACCACCATCGTCCTGCTTTTAATGCAGGTGCTCTTCCATTGAGCTAGTGCCCTTTACAACATGAGGGGAGAGGGACTGTGTTAACACCTAGATTACAACTTTCTAATCGTCTGTGACAAATCAAAATGATGAAAGTCTTAGAATTTGATTCTTTCAAAATGATGAAATTCTTAGACTTTGATTCCTTACATAATTTCAATTAATACTATCTATAGTCTGTATTAAATGGTAACTTGATTAAAATTATGTAATGGCATTAATATTGTATATGTTATTATGATTAAGCAATTGAATTATAATTTGATATGGTAACTAGTACATTGTTGGTGTTGAGTTCCTATACTAGTAGAAGGTTGGCACAATTTTAGAATGACCCATTTAAAAACTATTGAATGGCATACTACAAATGTGTTTGTTACTATAACAATTTTAATTCTCGACATAGCAAGTAATTTATTGTATGTGTTGAGTGTCATGTTGTAATATATTATAAGGTTGGAAACATTTTACAAGTGACAAGAAAAACTATTATATATTAAGTGTTAATATGCTAAGTTTATTATTTTAACGATCAACATCAATTATGGGTTAGAATATAAATATAATTTATTTATATTACTATTATTTGTATTTTCTAATAAAAGTTAAGTTGATCAATGATAATATCACGGAAAATAGATTGTAGAATTTTTTTTACATATTATTATTAAAGTTATTTAATGACATTAATAATCAATGTTTGTTGCTATTATTATCTTTGAATTTCATTTAATTGAAATTATGTTAACTAATGTGTCTAGGTTGAGTTATCATAGTAAGTCTAAGTCTTTTTTGAGTATGATGTTTTGTTTTTGGAAGTTGGCACCGCTTGACAGTGAACAAGAGAAAATATTTTATGAGAGTAAAATAGGTTTTATCTTAGTAATGATTAAAATAAATTATGAATTAGAATATAGACATATTTTATTATTATTATTGTTGGTGGTGGTGTATTAAAAA
>LPNX011014433.1:0-17862 GCA_001517045.1 Pseudotsuga menziesii
ACAATGTTGTATTTTGATTATGCACAAAATTTAAAATCTCTGATAGCCATGACAGTGAAATGCAATCTCTTTTAAATTGTTCATTTGTGCCAACTGTAGATACAGGGATCCATAGAAAACCAACTAGTAGTACTGACTCCAATTATTTTACAATAATGCAGTTTTTACAATGTCTAGATATGAAACTTTCCTTGGAAAACTGGAAAACTTTCCTTGGTCCTGGTAGCATTTTTGCGGAATGAATTAAGTTCTTTGCTGGCATTCTCTCATCCTTCTACGTTGTTTCTTGTGGCTGTTCCAATGTAATATGATGCTTTCAAAAACATGGCATGATTTTGAATTTATTTTTAACATGGAGTTTGATAGCATTGAACCAGATTCTAAGATTATGAGAGCTTCTATTTACTCGTGTTACAGAGTTGGTGCTTTGGTTTACACACTATTATTTATCATTAACATGACTAAGAAGCTGGCACTTTAGGCTTATATGGCTAATTTTGAGGTTCTTTTCAGTTCATTTTACTGCTCTAATGGCTAATATTGCTTTTTGGCTCATCTCAATGCACAGGTGTGGTTCATGGGAGAACATTCACATATTTCCATGGATTTTGATGATGTAAGAGTCTACTAGCCCGATAGTTATATTGTAAATTTAGCTTAACGCTTCTATATTATGTTCTAGGTTTTAAGATATTTTGTTCGTTCTCTTCATTTTTATTATTTTTTAATGCAAGTTAAATAAAAAGATTTCATCTACACTTGCAAATTTATGGTTGATAACATTGATGGCACTTTTGGCTATCTTCTCTTCATTTGGTATTCTTTTCAGATTGTTGCAGTGACCTTGGACAATTATGAATTGCTTCCAATGGATAAAGTTAATCATATCAGTGATAATTTTGATGATCATTGGGTACAATCACATAGAGGTGAGGGCCATATTGAAGCGACGACAGGAGCAATTAGAAGAGTTCCTTCCTGGAAGGAGGTCTGGGACTTTAAAGGTGAACTTAATCTCACAAGGTATGCAAATCATCATGTTTCCTTTGTTTTGTGCTCTAGGTTTTAACTATTTTCTCTAAGCATCATTAGTTCTTTTTATGCACTATTTATTGAATAATATTACAGGGAAGAAGCAGAGAACCCCAAAGTTTGGTCTAAACTTTGTCTCCAAAATATGGCAAAACTTGCAAAGGAGGCCACTACTGTACGCCGTGTTCTTGAACCTATGTTTCGCATTTTTGACAGTGGAAAGCATTGGTCACCTCAGCATGGACTTGCTCTTTGAATTCTATATGACATGCAACAATTAATGGAGAGATCAGGTAATGCTAAAACACCATACAAAACAATCCATGTTTGGACAAATGATAGCTCTTGGGCTGCAGATTGTCAGTGATTTCCACGAACTATCCTTAAAATAGCCTTGATAGTCACTTTAGTGTGGTTACATCATTATCTTGTCTAACAAATTACTCAGTTGAATTTTCAATCAGAATTTTGCATGGGTTACATAGTTACTATCAGATAGTTTGTAGATGTCTTATTAGTATCAGACATCATTTCTAATTATGAAGCTCATTTATTGAATATGATAATTCATATACTTATTTTGTTTGATTTTCAGGTCATTCTACTCATTTGCTCTTATCCATGTTGATTAAACATCTTGATCACAAGAATGTGGTGCCGCAACCTCAAATGCAGATTAACATTATTGAGATTACTGCTGTCCTGGCAAAACGGTCAAAATCGCCATCTTCTGTGGCAGTTGTTAGTGCAATAAGTGATATGGCAAGGCATTTGCGCAAGATCATGCATTGTTCTTCTAAGGCTTCAAATCTGAATGATGAAATAAACAACTGGAACAAGTCTTTTCAGGCTACAATTGAAGAATGCCTGGTGCAATTGTCAAAACGGGTAATTAATGTTTTTAACTTTTTCCTCCTTTTGTTTTCTTAAAATTGTCTGCAATTAAGAAAATCCTGAATGTGCCAAACAACAAGCCCAAAGAAGGGTTTTAAATCAAACCATGATTAATCTACGGATGTTTGGAATTAACATTCTATCCTCAAGAAAACAAAGGACATGAATGAAGTAATTTAAAACATAGCATATAGGTTGTCTACATACTTCATTGTTGAATTTGAATGCAACAATGGATTTCCAGCCCATACAAAACTTAGAGGAATATTGTTATTTGATGCCTATACAAACGATTTCTTTTCACAGATCATATAGAAAAGGATTTAAGTTGCACTCTTCTAAGATGTGATTGATTAGCTTTTGAATTTTTCAGGTTGGTGATGTTGCTGCATTTATTAAGGTATATACCAGCCCACATGGCATAGTGAACAACTAAATTTGCAAGTTTGACAAACCAGCCTTGTCCTTAAAGAGGTCATTGTTGCTAGTTGTTTGCCTAGCAATTTCTTCAATTTTTTAAAGATGGATGAAAGAATTCTTAAAGGAATGTCCTTCCTTATGGCAACGAGAGCATGCTGTCCACTTATTCTTTGAGGATTTGGGTGTTTCCTTTACACACTCATGCTTGCGGAGGAGACTCCCAAATGATAGGATTGATCTCTAAAGGGTCGTTAACCTAAATTCCTCAAGGTGTCTTGATGCCTTATAAGTTAAGAAAACACAACCTATAAAGTAGGTGAAGTAGGGGTTGAGAAAAAGAGACATGCTGTAAGAGACGATAGCAACATTTTTGAATATAGGAGAAAGATTATATAGAACAATACTCACATATTTCAAATTTAATTTTTCCTTGCCAACATATATAATAATACCAACTTTTAGTTTCTTGGATCTTGCAATATACTCTAGAGTCTACACTATTGAAGTCTGCCATCTTGAGACTGGAGAGCTCCGTTTTGCACTTTTGTTATTCTTGGTGTGATAAACAAGGCCTGAATCCACATAGAGAGCATCCAATCCAAGTGTTTCATCCTTTTTCTAGCAAACTAGGTCATAACTATGAGGGAGGGGTTTCTCCAAATACATCCATAGAGCCAAGAAGGGCCATCATTTGATCATTGCAAATATGGTAGTTGGCTCCATTATGATGAGGAGAAAGTGATTTTTCATTCGTAGATGTACAAAATACCAGCACAACCTTAAAAAATCTGCAGTGTTTTTTGTCGAAAAGTGATATGATGATGTACCCTAGAAAAGGGCACATATCTGCAAAAGCTCCCCATAAATCCATGGTAAATTAGGAAATGTTCTTAAGACCCTAATATCGGCATGAATTTTTTTTTTTTTTTAAATTGACAACCGTCGCTTAACCGATAGATATAATTGTCGCTTTACCGATGACTACATTATATAGCCGTTGCTTAACCGACGGCCTAAAGGTTATTTAAAAAAAAAAAATTGACAACCGTCGCTTAACCGACAGGTATAAATGTCGCTTTACCAACGACTACATTTTATATCCGTCGCTTAACCGACGGCCTGGAGGTTATTTTTAAAAAAAAAATTCACTACCGTCGAAGAAATTCTGTCGCTTAACCGACGCTTTACATTTAACCGACGGTAAACTTAGGTGTCACTTAACCGACAGATTGGAAGGATGTCGGATAACCGACGATAGACCTCCGACGCTTAAAAAAAATCATAGTGTCGTACATGCGACAGCGAAGTGTTGAAAATCCGACAATACGGCCGTCGGATTTTTGGTCGAAATGTAGTAGTGAGAGACAGATTTCCAAAGGGAGAGTATACCAAGATGAAGATGAAAAATATTGGACCCTGTAGAATACTCAGAAATTCTCAGCAAATGATTATGATTTAGAGATGCCTACTAAATTGGGTATTTCACCAATCTTTAATGTGAAATATCCATACCCTTATGTAGCAGGTGACACTGGAATATTCATAGAAGGTGAATATCCTACTGAAGACTTATAATGGGTGGGGAAGATGCCCGTGGCACAACCATTAGAATTTGAGGCCATTCTGGACACTAAAGTGGTAAAGAGTACAAGGAAGAAGGAATATATGGAGTATCTGATCAAATGGAAGGAGCGACCAACAAAGGATTCTACTTGGATGAGCGTTGTAGAGTTGGATGCTAAGGGTTTTAGTATAGCTGATCTAATGAACAGTCATTCATAATTTTTCACCCTTGTGAGTTTGATGCAGGAGAATCGTGGCATGCCAGCAATGTGATGAGTTGGTCACATGCTGTGGCATATCTTTTTTGGTTTTGAGGAGTCATAGTTTTTTAGCGACAATAGGAATGATGGAGGATCATGACTCACTGCATGGAGATCATGCCATAATTTGTTTTTGTTGAGACAAGGACATTTCCATTATGTGTTGTTTTGTTTGTTTTTCAGTTATAGGACCACTCAGGGTAGGGTAAGTAATATTTTAGCTTAAATAGGAAGATTAGAGAAGTAGAGGGTTTTTTTTCCTTTAGTTCTTCTCTTTAGCATTAGAATTGGGAGTTTCCAGAGAGACAGACAGACCTGTGTTTGGTTCCGCTTGTAAATATTTTAATAGATTGAAGAAGAGATACGACTATGTGTTTTTGTGGTTGATTAATAGGAAGAGTAGCTTTGTGTTTTCAATATTATTAGCCTCTATGCATTAACTATTTTGATTTGTGAATCCGAGAAGAGTTGACTTCGGTGGTTTCCTGAACATTTGTATATTTATGTAAAATCGTTGATTCATGCATGAGTTTGTTGCTTGAATAGTTGGAATAGATCGTAAATACATGTATAGAAGAGTTAGGATAATTAATATTAGATATTGCAGGATGGATTGATCAATTCCATGATCAATTGATGCAACCCGTAGATTTTCCGCCTTAACCATTTTTTTTAGAAAATGAATGGCGGTGATTCAGTCTACAGGCGAAGATCTGACGGTCGAGGAGAGATCCACATGGAAGTTGTGAGGGCGATAAAGGATCTACAAGATCTGCATCAAAAGTTACATCAATAGTCAAGGAGAAGGCTGCACATATCGGACGGCTGAGAAGAATTGCGAAGGAAAAGTTGCGGAAGAGAAATTGCAGGGGAGCAACTTTGAAAAGCTGGCATTCCGCATCTCGCATCCCGCAACTCGCTTGTGGAAAAGCTGTGGTGGAGGGAAATTTGCAGTAAATCAAATTAGAAAATTTGATCGGGCATCCCACATCCCACATGTAGAAATCCTGTTACAAAAATAAAATTGCAGAAAACCTTGTTGCAGAGGAAAAATTGCGAGGAAGTAATTTTTTAGCAGAATTTGGCCGAGGGATAAATTTTGGTAGGCTTGCTAAGTGTAGGAGATACCAGATCCTGGAGGTAATGGTAAGGTTGGATGTGGTTGACCCCCTGCACCAAAAATTACTTATATTTACAATTAGAATTCTGTCGATCTTGAAACATTAATTGATAATATTTTATGTTTAAACTTAAAAAAAAGCATTAAATTGGAAGGCTATTAGATTTTTAAAATTTGACATAAAAGACTCGTTGCATGCACCCAAATGCATCCCAAACATTCTTAATATTGTGTCCAAGACANAAAAAACATTAAATTGGAAGGCTATTAGATTTTTAAAATTTGACATAAAAGACTCGTTGCATGCACCCAAATGCATCCCAAACATTCTTAATATTGTGTCCAAGACANTTAATGGTTCATAACTGAAATAAAGTTTGATGGTGTGGTTATGCAGCATAGTTAACATTTGATTATTATATTGGCACTGCATTTACTTGTAATATTGTGTCCAAGACATTAACGGTTCATAACTGAAATAAAGTTTGATGGTGTGGTTATGCAGCATAGTTAACATTTGATTATTATATTGGCACTGCATTTACTTGTGTTTGAAATTAAGCAGGTCACTTGAAAATAACCATATGATGGGACACTTGCCAAATTTATCCAACTTAACCATGTTGTAAATATTGTAATTACTTTATTTTAAACATATACCCTTACGATATGGGTCTTTTTCTCAATCCAATGGATTGTACGCCTTTCATTCTTTTAACCCAGATGGACTTTCCTTTTACAAAGAAAGTGCATCTATTTCATTCACTTGTTGTGCAGACACCTTCAAAACAACAACTTGATGGGTAATATTCCATATTGGCTATTGAAACTCCAAAACCTCGAAGAGTTGTACGTCTTATCTCCCATTTTTTTTAAATGGCAGATCATGTTCAAAAGTAAAGAATTTTAATTTCTAATATAGCACATCGCCAAATTTCTCGAGTTTAATCTTGTTGTAGTTATTTCAAACTAAACACTCCCTTTGCTGGACATTTATACTTAACCAAGATGGATTGTCATTTTACTTTCTTGTTGTGCAGACATTGACAAAAAAACAACTTCAGCAGTAGTGTTCCAGACTGGTTATTCGAACTCCAACACCTTAAAGAATTGTATGTTAGTTTATCCTTGATCTTTAATTACCAGGTCCTTTTAAAAATTGGGAGGTATTTTTATTTCTAATATCATATCTAGTAATCATTTCTACATTTATCATAGGTTTCTATAGGATAATAATTTCAGCGAGGTTATTTCTGTGCAACTTCTGGACAAGCCTTCATTGACTGCCATGTAATCTAATATCTTATATTTTATTTATTTATTGGCCATATAATTTCATTCGTATATGTTGGTTAAAATTTTTCTATTACTAGCAACAACCATATTTGTAAGATTAATATGTTTGAAATACACAGAGAGTTATTTATTATTTGATATATTGATAATGTTTTTTAACTAAAAAATGTGTCAATTAATTGTATCCATGTTGGGCGATAGGGCAGACCCGGGTTTAATCCTTTTGTGTCACACCAACAAAAGACCCACAGTGTTGGCCCTTTTGGCAACAACCTGCGCGCAGGTTGCAGTCTCACCCGAAACAACTATGGGGTGCCGCAGAATCAGGCTTCTGCAAGTAGATAGGGGGATTACTGTACCTTAGCCTTTAATAACCTTATTAATCAACAATTATAAAGCTTTACCATTCATTCACATATAACTTCATAGATAGATAAACAGTCGTGACTTTCTCAACCCACTATAGGGAATTCACAGCGAAGCTTAATATTAGTAGCGATCTAACTTATCAGATGTATATAGTTATTAATGCATAAAAGACAACAGAAACAGAAACAACACAAGAAACCACAACATCAGATATAACGTGGTTCACCCCCAGTGTAGGGGCTACATCCACAAACTATGTTTTATTCAACTTGCTACAAAACCACAGTTTGATCTGCGCACTCAGCTGCAGATCCCTTCAGTCCTTAAAATCCACGCACACAGCAGCAGGCCCCTGCGCACACAGCTGCAGGTCTTTCCTCAATCTTCTTTACAAAAACCCTCTGCGCACACAGCTGCAGAGGTCATCCACGCACACAGCTGGGACTTAACCTTTCCTTACTAAATCAACCTTAGCTTCGCCTTAATCTTTCTTACATCATAAAACCTAACCTATCTTCTTTACACAAGCGCTTATTTATACTGTGCATTTTTACAAAACCATGGGCACCCAAAACCCTAAACCCTCGATTTAAACCAAGGGTTTATTACAAAAAAGGAGTTTTAACTTCCCCCGACACCCCTAAGATTGTTTTGACCCGTAACTCTGCTTAAAAACTTTCTCATTAACCGCGGAGTTACCCAAACATGGAGTACGCGTCCCAACAATCCAATAGTTAACCTAATATAAGAAACACTTAATTTATGCTTGGTAAGCTCATAGTTGAAGTTAGGCTCATAGTGGTATCATCATTGGAGTTAAGCTAATAGTTGTATCTAATAGTTAGTTTAAAATTTAATATAAAGCTTAGACTAAGCCTTATGCACATTCACTCGACTCGCAACTGCCACATGGAGTTCAACTATCACGTAAGTGAACATTACCTAAGTGATTATTCTTGGTACATGGTTTCACTACAATCAATTAGGTCAACTTCTCATGCTAAGAGATGGAGTTCATCTAAATTTAATTTAATAGTTGTATCACTATTGGAACAATCTAATAGTTATCGAATTGAAGTTAAGCTAATAGTTGTAGACTCATTGGAGTTAATCTAATTTTTCAAAATGGTTGAGAAACAAAAGAGATATGGATGAAACACTAACAGTGTATTTTTTGAGTTGAGGAGTGATGACAGAAGATAATTAAGAAATAAAAAGAAAAAAATATGTATTCTTGTTAAAAATTACATATTTGGAATCTGCGAAAAAAACTATATCTCCTTCTAAAATTTCATAAAAAATGGAGGTGTGCATCATATTGTGACCAATGGCTAAACACAAGCATATTGAAAATTTGGATATAATGCTCAATTAGACATGGTTTATCATACTCTAAGGCATAGTCATGTTGAATCCGAAGCAAATTCTGAAGCAGACACATAGGAATAAGAATGCCATGCAAGCATGTGTGGAGGCTCGTTTGTATCATTAGGAGGGAATACATTTTTGAATTTAAACAAAATGCACACTCGTTATATTAAAGAAACACGAGTGCATGTTTTATTGAATCATAATGCGTGCGCATTGTATTGATGCAAAATTGGTGCACATTTTATTGAAGCACAACTCACAAGAATTTTCAAATACTACAATGAGTGCTTGTTTTGTCAATTATTGTTGGGGCTCGACCTTCAAGGTCCTTAATTTTAGCAACTCCGCGGTTTTGGTGCGAAGTTTGTAAGCGGAGTTATGGCCCAAAATAGTCTTAGGGGTTTCGGGGTTGGGTTGAAGCCCCTCTTTTTGTAAATGACCCATGGTTTAGGCCCATGGTTTAAGCCCATGGTATTGTAATAATGCACTTGTATAAATAGGCACTTATGTAAAGGATTCGAGGACATGATTTAGGTTATGATGTTGATGTGATGCGAAGCTAAGATCTATTTTTGGGTTAAGGTTAAGTCCTAGCTGTGTGCGTGGATGATCTCTGCAGCTGAGTGCGCAGAGGGTTTTGTAAGAAAGGTTTTACAGCTAAGTGCGCAACTTTGGGTGATTGAGAAGATCTGTAGCTGAGTGCGCAGATCAAAACTGTGTGTTGTAAAGTGTTGAATATAAACATAGTTCTATGGATGTAGCCCCTACACTGGGGGTGAACAACTTATATCTTGTGTTGTGGTGGTTCTTGTGATTTTGTTTTTGTTATGTTTTATGCATGTGATAAAGTAGATGAATATTAAAGTAAGATAACTGCTAAATATGAACTTTGCTATGAATTCGCAGTTAAGGGTTAAGCAAGTAACTGTCTTTTTATATAAACTGCGAAGCTATTTACGTAAATGTCGAAGATCTGTATTGCATAAATATTTGTTGTTAAGACTAAAGGTACAGTAATATCCCTCTTTTTCCTATAGAAACCTAATTCTGTGGCACCCCATAGCTGTTTCGGGTGAGACTGCAACCTGTTCACAGGGGCTTAGGCATTTTTTCTGATCCAATTTTTACTTTCCTTGTCTTCAAGGGCTGAGTTACTTCAGGTGATTCGAATGCTGGTCCCTGTACTTTGCAGTGTCCTTTTGACTCAGGAATATTAATGTTGCGAGGGTCATCATCTTCATCAATGACGAGGTTATAGAATTCTACTGCATTAGCTTCTTGTTCCTTCCAATTAGGTTGGTACTCAGCTATTTCTTTATCATCAAACACCTTAGTATGGATCAACCTAATAGCTGCGTCCAAAGCAGGGCAAACATCATTAATAGAAAATGTGAGCACAAAACTATCAGTAAGGCTATCCCAACTTACAGAACCATGGTAAAGCTCAACCTCCGCATACCAGTTCTTTGCTACAGGTTCCAGAGTGTGTACAAACCTATGTACCCATTCTTCACAAGGTACATGCTTCCATGCTTCATAACATTGCTCCAAATGTTCCTGAGGGATAGTCTTACCATTAAATCTGCTTCACACTTCCTGAGGTTGTTCCATAAATCTCAGGCGAAGAAGCTTTTGACAAGCTCCCCAACTATGAATATATTTTTTATGACCATTCCACCATCTGGCAGTTGTGGCTCTAAATGCTGAATCTAGAGTTTCCATTTTCTGTGAATCTGGTACTTGCTCTGAGAATTGTAAAATAAAATATTCTGGGTCTGTCAAGCCATAAAAAGCAGGTAAGACTCTTAGCTGTGAGCCAACCCATTTGAGAGACTTGGTAATTATGGCACATCAATGTCCATGTAGCTCATAAAGTCAGTTCTGCCAATTCTCTAATCCTTCATCTGAATCAATCATGCAAGAACTGTCACACTGCCAATCGATTATACCTTCGACGGTAGGGTTAACATAGTCTTCTTCTTTAGATGTGATGTTGTAGATATGATCCAAAACATCCTGATCTTCATCTCTGACTGGCTCTGTGTACCTTTCTCCTTGAGAAGGGTCCAATGGTACTATGACTCTCAAGCCTTTTCCTTCAAAAGTCATCTATCTATTCTTAAGGTTGATTACTGCATAGTTGTCTATTGCCCATTCAATTCCTAGCAAGGCTGGATAGGGGTTGCTATCATCGATTATCTCAATGAATTCAAAATATGCTAAGGTACTGACTCCATCAATATCCACTGGTACACTAGGGAATCTTCCCAAGGGCACAATCTTCTGCTGATTGGCTAATCTCAATTGTATAGGGGACCATTCAAGCGTAGGTTTCTGCATTTGTTCCCATGTCTCCCTAGTTAGGACATTCACTTCTGATCCCAAGTCTAAAATGATATCAATCATGTCATAGTCTCCTATCTGAGCATGCAATCTCATTTCTCTTCCAGTCCTTCTAACTCTATTAATAGTTTTTCCTCTATCAGAGCTCGCTAAGGTTCGCAGGATGCAATAACTTTCTGTAACTCAGTCAAAGCATTCTGATTTCTTAATAGTTTCATACAACTTTGTAAAAATGATGTTAATGTACTTGATCCGGCAAAGCTTCTTGGAACTGTAACTATTGTCGATGCTGTTGCGTGGTTGTTACTAATGTTCTTGGATCAGCAAAGACTTTTTTAGCTTCCATAAATGTTCCTTTTTCTCTTCCAACGTCGAAGGCTGGAATTTTTCCTGGGGTCTTACGAACCCAAGCATCGTCAGGTTGTTTCTCCTTATTCTGCACTTGCGTCGAAGCTCCACTCCTTGTAACAACGTTACGGGCTGGGACAGGTCTTTTCTCTATAGCAATCATCTGAACATTATGAGTAGGAGCGCCATTTATTTCTTGTATCTTGGCTATTAACTGTGGACATTGCTCAATGACATGATCGACTGCTTTGCAATATCGACATGTCGAAGTTTGGTTTTGATAGTCTCTAGCTACATGTCCTGCCTGATTACAGTTATAGAGAATAACCTAGCCTCGACTTCTTCCAGGCATACCACCATGACCACAACCTCTGAAACTACCTCAACCTCTGCGGTAACCATATCCATCATTGCCTTGTGCATCAGGTTGTACCCTATAAGCATCATAGGTTCGCTCTCTCATGAGGTCAAAGCTATGACATTCGTCTTCATTGTGGCCAAATGACTTGCAGAACTTGCAGTAGGGATTCTTAGGTACTTGAACATATCTCTGCAGCAGATAGCAATCTTCATGTCGATGCTGGCTAGCTGTTCTACAGATCTCACAATATAGGACATTAGGGTTAAACAGGTTTGGTGCACCAGTATTCAGATAATTCCTTAATGCAGGACACTGTTCTTTGTCATGACCTTCTGTCTTACATCGTGTACACCAAACCTCTTCTTGAAGAGATTTCCCCTTTTTCATGTTGCGCAGCTCCAAAGCCATTTCTGCTAACTGTGCCTGTATTTGGGCTATTCTAGAATTATCTCCAATAGGAGCTGTTTCAAGTTTCATAGCAATTTCCAAAGCCTCTTGCTGATTAGCAACCTTCTGTTGCATAAGTGGAGTCCTGATATGAGGCAACAGTGCTGCAATGAACCATTATTTATGCTATTATGGTCCAATAGTAAAAATAACTTGATCCAACAGAACCTTGAACCTCTGATCAAAGTCCCAGACTGATTCACCTCACTTCTACTGAATTTCTTTTAGTTCAGTTATACACTGTGACTCTGATTTAGGCTTTTTGAACTCTTTGATCATTGATTTTTTAATATCAGCCAAGGCATAGTTCTGAGTACTCGAAAACTTCATTAACCAGGTCAAATCTTGGTCTCTGAAAGAGGTGACCAGCTGCGCTCTTCTTGTATTTTGATCCATAGTATTCTTAGAAGTCCAAACAGCTTCACATAAGAACCAAAACTGCTCTGGATCCTCTGATCCAGTTCCTTTCAAGACTGGGAGTTTAATATCATCATTCACATGGGCCATAGTGGATCGAGGGCGGGGGGCGGGGGAGGAGGAGGAGGAAGACTGGTAACAGGAGGAGGGGAAATTTCTGAGGTAGACTTACCTGCGACAGGACTACTCGGGCTAGGGTTACTTTTAGACTGCGACGGGTTCTCAGGGATAACAGATCTGTGCTGCGGGGTTATATGAGGGTTTCTAACAAAAGGGGCTTCTTCAGACTCAGATTATTCTGGACTTAATGGGGTATAATCGGTATTCTGGACTAGAGTATAGGATCCAAAATTTCTCTTGTATCTTTTACCGCTGCGAAGCAAACCACTTTGCTCGTCCAAGTCACTTTTGCTTCCAAACATAGGTTAGTAGCAATAAATCTAGCAATCTAATTTGATAAGCAATATGCCTTTCTCAGCCAAGAGCATTTTAATTTTCATACTTAATGAATTTAGGTACTTAGACCTTGGTCCTTTGAAAAACTGTCTTTCTACTTCACTGAAAGAAGTACATGTGTCGATGGCGAACTCCGTCACAAATGCTTCAAGGGTTCGCGTTGTCCAGAAATCAACAGCTCTTGATACCACATTGTTCACCCTTTTCAATATCTTAATTCTTTCTGGGGTCCAGGCAGGAGACTGATCTTCTTTGAAGTTTGTCTTTCTTTCTATCAACCTGGATAACCACTGGTGCAATTCTATGTGGATACTACCAAAGAAAATTTCATAAATATCAGTAAAAACGTACCTTTGCAAGAAGTCGTCTGAGCTACGACGAGGATCCTTATTTTCTTGTTCAGCAAATTTCAGATAGGTATCTTCAATCTAATCACTGATTTCTTTTATTGAGGGCCTCCAAAACATATCCCTTGAGGTACGACATAGATCCCTCTTGATGTAGATACTAGTTCAGCCGGCAATGGAACCAATTTTTTGGGCACAGGGCAGACCTGGGTTCTGTGCTTTTATCTTCACACCAACAAGCAAACCCACAGTGTTGGCCCTTTCGAAAACAACCTGCGAATAGGATGCAATCTCACCTGAAACAGCTATGGGGTGTTGCAGAATCAGGTTTCTGCAGGAAAAAGGGGGATATTACTGTATCTTTAGTCTTAACAACAAATATTTATGCAATACAGATCTTCAACATTTACATAAACAACTTCGCATTTTATATAAAAAGACAGTTACTTGCTTAACCCTTAACTGGGAATTCACAACGAAGTTAATATTTAGCAGTTATCTTACTTTAATATTCATCTACTTTATCACATGCATAAAACATAACAAAAACAAAATCACAAGAACCACCACAACACAAGATATACGTGGTTCACCTCTAGTGTAGGGGCTACGTCCACAGAACTGCGTTTATATTCAACACTTTACAACACACAATTCTGATCCACGCACTCAGCTGCAGATCTTCTCAATCACCCAAAGCTGCGCACTTAGATGCAAAACCTTTCTTACAAAAGCCTCTGCGCACTCAACTACAGAGGTTGTCCATGCACACAGCTGGGACTTAACCTTAACCCAAAAATAGATGTTAGCTTCACATCACATCAACATCATAACATAAATCATGTACCCGAATCCTTTACATAAGTGCCTATTTATACAAGTGCACTATTACAATACCATGGGCTTAAACCATGGGCCTAAGCCATGGGTTTAAACCATGGGTCATTTACAAAAAGAGGGGCTTCGACCCAACCCCAAAACCCCTAAGACTATTTTGGGCCACAACTCCACTTACAAACTTCGCACCAAACTTGCAGAGTTGCTAAAATTAAGGACCTTGAAGTTCGAGCCCCATTATTCGGAGACAGGAACGACATTGCTTGAAGTGAAATAGTGGGCTGCTGGCTTGTTGAAGATGTTGAACATACCCCACTTTGGTCACAGCACGCAGGTTACCATGGTGGTTAAGAATCTATTGGAACTGGTGGATGATGGGCACCTATGGATGGGAAACCAGAGAATTCCTATTAATGGAGAGCTAATTTAGTGGATTACGGGCTTGCCAAAGGAAGGGCCTGATCCTGGGATCGAATTCATTGGGAAGCACGAAGACACGAATTTGGCGCAGCACATGAAGGACCACTTCGGGTTAACAAAAGGAAAGTGAGGGTATCAAACATCGACAATTTGGCACCAGAACATTCGCTTCGCCACAGAGCTCTTAGCATGCAAGCTAATGCGGAAGTGTAGACCGAATGAAGTACCTGCCCTGATTGTCAGTATTGCAGCGAACTGTGCCGAGGGCTACAGTTACAAATGGGCAGAGTTCATTGCTCGAGAATTCCTTGAAGATGTCCGCGATGCGTAGGAGAAAGGTAGACCCTTTCACTACTCATGGTTGATAGTGCTTATTGCACTGGTAGGATGGATAGAACCTACCGAGACACAGTTTGTTGATGTGCCTCCAGACATGCCTGGCGCAACAAGGTATGCATCTCTTCGGGTGTCGCAGTATAAAGTCTCACAGCAGATGACGAACTACGTCTTCGCTTTCTATGCAATGAATATTTCCTATGAGATCCTGAAGACACTGTGGCTCAGTAATGAGCTATTCTCTTAGTATGCAGGAGTGGCCAACTTCAGGGCTAGCATGCATCATGTCTTCATCCAAGACCGCACAGATAAAAAGCATAAATGGTCGAAGTTGCCATATATGGTGACCTAAGAAGACGTCCTCACAGTAGCTCAGCAGTGGCCAGCTGAATGGATGAAGGACGCAGGGACAAAGCCCAACATTCCAGTCCCCCCAGTAACCAATGTGGGCACAGGTCCTAGTCAGCCACTGCAGAGTGACCCACCAGAAGAAGGCGAAGAACAAAGTGAGTCATAGCAAAGCGAAGGTGACTAGGGTGGAGATGACGGAGGTGATGAAGAAGAAGAAGAATCGGTCAAAACCATCTCAAACCCCAATCGCCCAGATAAGCGCAAGTCGCCAGAGGCAGAGGAAGTGACTAAACCTCATCCAAGAAAGAAAACAAAGGTGTCAAAAGGCAAGAATATTATCAAAGAGCCTGCCATGACAATGGAAGAGCTTGATCAGGCTCTGACAAAGTCTACAGAGGTGCTAACTAGTAAATGGTCAAAGTTTGCGGCTACGCATCTTGATGCACTCACCGGCGTAGCGCAGCGAATCATAGAACTGAAGGAGTTAGCGAAAAGAACAACAACTGGTACTACAGCAAGTAGTGCCCCAGTAGGCGCGCAGCCAGATATAAGAAAATGGCCAGCCACAAACAATAGAGGGAAAGTACCAAGTGCAGCCCTTATCATAACTGATATAGCATCTCGCTCGCAGATGAGCATGACAGTTGGGATAGATTACACCAAGTTGTCTATGCCGGAGCTACATCTTTGTCAATTGGCAATCATGAAGGAGATCCAAGAATGAGATAGCTACTCACAAATACAGTTAGAGAATGACACGAAGCAGAGTGAGAGCCTAGCAGCACAGTTGGAAGAAGCTGAACAGAAGACGAGGGATACAGAAAGCAAGCAGGCTGCTCTAGCGCGAGTGCTGGATGAGGCGTGTTGGAGTCTCCCTGACTTTGACATGTAGGCTGAAGAAGAACGGGAGCAAAGAATAGTCAATCTGAAAAACTATGCACAATAGTCTCGAAGCCTGATAGGGAAGATGAAAATAGAGCACAAGGCTTAGATTGCAGAGCTTCAACTATGCATCATTCCTGAGAGTCCACCAGAGGTCAGGGAACAACGTCACAGAGATATTCAGGCCTCAGCAACAAAGATCTCAGATCTTGTGAGCAGTGCAACAAAGCTGCTAGATGAAAGTGTCGAGGCCTGGGCAAACTTGCAGGACAACCCAGAAGTCGAAAAGCTGCAAGAAACCATTAAGCAGCGATAGACAGAGCTGGATGCAGTGAAAGCAGAAATTAAGACATTGCCTCCTATGCAGAAGATGCTTAAGGTGAATCATAGCAATGAGCTCCAGCAAGAAATTGAGGGGTGCAGAAGGAAAGAAACGCTGTTGGTGAACTCGGTGCAGCCCCTTATCAACGAGGCCTTGGAGTTGAGCACTGCTGCGGACAACCAGCTCAAGGTCTTGAAGGACTATGATGCGTTCACACAAGAAAAGGCCAGCGAAGCATCTATAGCAACATTGCAGGAGATCGTAGAGAAGGAGCAAGCAGCCGAAGATATCATGCGTAGCCTCAACAAGCAGTTTGCTCTCTTCGCCAACCAGATTCTCCCTCCAGAAAAGTAGCAGAGTGTTCCAGGACGGGACACTGGTGAGTCTTAGGGGCCTGTTGGGGCTGGACCTTCAAGGTCCTTAATTTTAGCAACTTCATAGTTTTGGTGCAAAGTTTGTAAGTGGAGTTGTGGCCCAAAATAGTCTTAGGGGTTTCAGGGTTGGGTCGAAGCCCCTCTTTTTGTAAATGACCAATGGTTTAAACCCATGGCTTAGGCCCATGGTTTAATCCCATGGTATTGTAATAGTGCACTTGTATAAATAGGCACTTATGTAAAGGAGTCGGGTACATGATTTATGTTATGATGTTGATGTGATGCGAAGCTAAGATCTATTTTTGGGTTAAGGTTAAGTCCCAGCTGTGTGCATGGACGACCTATGCAGCTGAGTGCTCAGAGGGTTTTGTAAGAAAGGTTCTACAGCTAAGTGCACAGCTTTGGGTGATTGAGAAGATCTGCAGCTGAGTGCGCAAATCATAACTGTGTGTTGTAAAGTGTTGAATATAAACGTAGTTCTATGGATGTAGCCCCTACAGTGGGGGTGAACCACGTATATCTTGTGTTGTGGTGGTTCTTGTGATTTTTTTTTTGTTATGTTTTATGCATGTGATAAAGTAGATGAATATTAAAGTAAGATAACTGCTAAATATTAACTTTGCTATGAATTCTCAGTTAAGGGTTAAGCAAGTAACTGTCTTTTTATATAAACTGCGAAGCTGTTTACGTAAATGTCGAAGATCTGTATTGCATAAATATTTGTTGTTAAGACTAAAGGTATAGTAATATCCCTCTTTTTCCTGCAGAAACCTGATTCTGCGCCACCCCATAGTTGTTTCAGGTGAGACTGCAACCTGTTCGCAGGTTGTTGCCGAAAGGGCCAACACTGTGGGTTTGTTTGTTGGTGTGAAGATAAAAGCATAGAACCCGGGTTTGCCCTGTGCCCAACAATTATACCAATACTTTTATTATTTTATGTCCCCCCCACTTCCCTCTTCCCCCTAACTCTTACTAACCCATCCTCCTCCTCTCCCTACCTCTAAGCCCTCCTCCTCTCCCTACCTCTGATCCCCCATCCTCCTGTCCCTACCTTTAACCCCCCTCCTCTCTCTCCCTAATAGCCCACATCCCCATTTGTTCTTTATCTCTCTTACACGCCTATATCCCCCTTTAACACTAACACTTGTATGTCCCCTCCCCCCAACCCTTAAACCCATAACCGTTTCTCTCTACCTCTAACTCTTAAACACCCCCCTATTGATCTATCTCTAATCCTTTAGCCCCCCCCCACTACCAAAACCCCTAAATCTCCCTTCCTCTCTTTCTCTCTCTCTC
>LPNX011014433.1:25419-40398 GCA_001517045.1 Pseudotsuga menziesii
TCCACATCTAGTACAAAATTTTAAATCGGTTCTGTCCTTGTATGGGAAATCTGCATATCGATGGCCTTATTTATATCATGTGAAACACTGGATGGGCCCACGTTGTCTGTTGTCACGATTCCCAGAGAATCGACCTCGACCTCCATATCATCCACAATGGTTGTTGAATCGACTCTCATATCAATGACCTTCATATCTTTGATTATTCTGTTCGTTTTGAGAATTGCTTCGTTGGTTATTATCATTGTTCTGCACAACTGCGTTTGTTTGGTAGACTACTTGGTAGTTTTGTTGATTCTTCAAGTTTCAGTGGTAGTCATCTATGGCGTGAATTTTTACTTCACAGATTGCACACCATGATGCTTTTCTGTTTTTCATGTTATATGGGAAATATTTCATTGTGTTTTCTCCATGTTCTTAGCAGATGTCGCAAAAGCACTTTGTCTGAAAAAATCGAACGTCTTGTCGGCTAATGTCTTGTTGATAGCTATATTTGGTGTGTCCTAACAATGAACATTTTGTGCACTAGACATCCTGATTCTTAAGGTTCAGCCATTTCAATGATTTTTGCATGATTTCTAGTTGTTCTTCCAGTCTAGTATCCATGGGATATGTTGGAAAATATTTGTCCATCTCCACTTGCAGAGCTTTAGTAAGCACATCTTCGTATGTTTTAAATGTCTCCAAGCTTATGTGCAGTCGAATGTTCTGTGATAGACCTGCAAGAAACCATTGAATTAATATTTGTTCATTAATTACGTAACCCAGTTGGCTGAGGAGGTATTTCCAACGTTTTTCATACTCTCGGACAGAATCTACTGGCTTTTGCGATGTTGTTTTCAACTTTTTAGCTGCCATATGTTTTGCATCTACAGTTTTAAAGAAAGAAAAGAATTGCGCTTTAATTTCTACTTTATATTCTTGAGGGGTTCTCTCAGTAAAGGTCATGTACCACGTTAGTGCTCTTTTCCTCAAGGCACCAGTGAACTGTGCCATCTGTCGATCTTCAGCTGTAACTTGATTTGCCTCCCATGTCAACTCATAGATGAACCAATGTCGTCTAGGATATTTTTCACCCTCGTAAAGAGGGATACGCGTTGATCCATGACCCATGTCGGAATCACTGTCTCTATCTCCTCCAGGAGGTGGTGGTGGTGGGGGTAGTGGGATGTTTTGCTTATCTCTTTGTGCAAAGCTATTGTCGATGAAACTTTTGTTCCCATCGGTCGTTTTGTTTGTTGTTTCTTCTCCAACAAGCAGTCAGTTCAGGTTGACTTCTCCTGTCGATGTCCAACTGCACTGATTTGTCTGTAGGTCCGACTGTTCTGTATTTTCCAAAGCTGTATTTGGTAGGGGGGATGCTACTTCATGTGTCAGGTAAACTAAGTGGATACTTCGGTTGTAAAGGTACACCTGAAGTGTGACCCAACTTCCTTCCTATGGTCGACGCATCACCAGATCATTATCATCATTTACCTCATCGTCTAGTCAGCTCCATATACCAAACTCACCAGCTCTTAGTCTTAGGTCCTCTTTGACAATGGCTTGCATCCTGGTACTCATATTTTTTGGAGACAAAGGTCTTATCTGTTGGGGAACTTCTATTTGGAGAGATTCATGTTGCTCCATCTACAAATCTTCTTCCATGGGTGATGCTTCTTCATCCACGCCTTCTTCCTGTCGGTCATGACTCGACTCTGGCAGATTTCTTTCCTGGTCTATCACCCTAGTATTCATTCCTATTTGCAGTGATATAGCCCTTTCTCTTCTTTCTTCCCTTCTTTTCAGCCTCTTCTCTCTCTCTATTTTTTGTAAATCCATCGTACCTTTGTGTGTCACTGTTCGTTCGATTTCCTTTTTAGGTTGAATTTTCATTGCTGGTGATGGTATCTCCTTTTAGTCGACTAGAATACTCTTCACTTTACCCTAACATATGACCATCTACCCCCCAATAGCATACCCGATGCTTTAGAAATCTCGGATAGTTCTATTTACTTGCTTAGGAAATATTCCCACTCCCTTTCGGCAATGAATTTCTCCCACTTTTTCTATTTCTCCACCCAGTTAGAATTTGGTGGTGGTTCTTGCAGTGATGGATGAGGTTCTACAATATGACCCACTCCTTTTTCTATCAGGAATTTGAATAGTAGGGTCAATAGTGATCACAAGAACTGCTCAGTAAGGTCTGTATAGAATTTCTTCTGAATGGTTTCTACCAAAGTTCTTTCTTCTATGGCTTGATCCTTACATAATTCGTTGATGATCTTCTCAAACCACTCCGACATGTTTTTTCTTCCCCCTCGAATCAATTTCTTTAGCATCTCTTGGTCTTTATTTTCTTCCGGCCTTTTCGTCCAGAAGTTTTTTCAAAAGCTAGGGTACCGATTCTACGAACTTCTCATGAGTTTCAGTGAAGAATCTCTCCTTCGCCTGAGCAGTCGTCAATCTGTTTCTCCTCACGTAATTCTATAAATAATTTGCTATCTTACACTCCCACCAATTCTTAATCTCCTATTCTGATATCATCTGCTTATAGTCATCTCAGATATGTACTACCGACAACGGAACCAATGTTGTAATCTCACAGATCACAAAGGGTTACCAATAATACACATTAAAACATACAGACATAACAGACAAGAGATAAGAACATATATGTAGAATAAGAGATTATATTATATCATGAGGGCCCATACAAACATAGAACTGAACCAGGTTGTCATCTCGCTCAATAGCCTAATATATATGAGTTACAAACAATTACATATAATTACCTGTCGGTTCGGTCAACCGACATGACCTTATGTGGCTGGCCTAATCTCTAATTAGTTGGCTATTCGACTTAGTAGGCTCACCAACTAGATCCTCCAACAGTCCTCACTGAGCCAAGCTCCCCTGAATCCCGCACTGTAATTGTCTTTTCCAAGGTTTGAATTTTCAATTTTGCAAGTGTAGAAGAATAATCCAGGAAATGAAGAGAGGAGGAGGACTTGCCCTAAGAAAGGAACTGGGTGATATTGGCTACCTTGAATCACACCCATGTCAAGTTTTCAAGGACTTAGGTTGCTATAGGTTCTGCGAAAAGATAAAAGGATCTCATTAGCAAGTGGCATAAGCATTTGCCCTCTACTTTGATGGCTTGAAAGAAGTGATTGGAAAAGAATAATTCTAGGTGGATGAAGCTTTGATAGATGAAGTGACAGAGCCCCCAAGGAATGGGGAAAGATGGTTTAAAACCACTATAAAAAAGAATGTAGAATTCAGGTCTTGCCTAAAGCTTGAGCACAAGAACAATGTATGGAAGAAGAGCATACCTACATCCTTGCTTGAGGAAAAATGGCAGCACTTGTTGAAGGCAATTTTGGTCTACATAACTTGTGAGGGTAGGTATAATAGGGTAATGATATGCAATTTCAAGTTAATGAACCATTTCAATGGGAGGAGCCCCTTGAACCTTCCTTTTTACCTATACAAAAGCCTAACTAAAATGGCTCATCAAGTTAGACCCAATCCCACCAAGATTGCAGGCAGGTTATCCCATCATGGCTTGATCAAGCTAATTGTTCTTGAACTACTGCAAAGAAGGAACATTGCCTGTACATACTTCCTATTATGGAATGAATTTGAGACAAAATTGTAGCTAGAGGACAAAAGGAAGTCTTCTTCAAAGAAGTCCTCCAATCCCAAAAGTGGTAAGAGGAACAGGAGGGTCATCTCTCCAATTGTAGTGGATCAAGCCTCTCCAGCTCCTAAGACTAAGAAGGCCAAGAGGAACTTGGATTTTAGTGACAAGGCAGAGGAGGCATCAGCACAAGACAAAAATGTCCTCAACCTACCTTACTATGATTGTGAGGATCAAGAAGAAAAGGGAAAAAACCTAGCAGATCAGGCTACATTAGGGCATGAGTAGTTTCCATCACCTACACCGAAGGAGGATCAAGGTGAACTAGTGGCAGAGGCTTCATCCAACAAACCTAGATCCCAAAAACTCAATCAGCTACTGAGGTAGGTGTATGATCTAGAAGTCTTGGAGAGAGAAATCAAAAGAACCAATGGTATATTAACCAAGAGGAATGCTGAATTGTATGACTCTTTACAACATATAAAAAGGAAGTATACCAAGCTGGAGGAAATAATATTAGGTTAATGAAAGAAAAAAATAGGCTCTATAGGAAAATCAGGCTGTCCAAGTTGCAAACAAGGAATTCAAGCCCTCAGTCTGAAGCTCACCAGAAGCTGGAAACCCTAGTAGAAGTAGCAATGAGTCTTTGTTTCCCAAAGGCAGCCTGTGATGCTTTTGCCATCCCAAACCCTATGCAAGTTGCAGAGACACCAAAGGGTCAGCACTGAAGCCTTAAAACATTAGGGTAAAGTGTGCTAACAATTTTGATTAAAGTTTTAAAATAGACTTTTCAATGGCTTAGGCGAACAATGTAGCTGTTCATTAGCCACCGAAAACAGAGCTTTCGATAGCTTACAGGCCCAGATTTTTGCTTCCCTAGCCATCGAAAGCATAGAACAGTGCTGAAAATCATATTTTTACATAGAACTAACTTTTGTTGATCCAAACACCTCGTGGATGATTTATAATGTTGGAAAATAATTAAAGGCATCAATAGTTTGTCTTTGTTTCAGTTTTGAAGGTGCTAGCAAGGTGAATTAAGTCACATATCCTACCTACTTCGATAAAGGATGACTTGTCTACCAAACGACAAGTTTGAATTCTACTTCAGTGTCTACTACAGATATTAAAGAGTTCGAGGGTTTGGAATATTTTTGGAGTTAGGTAGATTGGCAATCAAGATGGGATCTTTACTTATTTTTTAGCAAATAGTTATGACTGTCTATTTTTAGTAAATTGGATCAAATTTTTAGGATCTGGAATAAATTTTGTGAAGGCTATAAATCTTGTGACTACTATAGAAGAAAGGGTTCAACTTCAGAGACTCTTAGACACTTTTGTATTCAATATTCTGATTTTCTTATCAATTAATACAATCTCTTTTTCCATTACATGTTCAGATTTCATCTTCTTTCTGTTCTATACTTGTGCTTGGATGTTTAATTCAGGTTTATTCTATTTACCTAATACAAGATAGCTATCATCCTATCTCTCTGTGGATAATTGGAATTTCAAGTATCTTTCCTTGTTATCATTAGCCATTCATATGTAAGTGCCTTATGTGTGAATCTTCCAGCATAGTGAGAATTCTTCATTTATTCACCTTTATTACAAACCCTCTGAACATTGATAGTTAGAAGAATTGTCTATTTGGTTGAGTTTATGCATCTCTTGAGTGAGTGAGGTATTATTTGTCATATGACTTGATGCATTGAGTAAACCATTTTAAAAATATTGAAGTTACCAGGCATCTTCGAGCTGCAACCTAGAAGAATTTCCTGGAGAGCTAACAAATTGGTGTCGTTGCCGGGGAGAAGAGATTGAATCTCAGCTTCCTCGAGGGATGATATAGATCCTACTTTGATGATAGAAAAAGTATGGACACTTTTTGGGTTGTAATCATCTATTTGGTGACTCCATTGGAATAAGGTGGCTTCAAGAAGACCAAGCACCAGAGAAAATCCTAAAAGGCCATCTGTGACACCTATTTCAGATCCTGAAAATATTATAAGGAGAGGAAGAGCTTCACAAAGACAGACTTCCAAATCTACAAGGGCATTTGCATCAGGTACTTCCAGAGGTATTTCTCCTCTTGTATCAAATCGAACTCCGTTTAAATCTTCTTCTACTGAAGCATCTAGTTCTCAGAAATTTATAAGTGAATCGGAAAGTTTGAAGGTTGGGGAATCTTCAAGCACTTTTGCTTGCATAGATTCAGTCCCTAGAAACTCCACTAAGGTAGATCTACCACCTATACTTCCTCAGTTACAACCCACACCAGCAGCATCTTCTTCTTCCTTTTCCATACCCACATCCAATATGGCTTCCCCTCTGACCAAGATTGAAAGGATCCTCATTTCCAGATATGCCCCTCTAAATTTCCCTAACCCCCTTTATGCTACGCATACTAGAGATTATCTAAAATATATGCCTAAGTTTACTGGGGAGGGAGATTTTACAACTGAAGAGTATTTAAAGGAAATCTACAGTTATGCTGAGAATATAAACATTGAACAAGAGGATGTGTGAACTAGGGTTTTTGTGCAGAATTTAGAGGGTCGGGCTAAGAAATGGTTCAAAGAGTTACCTGTTGGACCAATAGCTGGCATTGAAGCTCTAGGTGACATATTTTTGAAGCATTGGGGAGAAAGAAGAGACCACCTTTACTATATCACAGAATTTAGCAATTTGAGGAGAGAGAATGGCGAGTTTGTTTCAAATTTCACAAAAGATTTAACTAAATATTCAACAAGATCCCTGCTGAGATCAAACCTATAGATACTTCAGCCAAAATCACTTATGCAAATGCTTTTGATTCAGAGTTCTGTCTTCTTCTCAGAGAAAGAATATCTACTTCTTTATCACTCATGCAAGATGCTACTCTTGAAGTTGAGTCTAATATTGTTGCATCTCAAAAAATTAAGGGAAAAGTGGACATGAAGAAGTAGTCTTTAGATCCCTTAGGTCCTTCTTCATCAGAGAATAAAATGGAAAAAAACAGCCAAGATGTTGGACAACTCTACATCTGAGATGTCTAAACTTAAAGATCGAGGTCAACTACCTGTAAGAGGTAAAGGGCCAAATGACTTTGCTCCTAGAAACCCTAATATTTTACCTTACAGAAGGAATAACCCATAGGCTTAGATCCTTCTAAGGGATAGGAATCCAACTGAGGAACAAAGAATCAAAACTCCTTTCCAAAACGCGGTGTTAGAAGAAGAAGGAGAAGAAGAAGAGTTTGCTCAGGGAGAAGGAGAAGCATAAGAAAATATCAATTGCATGGAAGATGAAGTTGATATCTCTTTCTTGACACAATCAGATTATGAGGAAGCCCTCATCAATGAGTAGATCATTGAAGAATCCTTGTATCAGGAAAATGATCAAGGATGCTACAATTTGAGGTCTAGGATTGTTGCTCCTGAAAAGAAGAGTCCTGTCCCTACAAAGCAGTCTGCTCCTCTTGCTAAAAATATTGTCGCTTCGGCAAAGAAGATGGTTGCTCCTCCAAAGCAGTAGCAAAAGCCATTGCAACCATTAGCCCATGATCCTATCCAACTTAGACCTCCATTACAAGAGGTAATATTTTTTGACAAGCTTTCCTATTCTTTCAATCTTGAATAAAAAATTCAGAAACTAAAATTCCCTTTTCCCTTGATAGAGCTTATGAAGAATGATTCCTTTAAGTCATATATACTAAATTCTCTTCAACCAAGGACACCCATATATGTTGACTTTGTGAACCTACAAGATGATAAGTCCATAGTAACCCTAGGTCCTATGGTTGAAGAACTAGATGAGTCTTGTACACCCTTCTATATATCCTTGAACATCCATGACAAGATCCTCCACAACTGTTTGCTTGACTTAGGAGCATCCCACAATCTTATGCCAAAGGCAGTGATGGATGAGCTTGGGCTCGACATCACAAAACCATACCATGATCTTTTCTCTTTTTACTCTAGGAAAGTCAAATGCTTAGGTCTCATAAAATACCTTGTCAGACACCTCTCCCAGCTACCTTCAAAAAGCATTGTGATGGATATGGTAGTTGCTAATATCCCACCCAAGTTTGGCCTCCTCTTGTCTTGTTCATGGAGTAAAAGGCTAGGTGGTACCCTATATATGGATCTCACCTATGCTACAATCCCAATGTTTGGAGGAGAAACCAAGAGACTTTACAAAGAAAATCAGTTTACCTACATCATTAATAATGCAAAGAATTATATAAATCATCCCATCTATGCAGTGGACACAGACCTTGGGGCATGTATCTTGCAAATAGATAATTCTCAGCCAGTGCCTATGCAACTTACAAATATTGACTATCAGCAACATGAGGAAGTAACCACCTCTTCCTAGAGCATGTTTTTTAATGGGGACAGTACTCAAGCCTCATCAGGTGCAGGTGTGGTTTTGATTTGTCCTTTAAAGGAGACTATTCATTTGTCTTACAAACTCAATTTCAAGACTACTTATAATATAATAGAGTATGAGGATTTGTTATTGGGAGTAAATGCTGCTAAGGATATTGGAATCATGTGCCTATAGATATTTGGAGATGCATATTTCATCATACACCTATGGAACAGTACTTTTCAAGCAAAGAATGTCAGGCTAAAGGCATACAGAGATGAGGTATGGAAAATCTGGGACTCTTTCATGTTTTTTGACATTTACTATATACCTAGAGCTATGAACCATCTAGATGACTCCCTGGCTATTTCTGCCAGTATATTCATTCCTCCTATGCCTCCTAAATTGAACTATGAAATCCAAGTCAAGTACAGGACATCCCTACCTGATAATGTTAAATTTTGGAAAGTATTTGAGAATGATGATGAACTAAGTAAATTTCTCCAGGTCGTTGATGAATTTTATGATATGCATATTAACCAAGAAAACCTAAATGTGGAGGAATCCCAGAGGCCTAAATTAAAAGAGAAATTGGGTAAGCACAATATTGTTCAGTTGCCAAGCAATCATATACCTCGGGGTCTAGTACCTCTTGAAGAGCTATTTGACCATAATGATGTCCCCTTCAAACCTATGAAAACAGAGAAGGATCCTGTTGTCCATGAGCACAATATAGGTAGCCAAGGTCATCCAAAATTCATAAATTTGTCTTCTGAGTTGACTGCTGATCAGAAGTCAGAACTTTGCAGTCTTATGAAAGAGTTTGCTGATATATTTGCTTGGGAATGCAATGATCTAAAAACTTATGACACAGATATCATCCAACATAGGGTTCCCCTGGAAAAGGACACCATCCCTTTTAAACAAAATCTAAGACCTATCAGTCCTCTCTTACTTCTCATGATATAGAAAGAGATAAAAAATCTCCTTAATGCTAAAATCATAATCCCATTGAGATATTCTAAATGGATTGCAAATTTAGTGATAGTGAGGAAAAAAAATGGGGAGATCAATTTATGCATTGATTTCAGAAACCTAAATAAATGCTACAAGAAAGACAGTTATCCCTTACCCAAGATGGAGCATCTATTGCAAAGAGTCTCAGGAGCTAGTGCAATGTCATTCCTAGATGGATTCTATGGCTACAATCAAGTTTCTGTACACCCTGATGATCAAGAAAAAACTATGTTTACCACTCCTTGGGGTAACTTCATGTATGCCAAGATGCAATTTGGGCTAATGAATGCTGGGGCCACCTTTCAGAGGGCCATGGACATAGCCTTTGTGGGATTAAAGGACAAGTTTGTTCTCATATACCTTGATGACCTCACTTTCTACTCAAACAACTATGAAGGTAATTTGCAGCACTTAAAGAGGGTTTTTTCTGAAATGTAGAGATTTTGGGATATCTCTGAATCCAAAAAAGTCTCAATTTTCTCTCAGAGAGGGAAAACTCCTAGGTCACATAGTTTCAGCAGAAGGTGCAAAGATTGATCCTGTTCGGGACAAAGCAATCCAGAAATTGTCCATACCTAGGCCAAACAAGGATATTCAGTAAGATAAATTTTGTCAGAAGGTTTATCCCAAACTTTTCTGAGTTAGTAAAACACATAACTTCTATGTTTAGGAAGGAAGCTGAAATCAAATGGACAGAAAATGCAAGAAACTCTTTTGAAGCCATCAAGAAGGCTATCATGGAAGCTCCCACTCTAATTAGTCTAGACTATAGCAAGGGCTTCTATATTTTCTCCTTTGCTTGCTATGTCACAGTGGGAACAATTTTGTTATAGAAAGATGATGAAGGTCTTGATCACCCCATTTCCTTATTTAGCAAAACATTGAGGGATGCTGAACTAAAGTATGATCTTATCGAAAAACAAGCTTTTCCTCTTATTAATTTGTTGAAATCTTTCATAATTTATATTCTACACACAAAGGTCATTTCCTATGTCCCTTTAAATTCTGTGAAGGATGTCTTAACCCAACCTGACATTGATGGCAAGAGATCCAAATGGATTGCAAAGCTGATTGAGTTTGACATAGAAGCAAAGCCCACCAACCTAGTAAAAGGCCAAGGCCTAGTTAAGCTTATGGTTGAAGAAAATTATGATCTACTAGGCATGAATCTCATTGGTATAAGTTCAACAAACTTGTAGACAAAGGTAGAAGCATAGAAGCAGCATGACAATTAGCAGGTGGCTGAGAGATTGTCTTCATGTGAGTGGTACTCAGGTATTATTTATTTTTTGCAAAATTTAGAAGTCCCTCCTAAGCTTATCATGACCCAAGTACGGGATCTTAAGCTTAAGTTTGTTAAATTTTGCATAGTTAAAAATCTGCTGTATTGGAAATAACCTTCTGTTATTTTGCTGACATGTTTAGGTAAAGAAGGGTCAGTTCAAGTCATGCATCAATTTCATTCAAGCACATATGGAGGCCATCCTAGTGGAAGACTACATCCCACAAGATTCTAAAGACTGGGTACTATTGGCATGCTCTTTTCTCTGATGTGTGTACCTTTGTGAAAGCTTGTGACAAATTCGAAATATTCATAGGAAAGTAGCAGCTCGGATCTTTGCCCCTCAGACCTATTGTAGTGAATGACCCTTTCCAGCAGTGGGGTCTTGATTTCATAGGTGAGATTAATCCTTCATTAAGTGGTCAGAAAAAGTGGATCCTAGTAGCCATTGATTATTTAACCAAGTGGATAGAGGCGGTCCCCACAAGGAATGCCACTCAACAAGTCATCATAAAGTTTCTATATGAAAACATCTTTTTCAGATTTGGCTGCCTAGAAAGGCTAGTGACTGATAATGCACCAAATTTTAAATCCAGTGCATTGGTTAACATGTGTGAGTAAATGGGAATTCAATTGGTGCATTCTACTTCCTACTACCCTCAAGGCAATGGCCTTGCTAAGTCATCCAATAAGAGCCTAGTTAGAATCATCAGAAAACTATTGGAGAAGAATAAGAAGAGCTGGGATTCTAAGCTAAAGTTTTCTCTTTGGGATGACAGAGTGACCAACAAAAAATCCATAGGGACTTCTCCTTTTAAGTTGGTTTATGGTACTGATTCTATTTTCCCCATCCAACTGGTTCTACTAGTACCAAAGTTCTTTCAAGAGGAACAGGATGAACCAAATGACATGGTAAGAAGAATGCTTGATTTGGTTGAGCTACAACAATTCAGAGAGGAGTTGGTGGAGAAGTCAGAAGCTTACCAAAAAAAGATAAAAAGTATTTTTGACAAGAAGGAAAAGGTGGATAAATTTCAGGTTGGAGACAGGGTTCTAAAATGGGATGTTGTCAGGTAGGACAAGGGAAAGCATGGTAAATTTGATTCTCTATGGATAGGACCTTTTGTGATAACTTAAGTACACCATAACGACACTTTCAAAATGCAAAGTCTAGAAGGTTAGGATATTTTTGATGGCCTAGTCAATGGGCGATTTCTGAAACTCTATTTCATCTAAGGCTTCAAAGCATCATCATTGTAAAATATCATTTTTGTTTTTGTTTTTTGCAAAATAACTCCATGCACAATAGAACACTAGAAGATAGGTTTAATCTTTGTTTTTTAGGGAATGCATTTGGTTTGTGGTTCATGGAACCTCACAGGGAGGTTTCCATCCCTAAGTAGGAGCCAGATGTTATCTCCTAAATAAACCAGTCCTCAATAAATTAGACTTATAAGATTTATATTGTGTAGTGATAGGAGGTCAAATTTTTTTTTTAAAGATTTTTACGGATCATTGTGAAAGATTGAGATGTTTAATAAAGTTTAGAACACTTTTGATTTGTTTTCTAATAAAATATTCGAAGCTCATCTTTTGGTGGCTTAGGAGAACATCTCAACTATTCATTAGCCACAAAAAATCACAACTTTCAGCAGCATAAAAATAGAATTTGGGGTTACTTTAGCTACCGAAAGCATAATGAAGTTAAAATGGTTGGTGCATCCATCACACTTAGCAACCGTTAGCATGAAAAGCACCACCATCAAGCCATTAACCACTGAAAAGAAAAGACCTGCAATAAATCATGAGTTGGTAAGAGGGGTCGTTATGAAATTGAAATGACCTATCTAAAAACCCAAACCCTCTTTGCCCTACACCTATCCCATGTTTGTGATTGAATCACCACAAGCATTGGTTTCCAGTTTGAGTGATTATGTCCCCTGTGTTGGCTAGCTTATGGGTCTCATCAGAATACACCGTCACCTTGCTAAAATCACAATTTCCAGTCATATCCCTCAAAATCAGCACCCCCTCCTTAATTCATTCTGCATTGCTTACAGGTGTCCTCACTGATCCAAGCTCCCTTGAGTCCTGCACTGTAATTATCTTCTCCAGGGTTTGAATTTTCAATTTTGTAGGTGCAGAAGAACAATCCAGGAAATGAGGAGAGGAGGAGGACCTACCCTAAGAAAGGAACTGGGTGATATTGGCTACCTTGAATCACACCTAGAGGTATGTCAGCTTTTCAAGGACTCGGGCTGCCATAGGTTCTGCGAAAATATTTAGGGATCTCATCACCAAGTGGCAGAAGCCTTTTCCCTCTCCTTTGATGGCTTGAAAGCAGTGATTGGCAGAGAATAATTCCATGTGGATGAAGCTCTCCTAGCTGAAGCAACAGGTCTCCCAAAGACTGGGGAAAGCTGGTTTAAAACCAATATCACAAAGAATGTAGAATTCAGGTCTTACCTGAAGCATGAGCAAAATAACATTGTATGGAAGAAGAGAATCCTTACATCCTGGCTTGAGGAAAAATGACAGCACTTGTTGAAGGCAATTCAGGTCTACATAACTTGTGAGGGAAGGAATAATAGGGTAATGATATATGATTTCAAGTTAATGAACCATTTCACTAACAGGAGCCTCTTGAACCTGCCTTTTTACCTATGCAAAAGCTTGAATAAAATGGCTCATCAAGTTAGAGCCAAGCCCACCAAGGTTGCAGGAAGGATATCCCATCATGGCTTGATCAAGCTAATTGTTCTTGAACTGCTGCAAAGAAGGAACGTTGCCTAGACATACTTCCTATTCTGGAACAAATTTGAGATAGAATTGCATCCAGAGGGAAAAAGGAAGTATTCTTCAAATAATTCCTCCACTCCCAGAAGTGGTAAGTGGAAGAGGATGACCATCTCTCCAATTGTAGTGTATCAAACCTCTCTAGCTCCTAAGACTAAGAACGCCAAGAGGAACCTGGATTTCAGTGAGAAGGTAGAGGAGGCTTCAGCACAAGACAAAAATATACTCAACCTACATTACTCTGATTCTGAGGATGAAGAATAACAGGGAACTAACCTAGAAAATCAGGTTACAATAGGGCATGAGGAGTTTCCATCACCTACACCAAAGGAGGATCAAGGTGAACTAGTGGCAGAGGATTCATCCAACAAACCTAGATCCCAAAAAATCAATCAGATGCTAAGGCAGGTGTATGAGATATAAGTCTTGGAGAGAGAAATCAAAAGAACCAATGGGAGATTAGCCAAGAGGAATGATGAATTGTATGACTCTCTACAGGAGATAAAAAGGAATTATACCAAGCTCGAGGAAAGTAATCTCATGTTAATGAAATAAAACAGTAGGCTCTACAGGAAAATCAGGATGTCCAAGTTGCAAACAAGGAATTCAAGCTCTCAGTCTCAAGCTCACTAGAAGCTGGAAACCCTAGTAGAAGTAGCAATGAGCCTTTATGGCCCAGAGGCAGCCTGTGATGTTGCTACCATCCCAAACCCTATGAAGGTTGCAGAGACACCAAAGGTTCAGCGTTGAAGCCTTAAAACATCAGGGTAAAGTGTGATAACAATTTTGATTAAGGTTTTAAAATAGACTTTTCGATGGCTTAGGCGAACATTGCAGCTATTCATTAGCCATCGAAAACAGATCTTTAAATAGCTTACATGCCTAGAGTTTTGCTTCCCTGACCACCGAAAGCGTAGAAAACCATTTTTTTGCACAGAGTTGACTTTTGTTGATCCAAACACCTCATGGATGATTTATAATGTTGGGAAATAATTAAAGGAATCACTATTTTGGCTCTATTTCAGTTTTGAAGGTGCCAACGAGGTGAATTAGGTCACATATCCTACCTACTTCGACAAAGGATGACTTGTATGGCAAATGGAAAGTTCAAATTCTACTTGTGTCTACTACAACTATTAAAGATTTCGAGGGTTAGGAAGATTTTTTGAGTTAGGTAGATGGGAAATAAAGATGGGATCTTTACCTATTTTATAGAAAATAGTTATGATTGTCTATTTTTCGTAAATTTGATCCAATTTTTTAGGATCTGGAATAAATTTTGTAAAGGCTATAAATCCTATGACTACTGTAGAAGAAAGGGTTCTACTTTGGAGACTCTTAGACACTTTTGTATTCAAGATTCTCATGTTCTTATCAATTAATACAAGCTCTTTTTCCATTACATGTTCAAATTTCGTCTTCTTTCTGTTCTATACTTGTGCTTGGATGTTTAATTCAGGTTTATTCTATTTACCTAATACAAGATAGTTGTCATCCTATCTCTGTGTCGATAATTGGAATTGCAAGTATCTTTCATTCTTATGATTATCCATTCATATGTAAGTGCCTTATTTGTGAATTTTCCCTCATAGTGAGAATTCTTCATCTATTCACCTTTATTACAAACCCTCTGAACATTGATAGTTAGAAGCCTTGTCTATTTGGTTGATTTTATGCATGTCTTGAGTGAGTGAGGTCTTATTTGTCATCTGAATTGATCCATTCAGTAAACCATTTTAAAAATATTGAAGTTACCAAGAATCTTCGAGCTGCAACCTAGAAGAGTTTCCTGGAGAGATAAAACCCTTACCACCCCCTCCCCCAAACCTTTAAATGGTATAATCACAAACCAAACAATATAGTTGCAAATCACATGCTCCTTTATGAAAATAAAATCACACGTGCGTTT
>LPNX011014433.1:58379-74368 GCA_001517045.1 Pseudotsuga menziesii
AGTTGAAAGAACATGTGTGTTAGGATCCTGTTCCCTCTTTTAGAGTATTTGGATGCATGTTTAAGGGGGACATGTATGAGAGAGGCTCTGATGGATATAGATCCAAAAAATGCCCAAAATGTAATTGTTTCTTCAGAAGAACACATTACAGTCCTTTTTAAACACAAGAATCATTTTCAGTATGGTAGATGACATAGACCTTGATCTTCACTAGAATCCAAAAACACTCTTTGCCAAGAAAAACATGAACATAACTTATTCTAAAAAGTTTAAACCCACTAGAAAAAATAAGGAAATAAATAATATGAATATTGACCCAAGCATAAGAAAGGAGATGGCAAAAAGAAAAGTCAAACCCTAACAAACAATGAATATACTCCAACAAACCCTAACAAACTCTAACTGCGTCCATGAAATATGCATGAGGCAAATTGATCAAAGCTACAAATACAATATCCAACGGAGATAAATCCCAAGAAGGAGGGTGCTTCCATGAATCAAGAAGCAAATGCCAAGTAAAAAATCCAATGAAATATCCTCCAAAGCTGTCCAAGAGGTAGCGCTCTACAGATCTATGACTAATTGTTGGCTGCTGTAAGTTTACAATTTGAACCTCAAGATGTCAAGAAAGACACATTTGTAAGATACCATACCAGCTGATTAATAGAAAGATTGCACGCCCGGACATAACCTAGGAAAACACATGCCTATGTAAACCAAGAAATCTCCAATCTTACCCATTTTTTGCACATCTTGCAGCAGATTTTTAGACCTTCATGTAGCATCAATGGCACAGATTTTGTGTTCATCTTCTAAGAATATTATCTGTAGGTTATGGAATAGAAATTGAAACTCATTTTCTAACCAATATTCAAGCATATGGGCACAGATTTCCACCAGAGATTTTTCATAATACAATTTTCTATATATTGTGCTCAGTTTCTACGCAAATTTTTGATACCTTGGGCACAGATTTTCACCAATATTGCAGATATCAAGTACACTGGAAAATTATAATACCTGAAGGTCAGGCTGGAAAATATAATGACGATGCTCCATGACTCAGACTGCAGATCAATCAACGCCACACCAACTTCAAAGTCACAACTTCAATACTTGTCGCAATGATTTTGTTGAAAATGATATAAAATAATAATTTATTTGATACTAAGCTGACAAGTATTTACCTGCTAATGAAAAATTCCCCATACTGATCTTGAAGGATAGCATAGACCATCCACACTGCTAGTTGTCTATACATAACCTGATGCTCGTGCCAAAGAATCCTGAAATCAACAGAAGCAATTATTAATACAGAAAATCTACTAAGGTCCAAAATATCTATAGAGGCCCTTGTATATAAACTTTTAATATTTAGAGCTCAAATTAAATATATTAATGTCCATGACGGACAAAAATTGGTCAATGGGACTAAGAAGAACATTTGACAACAGCAATAAAGAGTCCCTAGAACATCTCCTAACCAGTTCTTAAATCTTAGGTTAAGGAAAGAAAGAGTAGACAATCAAATAGAAAAGAGAGAGGGAAGCCAAAAGGGTAACTATAGAAATTAAAATAGATAATACTCCATGAGAAGAAATCATCCCAGTGGCATTCCTCTTATTTTCAATGTAGTTTCCATCTATAAACAGAAACCTCATTTGCTCATTTCATAAGGAAATGACATAGAAAACACACACAAGGGGTCTTCACGTGAGGGAAAAAGACAACCATGTGATGCACATTACATAGTAACAAGAAACATATTTGTCATTTGTTGTATGCAGCATCTTTGAAGTACCAAAGGGGAAAATATGACACATATGCTAATCTAAAGAAAAATCACATAATGCAAGTATGAAAAAGAGACACTGCAAGATCTCCAACCAAGTATGCCTTTATTCATCATGTTAGCACTCATAATTACATTGTCAAAAATTTTGGCCAAGTTCCAAGATTTTGCAGTGTTTTTCCTAGTTTGTCTAAAGGAGTGGCACTGTAGAGTGTCCAGGCAGACTAGTGTTCACTGTCAGCCAAGTTGTTATTGTATTTGCACCAACTTCTCTATCCTGACATCACCTTAATTTTTATTATTGTTCACTCTGTCGAAGCTTCCAAACTTTTCATCAAAATTTCCAGGTTCACTATTACCAAAATGTTGTCTCGTGTGTCTTTGTTTGTTGAGAAGGCCGCCTATTTTCTTAGATCCTTATCCTATGTGCAAATTCTACCATTAGTTAACCTCGATATCATGAAATTTAATAAGGTTTATTATTTTAAGAAAAGGATCTTTTTATCTTTTGTTTAAAATAATAGTTTTCTCTCTAGCAGAGATAGAGGTATCAGTCAGTTTAGCAACTCTGATACCTTCGGTGGAAAAGATAAAATGTCCTAGTGCCAGGATTGACTATTTAAGGGCTTAAAGGACAGTGTAATCTTGTGGAATGTCCATCTAGACTCGACTGTGCCGGGATTTTAAATAAATTATTTTACCCTTTAACAGGTCAGCCCAGCAGGTCGTCGCTCCTTATAAACTAGAGGAGGTTGTATGCTGTTGTTAAACAGAGCTGAGAAAAGTATGTTTAAAGAAAACAATATGTAGAGTTTTTTTCTATTAATCTTTATAGAAACCGGTAGAGCATTCATTCACAGATTGTATGATACTTTAAAGTGATCAAAGATGACAATATACCTTAGTTACCACAACACTGGGGCATTCTTGTTTGCAAATACAACAATTTTTGTCATTCAGGATAAACCGCAGCCTTGAAGTACATGTGGAGCATACTTCATGGTGGCCACATGGCCCATATGCTAGCCACTCCAGTGGTTCCGCACAAACAGCACAACAATCTTCCATTTCTTTGGTAACTTCTTGAACAAATCCTGGCAGAAACATTCACAGAGAACCCATTTCCTCAACTAGAAATATATAAACAAGAGACATGTCGTGAAACAGTAACTGTCTCAAATGATGCGCCTCACACAACCCCTCTCTCCAAACAAGAGAGACTTACAAGGGCACCCTATCAATACACTGGCTGTAAGGTCTGAAGTCAGTGGGCTGGCACCAGCTTCAAAATCATAAGAGATGCCCCAAACTATATGAACATTGAAAAGTATACCACAATACCCATAATTTTATAGAATTTCCTTCAAGAAACAAGCCTTGAAAGTCAAGAGCTTCATGACATAACATAGGCTTAATTTGGCTTTGATGTGAGGTCGGAAGGGCAATTGTCCTTTCCGGGACCTGTTTTGCCCAGCCTTGCCCCTCATTGAGACCAGCCATTAGGGTGAGATAGAGCACAAACCATGGAGAACGGCTTAATACTCCACTGACCTCGGAATGAAACCATGGCTCCGAAATTTCAAAATTGGATACCTGATCAAATTCGCTAATAATATTTTACGGAAGATCTAGGTTTTCTCGCATGATCTACCACCTAATAACCTCAGTTTATTGACAACCTTTTCAATTTTTTTCTTTTTTCACAAATATCCGGCCTATAATCCAACCCTACCCAAACAGACAATCCCGTAAATATAAGTCCCAACAATCCCAACAAAATACAATTTGAAAACCACATACAACAATCAGCGCCTGTTAAACCCCGGCAATGACTACGATTTCATATACCCAACTGGAGAAATCGAACCGAATACACAATCCCAACAAAATACAATTTGAAAACCACATACAACAATCAGCGCCTGCTAAACCCTGGTAATGACTACGATTTCATAAACCCAACTGGAGAAATCGAACCGAATACACAATCCCAACAAAATACAATTTGAAAACCACATACAACAATCAGCGCCTGTTAAACCCCGGTAATGACTATGATTTTATATACCCAACTGGAGAAATCGAACCGAATACTAAATTAAATCATATTTTGTTAAACTTCAGGGGTTGAACATTGAATACAATACAGAAATGAACGCAACAATAACCAGTTACTATAGAAAAAAGGAGGAAAACAAGGAAAAAAAAAATCCATACCGTATATCGTCTAAATCGAGGCTGATCGTTCCGAGATGAGCTCCATTCCAATAGGGATGATCATGGAGAACTGTTCAAAACGAAATAAACAAAGAATGGAAAAACAAAATGCCATGGAGCTTTGGTGAAATGTTTAATCAATGATCCTTTTTTTTTATGCGTCGTCGCTTAAGCGACGCATAAACAAAGAATGGAAAAACAAAATGCAATGGAGCTTTGGTGAAATGTTTAATCTATGATATTTTTTTTTATGCACCGTCGCTTAAGCGATGCTTGCTAGGCTATCCATCGCTTAAGCGACGCTTATGAGCCTAGCCGTCGCTTAAGCGACGCTTATGACCAAAATTTAAAAAAAAAAATTAACTTTCTGATTTTTGGTAGGTTTAAAAGAAAAAAATCCACGCGCCGTCGGAAGTAACCGTCGGATTTTGGATCGAAATGTAGTAGTGAATCAATCCCCCTGCAAAGAAATATGGTGCAAGATACATTATTACAGCAACTGATTATCTCACGCGTTGGGCCGAAGCTCAACCAGTCAAGAACTGTAGCGCTACTACAGCTGCGAAGTTCATATTTGACAATATCTTGTCAAGGTTTGGATGTCCTAGAATTCTTATGAGTGATCAAGGATCACACTTTCTGAATAAGACCATTGAAGCTTTGACTAAATAATTTCAAGTATATCATCAGAAGAGTACTGCCTACCATCCTCAAGCAAATGGAACTGTCAAAGCCTTTAACAAGATTCTTGATCATGCTCTGACGAAGGTTTGCAATGTTAACAGAAATGATTGGGATCTTAGAATTCCAGCAGTATTATTGTCTTATAGAACCAATTGCAAGAAGTTGACAGGCCATACACCTTTTAAGCTGGTATATGGACAAGAAGCAATTATGCTCATGGAGTACATTGTTCTTAGCCTCAAAATATCTGCCTTCATAGAGATGGATGACCCAGCCATATTGAATGAAAGGCTAGCAAAGATGCTAGAACTAGAAGAAGACAGACTCATTGCAGGCTTCCGCAGCAAGTACAGAAAGCTAGAGAAAAAGCATGGCATGATAGACACATTAAGAAGAAGCATTTCCAGAATGGTGATGGTGTGCTCTTGTACGACAGTAAATTCATGAAGTTCCCAGGTAAGTTCAAGACACATTGGAAAGGGCCGTACATAGTTCAGAAAGTTACTGATGGTGGCACAGTTCAATTATCTAAACTGAATGGAGAAATTTTTCCCTCCATGGTGAATGGAAGTAGATTAAAGAAGTACAGGGACAAGCCTAGACCCCCTGATCAGAAGTAATAGCAAAGAGAAGAGTCTAAGTACCAAGGACAGTTGAAATTGGGTACTAGACTATAATGAAGCTGTTCTCAGAGAACTTCAGCAGATTATTGAAAAATTCACAAAGTGTCGAAGGCTGTCTAAGAAATTCTGTCGTGGTACCAGGATGTGTTGAGGGTCTGTATTGTGTCAAAGATCCTTATTGTGGCAAAGCCAAAGTAGTAGTTGTGCTGAAGCAGAAAGGTGTGTCGAAGCTTAAAATGCGACTGTTGGAAAAAATCAGATTTGGCGTCACTGGTACGTTAACTGCATTAACTCCCTATAATGATGAGATTTTGGGAAATCTAGCACCGTTTGGACAAGATCTCTGTCAGATTTGGTGTTTTCAATGGAAAACTATGGCAGATTTGGTCGTTGGATTCTATAAGAAGACACCCAGACCTATGAATTTTGCATTACGCATTTTCTTGAGTTTTACAATTCAGTCCATGTCAGCTGATCGCGAAGTCCAGGAATTATTGGGAGAATTCAAACAGAGGGGTCTGCAGAACCTTATGAGCAACCCACCTGCATCTGACCCTCACGAAGAGACTCCCCTAGCACCAAGCCAACCAATGTAGACGTTATCAACCAGGAAAAATTTTAAGTTAGAAGTTCGCTCTAAGTGAAATGAAGACAGGCACAAACCAACAGGGAAGACACCGGAGGATTTCGAGATGAATCCTTCTGGTTCAGCAGAGCTCCCACCTGAAGGTTTTGAAGACTTCGGTGAGGATGAGAACGTTGCATCGAAGTGTCCACCATATCTTTCTCCGGTTTGACCAGGAGTTCAACCACCTCAGCGGAAAACCAAGTTCACATTACGCACCCCTTCGCTGCCATCGGGTGTGCAGTTGGTAGGGACAATGACAGGAAAAATAGACCGGCTCAAGTACACCGACCACGATACGAATGATCATGGGAAGTTTGCACCTGGGACATAATTGCACGCCCTTCATTATCCAGAGACTGGAATGACGTTGCTTGAAGTGAAACAGTGGGCTGTTGGCTTGGAGCAAGCCGGCTTGTTGAAGATGTTGAATGTCCCCCACTTCGGTCGTAGCACACATGTGATCGTGGTGGTGAAGCAAATATTGGCATTGGTGCATGATGGGAACCTATGGATAGGAAGTTAGTGAATCGCCATCAATGGAGAACTCATTCACCGGATTACAGGCTTGCCAAAGGAAGGGCCTGATCCTGGCATTGAGTTCATGGGGAAGCATGAAGACACGAAGCTGGCGCAGAACATGAAGGAATGCTTCAGGCTGATGAAAGGAAAGCGAGGGTATCAAACCTCGACCATTCGGCATCAAAACATTCACTTTTCTGCAGAGTGACTATCATGCAAGCTAATGCGGAAGTGCAGATCGAATGAAGTACCTTCCTCGATTGTCAGTATTGCTGCGAACTGTGCCGAAGGCTATAGTTACAAATGGGCAGAGTACATTGCATGAGAATTCCTTGAAGATGTCTGCGACGCGTAGGAGAAAGGTAGACCCTTTCACTACTCATGGTTGTTAGTGCTTATTGCACTGGTAGGATGGAAAGAACCTACCGAGGCACAGTTTGTTGATGTGCCTCCACACATGCTTGGCACAGCAAGGTACGCATCTCTGTGGGTGTCGCAGGATAAAACCTTCCAGTAGATGACGAACTACGTGTTCACCTTCTACGCGATGAACATTTCCTATGAGATTCTAAAGACACTGCAGCTCAGTAATGAGCTATTTTCTCAGTATGCGGGAGTGGCCAACTTCAGGACTAACATGCACCATGTATTCATCCAGGCCCGCGTCGATAACTAGCACAAATGGTCAAATTTTCCATACGTGGTGAATGAGGAAGACATCCTCGCAGTAGTCAAGCAATGTCCAGCTGAATGGATGAAGGATGTTGGAACAAGGCCCAGCATACCAGTCCCCCCAGTAACAGACGTGGGCGCAGGCCCTAGTCAGCTGCCACACAGTGACCCACTCGAAGAAAGCGAAGAACAAAGTGAGTCACAGCAGAGCGAAGATGACCAGGGTGGAGATAGTGGAGCTGACGAAGAAGAAGAAGAATCGGTCAAGACAATATCTGACCCCAACCGCCCAAATAAGCGTAAGTTGCCAAAAGCAGAGGAAGTTGCTAAGCCTCAGCCCAGAAAGAAAACGAAGGCGTCAAAGGGAAAAAATATCATTGAAGAGCTCACCGTGATGATGGAAGAGCTTGATTAGGCTTAGACAAAGTCTACAGAAGTATTAACTAACAAATGGTCATAGTTGTTAGCTACGCATCTTGATGCGGTCACCGGCGTAGAGTAGCGGATTGCAAAACTGAAAGAGTTAGCAGAAAAATCAGCAACTGGCGCTGCAGCAAGCAGTGCCCCAGTAAGCGCACAACCAAACACAAGACAATGGCTAGCCAGAGACAATAGAGGGAAAGTACCAAGTGAGGCCCTTATAATAAAGGACGCAGCATCTCGCTCGCAGATGAGCATGACAGTTGGGATAGATTACACCAAGTTGTCTATGCCGGAGCTGCATCTTTGTTAATTGGCAATCATGAAGGAGATCCAAGCACGAGACAGCTACTCACAAATGGAGTTAGAGAATGCCACCAAGCAGAGTGAGAGCCTTGCAGCGCAGTTGGAAGAAGCTGAGCATAAGAAGAGGGAAGCAGAAAGCAAGCAGGCTACACTTGCGCGAGTGTTGGATGAGGTGTGTCGGAGTCTCCTTGACTACGACATGCAGGCTGAAGAAGAACCGGAAAAAAGGATAGTCAAGCTGAAGGACTATGCACAGTAGTATCGCAGCTAGATGGAGAAGATGAAAGTAAATCATGAGGCTCAGATTGAGGAGCTTCAACTTCGCATCGTTTCTGAGATTCCACCCAAGGTCAGGGAACAGCATCGCAAAGATATTTAGGCCTCAGCAATGAAGATCTCAGATCTTGTAAGCAGTGCAGCAAAGCTGCTAGATGAAAGTGTCGAGGCCTGGGTGAACTTGCAGGACAACCTAGAAGTCGAAAAGCTGCCAGAAACCATCAAGCAGCGGCATACAGAGCTGGATGCAGCGAAAGCAGAGATTAAGACATTGCCTCCTATGCAGAAGATGCTTAAGGTAAAGCACAACAATGAGCTCCAGCAAGAAATTGAGGCCTACAGAAGGAAAGAAACACTGTTGGTGAACTCTGTGCAGCCCCTTATCAACGAGGCCCTGGAGCTGAGCACTGCTGCGGATAGCCAGCTCAAAGTTTTGAAGGAGTATGATGTGTTTGCACAGGAAAAGGCCAGCGAAGCATCTACAACAACATTGCAGGAGATGGTAGAGAAGGAGAAAGCAGCCGAAGATTTCATGCACAACCTCAACAAGCAGTTTACTATCTTTGCCAACAAGATTCTCCCTCCAAGAAAGCAGCAGAGCGTCCCGACACATGACACTGGTGAGTCTTAGGGGCCTATTGGGGCTCGACCTTCAAGGTCCTTAATTTTGGCAACTCTGCGGTTTTGGTGCGAAGCTTGTAAGCGGAGTTGCGGCACAAAATAGTCTTAGGGGTTTCGGGGTCGGGTCGAAGCCCCTCTTTTTTTAAATGACCCATGGTTTAAACCTAGGGTTTTTAGTTTTTGGGTACCCATGGTTTAAGCCCATGGTATTGTAATAGTGCACTTGTATAAATAGGCACTTATGTAAAGGAGTCAAGGAGGTTTTTGACAATTTATGTGATGATGATAGTTTGATGAGAAGAAGCTAAGACCTGTTTAAGGTTAAGTCCCAGCTGAGTACGTGGACGACCTCTGCAGCTGTGTGCGTAGAGGGTTTTGTAAGAAAGGTTCTGCAGCTAAGTGCGTAGTTTTGGGAGATCAAAGAGATCTGCAGCTGAGTGCGTAGATCAGAACTGTGTTGTTGTAAAGAGTTGAATATAAACACAGTTCTGTGGATGTAGCCCCTACACTAGGGGTGAACCACGTATATCTTGTGTTGTGGTGGTTCTTGATGTTTTGTTTCTATTTTATGCATTTGATAAGTAGATAAGCGATAAAGTAAGATAAATTGTTAAATAATAACTTCGCTGTGAATTCCTAGTTAAGGGTTAAGCAAGTAACTGTATGTTTATATAAGCTGCAAAGCTAATTAAGTAACTGTCGAAGATCTATATTACATAAGTATTTGTTGTTAAGACTAAGGTACAGTAATATCCCTCTTTTTCCTTTAGAAACTTGATTCTACGGCACCCCACAGCTGTTTTGGGTGAGACTGCAACCTGTTCGCAGGTTGTTGCCGAAAGGGCCAACACTATGGGTCTGTTTGTTGGTGTGAAGATAAAAGCATAGAACTCAGATCTGCCCTAATCCCAACAATGACCCACCAAAACCTCATTTTGATTCAAAATTTCCATTCTATGCCCTGGGTAGGGATTCAACAAGTGTCCCTGAAAGCTTGTAGGAGGTGGGATTCAACGTAGCATAGAATGATGGTCGTGGCTCGGATTGACAAACCATCAAATCCATTGTATTTAGGACATCAGTATAGATTTATGGTTGGCCCTTTAATTAGTTTCCATAGACAAGGGATCATTTTTTAGGTCAATTTTGGAAACTAGGGTTTTGCTTAGTAAGGGAATGCGAAATTTTTGCACATATGGATCAGCTTTTCAAATTTCTTGACCGTGAATGTGTGGCTAGAGTTACCACATGAAACATGCCTAAACATGCTTAAATGACCCATCAAAATCCCATTTTTATGCATGGTTTCCAATCTATGGCCTGAGTAGGGATTCAATAGGTGTCCCTGAAATCCTGTAGGAGGTGGGCTTCAACATGCCATAGAATGATGAATGTTGCTTAGATCGACAAACCGTTGACTCCGTTGGGTTCAGAACATCAGGATAGTGCTAGAGGTGGGCCTCTAATCTATGTCCATGCAAAAGGGATCATGTTTAGGTCAATTTTTGAAACTAGGGTTTTGGTTAGTAAGTGAATGCGAAATTTTTGCACATAGGGGTCAGCTTTGCAAATTCCTTGACCGTGAACTTGTGGCTAGTGTTCCCACATGGAACATGCATAAAAAATCTTGTATGACCCACCAGAATCCCATTTTGATGCATGGTTTCCATTCTATGCCCTGGGTAGGGATTCAATAGGTGTCCCTGAAATCCTATGGGAGGTGGGCTTCAACATGCCATAGAATGATGACCGTTTCTCGGATCGACGAACCGTTAACTCCATTGGATTTATTACACCAGGATAGTGCTAGGGGTGGACCTACACCCTAGGTCCATGGACAAGGAATCCTATTTAGGTCAATTTTGGAAACTAGGGTTTTGAAGGGTAAGGGAATGCAAAAAATTTGCACATAGAGGTCAGATTTGCAAATTCCTCGATCGTGAATGTGTGTTTAGTGTTCCCACACAGAACCTACCTAAACATGCTTGCATGAACCACCGAAACCCCATTTTGATGCACAATTTCCATTCTATGCCCTAGGTAGGGATTCAACAGGTGTCCCTGAAAACATGTACGAGGTGGGCTTAAACATATATGGTGATGGTTTGTGTTTGATCAGAATCACAAAGAATAAAGGATACCCACAAAAGGGTATGACACATAATTAGAAATAAGTATTAATTAATATATGTTTGAAGGTGACTGTAGATATTCCCCTCTTGAAAAAATACATGTTGCAAACTATTATTCCATGTGTAGATGTTGAGAATTCTGTTACCTGTTGTGAGGTGTTGAACTTGACTTATTTCCCATCATTGTCAAGCAGGAAATATTCTTTGTTTGTGTTTTAATGAAGGAGAAAGGAGTTTTCAATATCTATGTGGAGGTGAATTGATCTCAGGATCTCATATCATTCGTGAGACTGGAAATTCGAAAGAAGGTTGTTTCCATATTAATTTATCCTGGTCATCCAAGAGATGTGAGCATTTGTATGATGAAATCCAGGAGGAGACAGTTCCATTACATCAGTAACCATGTAATGGAACATGTTTATGTTTAGAAACAAGTGGCCAACCTATTATGCCGTTATTACAAAATATATATCTTCACACTATGAATGTTTCGAATAATACTGCATAAACATAAATTTTTAAAACAAGATTCAGAATAGTACTTCTCCAATCAATTTAAACTATAATAAAACACACATAATTTTCATCTCTTCCAAATTTGTTCCTCCAGGCCATTCATCAAATTCCATGTACATTAACAAAATGATAAAATAATGTGCAGGATATACATAATGTGCAATATATAATCATAACCATTATTTTGAATCAACCTTATTCTTAGATACTTTTAGGTTTCATGTGTATCCCATATATTCGTTAGATGAAATACATCATGCCAAACACCAATTTAATTTATGTAGACCACATAGGTGTGTTAATTTTGTGAATCCTTTACAAGTTTGTTAGGTTGTTATGTGGGTAAGGTTATTTTGTATTCCACTTAGCTGGATCAGTTTCCTAGTTGTGCTGGGTGCTTATGTGTATTAGGTATGTTCCATCTTTGTGAATACAATTTAACATTGTATATGCAATTGGATTGTGGAAAAAATTGAAATGTACATTTTTGTCATTACATAATATTGTAATTGTGCATTGTTCTCAAATTTATATCTGATATCTCCATGCAATCGTAAAATCTATCGAAAATTGGGAACATTACACAGAAACATCCTTGGCCACACGTGTATAATCACACTTAAAAGACTGAACCATGAATATCTCAAGAGCCTTGATATAAAATATTTTTTATATCATGAAAGTTATAATACAAAAATAGAATGCCCTTATATGGCCTGTCAATAAACATATATCAAAAACATCTTTGATGTACATGAAAACAAAAGTGCATCTGTTCTAAATTGCGAACCTATACTCTAACTTCCTCTTATATAAAAAAATACATATTTTTCCTAGAATAACACATCAAAACTCTAACTTTCTCATGTTTTTCCTGACCGTGATGCTTGTTTCCTCTGTCCACGACCACCATGGATCTCTGGCAGCTGCAAATCAATGACAATATTTCTTGATCAGGTAACTAAACTAGTAATGTCCAATAATAACAAAGTTTGAAAATTTAAAATATGAGTCAATTATACATAAAACAAACACTCACTGCATCCATTCGGGGTATAGATGCCTCTAATGTCCTCCTCCTTGCAGAGAGTCTCTCTGCAATGCTTCTCTTTGAATAAAAAAAAAATTCAATTATTTCAACAACTATCAACATGTACATGAATGAGAAAGTACTAATCAATTATGTAAAAAATGAACATCTCACTAAAAAAATTGGTTCTTGGGAATGAGACTGGGTTTCTTCAGTAGCAAGACGAGTCATATATTGAACATCGACCTCAGGCATGTGCACTAATGGAACAAGGTGTGGATACATTCACCAAATGATAAAATAATTAGACATCATGCATGTCCATAGACAATACAAATGAACTGTACAATTACATATATTCAAGTAGATGTACCTCTATGTGACTTATCCCTTTTATAGATGCAACATTGACTGTAGCATCAATAACCCCACTAAGGTCTGGCATAGATGAATCTACATCCTGATGCTATAAACATGTGAAAATAACATTAAGAAAAACTAGTTGTGAAGTGAATTCAAAGCTAACTAACAATTTCCATTGGAAGTGTGTACATCATCGTGGGATGAGTAGGTTGATCATCATGGACACCCTCTATTTTCAAGGAAGAGGGTCATCTAGTGTAAACAGCCTGCTTATCTACGTTTGGACTATGGGGAGATCCAAACCAAAGAGGTGGTGCAGGGATTTACGATGATGTCTGCAAACATAAAGTGTTACCATAGTTAGACAAGGAATTGAATGGATGAAATAATATGTATAAAAAAACTAACATGTTGTAATATACTTACCTCTACTTGGGACATATCTCCCTCATGGGAGGGACAACTTCCAACAATTTCTTTCCCCTCTTCAAATCCAAATAGCATCTACAAGTTTAAAAATTATAAATATTAGAAATCTATAAAGGAGTTTATAGTAAGAAATTTAAATAATTCGAACAATATTCATTCATTAACCATGTACTTACATTCTTCAAGTAATCATAAATTCTACTTGGGGGTATTTTACTGAGATCAATGTCTCCAGCATTCGGTTCTAAATGGGGTTTCTACAACTTCAAAAACTATAAAAATTAGACAATTTAACAAATTAATCAGCATTAACACATGCATTAAAAAAATGATATGTATTAAAAAAATGACACATGTTGAAATATTACCTCAATGTTGGTTGATTTGGTCTTGGATACAACCACACTGGGTGCACTACCACCGCCGTGAGAGGCATCGATCTCCTACAAGAGTAAAATTGCATATGTTATGAATCTTTTAATATGTGTACAATATGGAAAAATTAAAAATTGAACAACAATAGAGTTTTAACAATGTCCCTACCTGACTACCAGTGATCATAGAGGTACCGTGTCTTGGTCCAGGACCATAACAAAATTGACCACACGTTGTGCATATGTGTGGCTCTCTCCGAGGCACATGGGATGTTGGTCTATCCCCACCAACATATGGTCCTCTACCACCAGAAGCTGGTGGTTGTACCCCAGTAGAGGAAGAGGGCCCTTCCTGATCAATAGTTTCCATGTGTTGGGAAACCATCTCATCTAGAGTTAGAAATGCCTCCTATATCTGGGAAACCATATCATGTGCAAGAGGGATGTCAGCCCTCAGTAGCTGGCCACGGGGTGTAGGTATCTATATATTGGCATCTCTATGCCTAGCATTCGGTTGGTTTTCTGGTCTCCCCATACAAACTCTCCGCTAGCCCAACATGTCAAACTAGTTGACATGTTGCCCCATCACAAACTCTTCATACAAATTATGGAGGAAGTAAAACGATACTTCCCTATTGTTGTGCAGGGGAATGTCAAAAACCCTATACCATCTATCCATCCAACGGTCTCTAATGGGTGGAAAGGTGCACCACTCAACTGAAATATGTGGCCTGGTGCTCTTTGGAATGGAATCTTCCCCAGACACTCTAAATAATGTATAAATGTGCTCTTTGGTTAATTTTAGCTTCTTTATCTCATTGTATCTCAAACCATCAGCATATTCTTGTCTCTTTCTTTCCCTGTAGGATGTGATGCTATACAAATCATTGTTTGATCTGGATATTGTATCAAGTATTGTTAGCAATGAGGCTGATAAGGAGCAATAGATCTCATCTCCACCCCTTTAGGAAGAACCAATCTCTCTAAGATGCCCAATAACCCTCAATATCTCAGCATTGTGGTCCGTAGTAGCCACTGTAATCATAAATACAAATAAAATATCATTAGAAAAATAAACACATGATATAATGACATATGTAAGCAATGAAAAGTGTAAAACTAATGTACGACAAATAACAACATAAACTAAATCTATTATTTAAATTTTAAAATTGATCTTGAATTTTACAGTAAATAATAAACATTTAACATTTTTTCATTTTAAATTTATGTCCTAAATTCAAGTATTAATTCCAATTTCCATATGCATGTCTACATAAAATGTCCTATCTTCATATGTTGATTGGGAGTCTCCTCTAGCTTATTTTAAGACTTGGATTATGAAGTTTCATCGAAATTGTGAGGTGCTTACTAATGCCCTTGTAGGACTAGCTCCCAGATTGCGGGTAGAGGCAATGACTAGAGCCTAGAAGAGGCAACATAATGTGCTATTGATGGATAAAATCCCATTATAGGTGACAATTTTGTTAGATATGTAATTATTTGCTGTAGCATGATGTTTTTTGGACTCCAAAGTCTATTTACCAGATCTTTGTTTATATGTAATTTGGGCGATGTATGGAGTCCACTTGATGTTATTTTAGTTAGATATGCACTCTTTCTATATACCCACAAGAGACTAAATGCATAATTGTGTATAGTGGATTTTATGGTTTCAATTTTTCCACTGGATTCTATCATGTATGATAGTATGTGATTGGCATGTAATCAAACACATCCACCTCCCTATGTATCTTGATGTTCGTACAGCCTATTGTTGAGATTCGTTGTCTTGACCTTAACCACAAAGTACCCTTCAGTCAAGAGGAAATATTTGTTAGGCATGGGAAGCTTCTATACCTTATTTTAACAGTTGGATTAGGAAGTTTCATAAAAAAAATATAAGGTGTTTATAGATGTTCTTGGATGACAAACTTCGATATTTCGGATAGAGGCAAGGGATTCACCATGTTTGTTTATGTATTTTAGGGAAGACATGAATTCTACTTGATTGTTTCTTAGTTGTATGCAAGCTTGCAATATAATTGACAAACTTTGCATGTTTGTTAATTTTGGTTTGGATTCACAATGATCCTTGCGAATATACATATGAAAATAGTGAAGTTCATTTGTTTTTTATGAGTTAATTGGGGTTTTGGTTTACATTGGGCATGTAAATTACTTGCAAACTTGCAATGTGCTTGACAAACTTTGCATATTTGTGAGTTTGGGTATGTATTCCCAAGGATGCATGTGAATATGCATATGGAAATAGTGAAATTGCTCTGTTTTCTTTTGAGTTAACTGGGGTTTTGGTTTCCATTGGGCATGTGAATTTTGGGTATGAATTTTGGTAAATAGTCAAAATTATTTGGTTTTTATGATTA
>LPNX011014447.1:0-46775 GCA_001517045.1 Pseudotsuga menziesii
TATCCCCCCCTCCTCTGCTCCCTACCTCTAACTCTCCTCCTCCTCCTACCTTTCTCCCACTGTCATCTCTATTACTAAACCATTCTCTACTCTCTCTTTCTCTCCAAATCTTGACACCTAACAAACCCCTACCCAAACCCTAACACCCACACACACACACATGCCCAGATGTCTCCCCCACATTGCTCTATGCTCCTTTCGAAATGAGCTATGGTGAAAAACACATAACACATAATGTTTGGTGTTTTTGTTGATTTGCAATTATTTAGTTATTAATTAGGAGAATATTTAGTAATTAGCAACAAAACATGGATCCATAGCTTCCAACAATGGATTCTTTGAAAACTACATTGATACCATGTTAGAAATCGACAATTGCAAAACCAAGATCACTAGAAGAAAGACAAAGCACAGAAACAAACTAGGTGTGGAGATCATTTTACCACAGTGATGATATATCACCTCTCAACCATAGCAAAATACACCACTGTTGTCTCCCTCGAGGTTATACCTTCAAATATAGAACAATGTACATCTAGATAGCCATAGCACAAAGCCCAAGAAAATAAGAGATAATCTTGTCCAAGGTGAAAACCTCAAAAAACCAGTCTCCTAGCTGTAGGAGGGGCCCTTCCTATACTAATGTGAACTTTCCTTCAGTGCCTTTCCAAATGAGAGGTTTTATTTCTCTATTTATACACATAAAAAATGACGTTTTCCCTTACTAGGTTTACCTAACTGGTCTTAACTAGGTCGACATGACTTGGGTAGTTTTTCCCACAGTTTGGGGCAAACTGCCCACTGCTTTGGGGGAGTTTGATTCACTGGGCCGACTGGTCTCAAAGGAAGATAAAATAAGGTTTATAATTTTTTTTTTTGTGATTATTCCTCAAGGATAAAATTAATTATTTAAAGGGATTGCATGATTAATTAAATCAATAATCTCTTAGAGGAGGTACAAAACATTACAATAAGAATAACTTTCAAAGTTGCGAAAAATACAACAGTGAAATTATGTTTTGATTATTGTTGTTGGTTTTGAACCCTCTTAATTTCATGTACAAACATTATAGGATTTACAATATTAATTTCAAATTTACCTAGACCAAGGTACCTATGCCAATATTTTTTGTAGATAATTAGTAGAGATAGTGATTTTTTGTTGTTGTAGTGTTAAATGAGGATGCGTCCTCAAGGGTTGGGGACATAGCCCCCTCACTCCCTGCGCCATGATGAATTTCAGGCTCTTGGAAAAACATTTCTCCTCATCTCTGATTTGGTGAGACTTGAGGAAACACGTGAAGGATCTCGTCCCCTTATTTTGAGGCATGCAACAATAAGTGGTGGGATCCTAGGCATTCCAGTAGTAATGATAATATTAAATTATTAAAGTAAAATTTATATTTTCTTTATATTTCATTTCCATCCTTTTACTTCAATTTTTAATGGTGCCATTAATTGTTTTGACGTGTTTGAGTGTGATCCAACCTCATTGGAGTTCATATGTAAAACGTAGAATTTTATATCTCATTCAAAATTTAACAGACTTAACAGTTTTAAGGATTTTAGGCTGCATCATATCCACTCAATTTTATCATGTATGAGGCTAAGGGATTCTCTTTTAATCAATCACATCAACCTCTCTATGTACCTTGACGTTGGTGGTGCTGATTGTTCAACACCTCTATCATGACCTTAATCAAAATGTACCCTTTAGTCAATCAAAATCACTTATTAAGCATGTGATTTTTTTTCTAAATATACCTCATTTTAATTCTTGGTTTAGGAAGTTTCATCAAAATTGTAGGGTTTTGAGTAACGTTATTTGAGTACCAACTTCGAGATTCAAGGTAGAGGAAAGAGCTAATATCCTATAGGACGAGGCACACAGTACTATTGATGAATAGGATCGTAATATAAGATTAATAGTTCACTCTTGCATAATTGTATGTTGGGCTTGAAAGCCTCAAATAATGTGATTCCATATGTAATCATTAAGAAATAGGGTCCTCAAGTCACATTTTCCCTTTACAACATCTATGACATGGATTCACACAATGTTGAAGTGTGTTGAATCATTGAAAAATTAGACTGTATTTATAGGGATTAGCTTAAACTATATTTAATTGGGAAGAATTATTATTGTCAGGATTTATAATTTTTATAATTTTTATATTTTTTATGACCTCGATGTCCCCTCATCCCCCTGTATCCCCCAAATTTCCGTAAAATTTGTGAGTGGTATTCACACTTTCCCAATATGCGTTTCCCTACTTTGATTCTCCTGCATCCTATAAACATAAGTGGACATCATTTTTTTAGAAGACTAGCAAATATCCTCTGCATTATAGAATTTACCATTGTCTATAATTATCTATAGACAATGGTAAATTCTATAATGCAGAGGATATTTGCTAGTCTTCTAAAAAAATGATGTCCACTCATTTATAGACAATGGTAAATTCTATAATTATTCATGGTTTAGCAAATATCCTCAACCATTATCATTATTGTATAATTATTCTATAATTATGAATATATAATGGTTTAAATAGATTTTTTTTAATGTTATATTTTTTCGCTCGTGAAGGTTTGACCTATATACACAAGACACTAAGAATTTCACTCAGGAAACTAGAAAGGAGAAAACCATGCAAACTTTCTCAAAATAGTACAGTCAAAAAGACTATATCATAAGATGAATAAAGCCAGCAATAAGAAGTCTTCAACAACTATCTATCTCTCCTCCTTCTCTCTCTCTCTCATGTGAAATTGAGTGAGTGTGAGGTGTGTATAAATGAGATAGGGAACCTCCCTATTTATACCTTTCAAGTGACTAACCTATTACATGACTGGGGTCAACCTATTACGCTAACAAGGTCGAATTATCCTATAGAGACTCCAAAAATACATTACATAATCTTACACTAGGGAATATTTCCCCGACCTACAATAAATGTTGTACCTCAAGGTCCATACACAATAATGACATCCCTAAAGGAGGTAAACACATCTCTGATGGGGGTAAAACAACATACACTTATAATACATTAGAATATATTTCAAAGTTACAAATAAATAGACACTCCCTCTTAACTAGGAACGTATTCTCTCTCTTCCATAGTCATCAACACATCTGGAACAATCATCATCATCGATTCATCAACATAGTTGTTTTCATCATCATCTTCTTATCAATCATCGAATGGTACTATTTGTCATCGGAAGTTTCTACAAATCCAACCCTTTTTCATGCTGAGTGTAGGCCTAGTCCTCATCTAGGTCTTCATCACATCTATGAGAAATCCATTGTATAAGAACAATCCATGGACTTCTTTACATTTCCACAAAAACGATTTGCGTCTCTTGCTTTCATCTTGTCATATCCAACACATCTATTTTGTCCTGTGCAAAACAACACAAAACACAAAGAACACAGAGCACATACCAGTTGTAGACCACCTTTGTTCTATCACCATAGTAGTATTCCAGGATATTTCATGTCATCGATACAATTTGTAACATCCACCATGTGAGAATCACCTAGACGAACACAAAGTGCATTACATCTTTCCACAGTCAACTTGCATTCTACCTATTGGTATCAAAATTTTCCCCTTTAAAATTTTATTTCGGTTCTGAAAACGTGCACGCAAAAGACCTACATGCCTTGAGTTCAAGGTTTGAAATTCAAGGAAGGATGTAGGTTATCAAAGTTCCTATGTGTCCATTGTCAACCAACTATTCAATCCTTGAAAACGTCAAATTCCAAGGTAATGACAGAGATATTAAAAAAATACCATTAAATGTCATTTGAAGAATGTGCATCATCTACAACAAAAAGAGATTGTGCTCAATATCAAACATCAAGCTGCTTCACAACACCGAAGTGCCAAATTTTGAGACGAAATATTAAAATAATGAACACTAAGTTCAATTATCAAAAGTTCCCAAAGTATTCAAGTGTTAAGATTTGCATACAAGTGAAAGTTAAACATTGTGGATTCAAATATTGGTTTTTAATGTTGATGTTTACAAGCATATGTCCAAGGAAATGCTATATTAATCAGCTATAGGTCCTAAATCTTGAATCTAGGTTCAAAGGGTTGGTATCCAAATATCAAGCATTGGGCAGTTTTAAATGTCAAGTCAATATCTGAATTTGAAGAAAATTTTGATAATGCACATGAACACATTCAGTTGTCAACAATTTTGAAATCCATATTTTGAATGCCAAGAGAAGACATTGTTGGAGTCATTATACACAAACACTTGAAGTCCAAGGATTGTTTGATTCATCATTGAAGTTGGAATCATATCCAGATTTCGCGGAAGAGTCTTAAGGATTTCAAGAGACAGATCATCCAAATGATATAAAAGGGATTGATCCATGATCTTCATGATATAGTTATAAATGGAGTTCCACATTTAAAATTGATTACCAAAAATGCCAGAAATTACATCAGCGTCTCATGCAGATTGCGTGCTAGATAGAAAAATGAGAGATTGTTTCATGTCAACACGTATAAAGACCAGCCAGAGCGTAAAATATGGGTGAATATTATTCAGGGTCGCACAGATTTATGGAGATTAGATTTCCATATTATGACTCGATTGGTTTTTAAGGCTTATTTAAACAAGCAACAACTCAATTTTAAGGGAGGAGGTTCCAGAGAGGAGTCTGTGAGTTTCTGCAGGAGGCTCGGATATATACAAATTGTTCATGTTACAATATAATAAATATTTTTTTCTACGTAAGGAATTCTTTTATGAAATGAATGGCTCTATTATCTATGGGATCTAGGTTTAGAGCTATATTTTGTTTTAATGTTATGTGGTTATGTTTGAACCTTTGTCTACACTTTTTATTTTTATGGATGTTTTCTGTATGAATGCATGCGTTGGAAAATGAATGTTATTCCAGAAATATGTTTGAAATGTATTTTTGAACACCTAAACTTTATATGATGCAGTGGATGTAAATTGTTTGTTTCCTCTTTGTATCATTTATGATTTGAACTTATATTCTATCCTTGAACAATTATTCTTTCTTTTATATCTTTTCCTTATACATACATCATTTGATGTTTTTAGATCTTTTTACTAGACCACTCATGATCTTATATGATTTTATTTTTTGGTCCCTCTAGTTATCCAAAATGAACAAAAGAATATCCTTTGGAATTAGAGGTTCCTAAACTCTATTACCCTGCATTCTAGCTGGAAGACTTTATGGAAAACATCTTTTGGCGAATTTACTGGGGAGTGAAGGAACAAATCCATCTTCCCCAGGGTTCTTACGTTGAGTATATCCTCTTATTGATGGTGAAAAAGAAGTGGGCATTAATTAGAATGCAAAATATTCATCGGGAGGCTCGACGATTAGAAGGCTCCATTGGACGAAGGAACCCATTGAAACAGAAAAAAAGAAATGAGGAATCCAAATAGAAATACCAAGTATCATCTTGTTAATTCCCTCCACGAATTTTTTCTCCTATTTATTATTTCTTTCCTTTTTTCCCATTACATGTCAAAATAATGTTTTATTTACTCCAATTATCATAAACTTTCATTTAGATATCCCTTTGTACAAGACAACATTCTACATTCTTCTTATGTTGTAGATGTTGATCCTATCTTTTTAGTTGAAATCCATGATAAACCTATATGTATATCCCCTAAACCTGATCATCCTTGTCATCTTATAGATAATAATGTTGATCCATTACCTTCTACCATCACTTTTAAAGCTTGCAATCAGCCTGTTGAATCATGTTTTCAATTCACTGAATTCCAGTCTATAGTTATCCATAAGATGTTTAAACCTCTTAGTCTTCCATCTCACTTACATCCTTATCCTCCCAATTTTGTTGAGTATCTTCCTCGATTTACTGGAGAAGACCATATCACAGCAGAGAATCATTTGGGATCTTTTCATAATTTCATTGATAATTTTGAGTTCACGGTTAAATATGCTAAGTTGAAATATAAGTCGCACATTGTCTATCAAGTATAAAGAATTAGCAACATCACAATGTTGCTCTAGATGTTGAGTTGTAAAGAAAGGGTTGTGTGGCTATCGTAGGGTGAAATACTCCATCCCATCGTATTTTTCGACAGCCTTGGATGTGCACCAAGGGACTATAATGCTCACCAACTGTGGAAACATGGTTCTAGAAGTTACACATTAATATATCTCAGGTGAGACTATGCCTACCTTACGGGCGTTGCTGGCTGAGCTTGCTCTGTCGGGATGATGTGTTTTGGTTTCTTGTTGGTATTCTATTGTTGTTGAACCATGGGTCGAGACAAGAAGGAGTTAGAGGAAAACATAAAGTAACTAAAGAGGTGTATTATAGAAGAGACATCCTTTGAATAAGTTATGGCATGACAAATGACTTGGTAGTATTGACTCGAGATGATAGAAACTAGATGTAATTCAAGGATATGGCAATGTATCATTTGAATTGACTCAAAGGAGTTTCATGACTCACAAAAGTGTATCGACTCTAGGATAAGCTGAATACCAAATGTTTTTGAAATGAAAATGTAGACATGTGCCATGTTCAAAGGTAGACGATTAGCTTCCATTGATACAAACAAAAATATTTTTCCCATTCCATTAATTTACCCATCGTGAAGGATGAGTTCCTCTTTTCATTTGTACGAGTTCAAATAGAGTAAAAAACACTCATTCTATCTCATCAGATGATGACTCTATTCTCATACCTTTTACGAACATGAGAAAGGAGGGGTCTCTTCCTAGAAAGGGTCCTTCATCGTTTTCTTTTATGATTCTGATCAAAGAAAACTCATTTGTTGTTTCATGTTTAGAGAGTCTAAAATGACCAAGAAGACTCGAAGGTGGACTTTTCGTAGAATTAGTCCCCGAGGCCCAAAAAATTATAAAATAATTCCTAGGATCACTTTTCTAGTGGAGATAAACTAGAGTGTTCCTTTTCTCATAAATAAGTCCAATCAATCCGAAAAAGAGATAAACTACCATTGACTAGACAATCATTCAAATACTTCTACAAATGTGAAAGCATAAAGTTTGCTTGGCAATCTTTCCATGTTTAGGGTGCATAAAAAGAGCTTAAAGGTGACTCCATAAAGGGTTCTCTTTTTCATATTCCAATTTTAACGAGTTTGAAAAAGAAGAAAAGTGTACTCAATACCTCTTTACTAGTATTTTAATGAGCATGTAAAAGGTATAAAAGATGCTCGGTAGTTTTTCAACTTAGGTTAGAGTGTGAAAAAGAAAAAAAAACTCATAACATACCCAAAATGCATCGTAAACGTGACCTAAAATCTTTGAGATTGAAGATCCAATTCATTACGAAAACTATAAAATTTTTTTGGTAAAACCATTAATTTAAAAAATTTGATTTATTAGTTTTAAATAAAAAACAAAAATTGATATAAAAAGAGGTGAAATGTAAATATTTTTACCGTTGTGATTTTTACCATAGTGGAGTGGTGAAATTGGTGAAAACGGGTTGATTTTTAACTGAATATTTCGGGAGTTACAGACCACCTCTTCTCAAATCACTTGGATTAGGTAGGAGCTAACCTCCATTTATTTTCTTCCATGGTGCATTTTTTTTATTTCAAGTCCATTTTTTCATTTTTTGGAGGGATTTTCCAAAGGGACAAAGAATTCCCACGACGATGATTTTCTCCCTTTCAGGAGGTTCGGCAACGCACCTCTCGGAAGAGGAAAAGATGCCTAAGGCTCTCTTTCAATGGAGGGAAACATCGTTGACACTCTGTTCTCCCAGAGAAAGTGTGTCAGTAGCCAAGGAATCCAAAAATTCAAGAAATAGGCAATATCATACCAATTTTTATTCTTTGAATGGTTTGAGCATGTTTTTAATATGTGTTTAAATTGTTTTGGCAAGAGAAACTCATTACAAAATGGTTATAAGAAAGGAAACACAACACGAGTTAGATTACTTGCAAGTGGGTAAGGACCCAATGAATGTGAGAGCCCTCTCTACGTGTGGGATCCTCAAATTCTTCAGAATACCGAGAATGTGGGCATATGACGTTTACTAGAGCACATGATTTGTATGTGGGATCCAAATCAGCAGCACTTTGTGGTCGGGATTCATACTTTTATGATAGATGTAGAAGAAATCTATTTCTTGATTGGTTTATCCCGTAGGGGTGAGGTGGTGAGAAATATGTGGATGACTTAATAAATGATCATTGCTCGGTGCGGACCCACTTAGTAGGTGGGAAAATTCCTATCAAGCACATAGTAGACAGACGTTTGAGGACCATGAGATTCACAATTAAGATGGTTTTGGGTACCATATTGGCTCACCTGACTACACAGGCCCATATTTTGTATTCCATAGAGTGCTTGGATCCTATGATATTCAACTGAAGTGAGGGTTCACTGATCAGTTTGAAAGACTAGTTGAACAAATATAGGAGAGGGGACATGAAGTAATTTGGCTTTGGAGCAATAGTGGTGTATTTATTTTTGGAGAGAGTACCATTGATGAGACCCCATGTTACATTAATTAGGTTGGATGTCTAGGATCCTTGGATGAGCAGGTGGGTGGATGTCATGACACACATTGGTAGAGGTGGAGGTCCCAAAGTTACCTACGATATGGTATTTTTGCGTTTGTTGAGAAGACAACTACTGATGGTAGATGATTATGCCTATACATGGACTGACTTCAGAGATGATCCTGACCTTCCACTCTAAGAGGGAGAGCAGTGGGATGACCGAGGTAAGAAAGATACCATTATACATGTTTTATTGTACTTTAATTTTATATTTAATTTTTATGATGTAATGATGAGATATGTAAAAAATGTTTTGTTCAAATATAGTGCCTTCTCTTCTAGCATGAGCCTCACCTATAGAGAGGAGAGGAGTATTTAGATATATGGTGATCTTAAACATAGAGGAGGATGAGGAACTATAAGAGATCGAGGAGAACCTCCAACGCTTGAATGTAGGGATTCCTGATATCTCTATTGATGATCTAACCATGCACTACCTTCATCATATTTAAAGAGTCTTAGGCCATTTTGGGAGACTAGTCCATTGAGTAGCTTAGCTCGTGATGTGCTATCATGAGCATGAGGTTCATCCCATATTGGCTAATTTATTTTTTGTACTATACCTATACTAAAAGCTTCAAACATTTTTGTTTTTCCCTATGTATGTTTATTTTGAAACTGTTATGGTTCTAGACTTCCAGTGACCTGAAATATTATGGCTTCAGTCCTTTTTGTGTCTCATCTTTAATTTTTACATTAATATGAAAACCATTATTTACAGATTTCTGTGCAAATATGACATGTGAATGAATTCCTACTATGAATCCAATGCATGAATTTTGAGTTAAAATGAATTTAAATATGAGCAAGATAAGAAACTAAGACAAAATTTGCTAAGGAATATACCACATCGTTTAAATGTCTCGGGATATGATGATAAGAGAGCTGCTCAAAAGACCTTTCTAAAATCCTAACTCTTTGGAATGTACGAACGAGTAGGGGGTTTCATATGGTGTAGACTCGGTTTAACTAATGTACTACCAATTCTGAGTCTAGGTAAACCCTAATCTATCTTACATAATTACCCAAGGATTAAGTCAACAAACCATAATACTCTACGAGATTGTTAGTTGTGGGGCCAAACCAAGTTCCACCTGAAATCACCAGATCATCTATCAGAGAGTACTGTAACCAGGCTGCTGACGCAAAATTCAAAGTGTAACAATTAACACCATCCGTGAAACTAGAATAGGTGGTCATTTTTTCATTTCAGACATAGGATTACATAAGTAGGGTCATGAAAACATATATTATATTCACACCAACTCCACACTTTTTTAAAAAACAAACAACACTCTATAAACAGTATTTACAATGAACCTATGATAGATTTCCTAGGCATAGTTTTTTTTTGAGGTAGATATCATTGTGGGGCTCCCCCAAGGGTATCCATTCATAATATATCAACTAATAATACCCTTTCTCTAAGACATCACTAATAGTATAAGGCCCATTTCACATAGATTCTAGCTTCCCAACCCCCATCTTGTCGTGTTTCTAGTCATAGGTCAAGACTATGTCACCTTCATTGAAAGAGCGAGGTTTAATGAATCTTTTGTATTGAGATTTCATTCGTCATTTGTGCGCCTCATTAGCTAAGGTAGAATCGACAAGTTTAATCAAACTTGTTTAAGAACAAGAAACGTTCTTCAAGGGTGGTATTGGGTAATAGTTCTAAAACAAGTTTTCAGAGAAGGAATTTAACACTATTGGAAGAGTGGACTCTAGTTCATACACCGATTGAAATGGTGTAAAACTAGTGGATGGTTTGATGGTGGTCCTGTAGGCCCATAATGTGGGAAAACGTTTTGAATTCTAGTTAGACTTAGCTTTTCCTACCATCAGTTGAAGCATAGTTTCTAAGACTTTATCGATAGCTTCAACTTGGTTTATGGCCTATGGGTAGTAGGGTGCAGAGTTTTCATGGTGAAACCCTAACTTAGCACTTCTGAATAAGGCATGGATATGAGAATGACTAATCTAACTATCATATCAATTAGAATATTTTGTATCATCTTGGTAAATTATTTATTCCACAAAGTAAAAGAGTGCATGTGATAAGAGAAGCTCATACTTCTCTCATTTCAAGACATTTTGGAGTAGGAAAAATTGTAGCATAATTACAGAAGTTTTGTTAATGGTCTCTAATGAATGATATAGTGTCCAAATATGTAAAAGGTTGTGTCATGTGTGAAACAAGTAAACCAAGTAATAGAAAGTTAGGCTTTTACACTCCACTTCTAGTTCCTTCTAATCCACGGTAAAGTGTTTTAATGGATTTTGTAAAAGTATTACCAATGTCTAGAAAAGGATATGATTATCTATATGTTGTTGTCGGTCGATTTATTAAAATATTCACACTCATGCTTTGTAAAAAGCAGATCATAGGTGAGATGACTGCTCATTTATTCTTTCAGAATGTATGGGTCCATTTTGGACTTCCTACTTCTATCATATGTGATAGATATTCCCACTTTCTGGGGAAATGTAGGTCATCTTTATGGGAACTTATAGACAAAAAACTAAAGAAAAGTACAACATTTCATCCACAAACCGATGGAAAAAGTGAAGTGGTTAATCGGATCGTGGTACATCTTGTTTGAGGGTATTATGCTAAGCATCCTATGCTTTGGGATGAAGAGTTGCATTATGTTCACCATTCCTACAACAAAGATATACACTCTTGAACCCAGATGTCTCATTTGAGACATGTTTTAGGTACTTTCCAAAGTCTCCATTAGACTATATTTGGGAAATATATAGTTAAATGTGAATAGGTTGATGCTGATAAAGAATGAAAGTTTGTTCAGTAGATCTAGTTAATTCATCAAGCAATGTAGGAACAATTGGAATCAACTCATGCCAAGTACAAAGAATGGCATGGAATGCGTTATAACTACATATTGTTCTTAGTTTATCTGTTCCTTTTGTCCTAATTTTCAACCGTTGGTTTAAAATGGTTTTACATTTTATGTTGATTTTAAGAACTTTTGACAATCAGTAATTTTTGTTGGATTTAATGCTTTTAATGGTTGAATTATTTCATTAATTTAGTTTTAAGGTTTGTCTTTTGGGCTTATTAGTTAATATGTATATCTTTAAGCTTTAAAAAAATTATAATAAAAGTTTATTCCAAGTTTTCTTTATAATATAACCCTTGTTTTTTAGTCCTTTGTCAAATATTTTCATGAGGAGATTCCTGTAGCAACTCTGTTTTTCCTGTTTTTGTCATTATCATTGGAAGCAACTTACAAGGTGATGGAAACAAATTATGGAGAAAAAAAGGAGGTTTTTTTCCACAATAGACTCATGCACAAAAATATCTCTCCGTTTTTCAATAGATGTTATCATTTGAGAGATTGGAATTCATCTTTGTGGCCTATTGTAAGGGTTCAAATTATTTAATAATTTCTTGTTTTAGTTACAAATGTCCAGCACGTATTCTGATTAATTGAAGTGGAATTTTTAAAAACAGAGAGAGGTTTTTGTTCATAACATACTCATTTAAAACAAACTCTCTCAGGTTTTTCACAGGTGTCCAGGATCAATAGATATGAAGGCATCTTTGAGACCCAAATTTTCATAAATTCTCCAAATTTCCCCAAATTCGATTTGTTATTTTTGGGTTAATTTTCTTTAAATATTTTGAGTTATCATGTAACTACTTTATTTAATTGTTTCAAACTTCAACCTAGAACAATAGTTATGGAACTACATTACCTTTTTAATGATAAAAGGAAGACATGCATATAGTGCAAGGGTGGGATTTTTCAGTCAAGGAGAGGCTTTTGGAGCTTTGATTTCTCAAGCTAGCATTTATAACTCTTATGTAAGTGGATGACTGATATTGATTATATATAAACTGATAATCCCTTTTACCTATCATTCTTTTTCATTTCTGATCTAGGTGATTGCTCATTCTACAATTTCATTTCTTGTTTAAAGGTTTATTCATGTAAATGCTTGTAGCCTATGGGTGGAATTAGTATTTCATGTGTTATGTTTATGGCTTATTGGGATGTGTTTGATCCCCATATTATCCAACTTGCGTTATTTAGTTATGTATTAGCTTGTGGATGTTTATTTCCTCCTTGCTGATGAATTTTTTAAAACCATAACCCTAAAACCTATTTTATTTAATTTTACTTTTGAGATTGTGTTGGCTTGACATTCTAGTAGTCTAAGAACAATTTCTGGAACTAACATCTTTGGAACCATTTTGGGGGACAAAGATGAAGTATATCTTCCATGGGATATCATTATTCATCTGATTTTGAGAGGTGAATAAAGTCATAAAATATTTTAGAATACAATTTTTCACTGACAACTCCACGATTAAAGATTACACTGCAAGGATAATTTTGTTGACAGAAAAATGAAGATTCCAAATGGAAAGAATGGGTATCATCTTTTTACTTTAATCCATGAGGTTTTGTTCTTATTCATCAGTTCTTTCCTGTCTTTCCCATTGCATTTCAAAAGAATTATTTTTTGTTTTGTCTATTCCGATCACATTCCGATGATCATAAACCTTCAGGTACATATCCCTCTTTGGAAGAAGAAAGTCCGCATTATTCTTTTTTTATTGATGTTGATCCTATTCCTTCATTTGAAATACATGTGCAACATGATATACATATACCCATATCTCTTAAACCTGATTATTCTTGTCATCTTGTAGAGAATAAAAATAATCCATTACCTTCTACCATCACTGCTGAAACTTGTGAACGGCTTATTGAACCTCACTTTCAACTCATAGATTTTCAGTCTAGACTCAGACAGAAGATGTTTAAACCTCTTAGGATTCCATCTCTCTTACATCCTTATCCTTCCTAATTTGTTGAATATCTTCCCCATTTTACTAGAAAATACCATATTACAGCAAAGAACCATTTAGGATCTATTCATACTTTCATTGATAATTTTGAAATCATGCATGAGGATGTTGTCAAGAGGTTATTTTCGAAATCCTTCGTTGTAGATGCTGGGTTTTGGTTTCGAAATTTAAAAGCTGATTCAATTGTCTCGTGGGAAGAGTTACATGATGTCTTTTTGAAGTATTGGGGTAAGAATAAATCTTATGATAAATTTATTTCCGAATTTTATAGTTTGAAAAGGGAGAATGACGAGCCAATTACTAAATTTAATTGGAGGTTTCAAATCTTTTATACTTGTATGCCTACAGAGATCAGACCTTCAGAAAAACTTGCTATGGTATATTATTTTATGGCTCAACATTCAGATCTTGTCTTTTTCATGTTAGAAAGGAAATCATCATCTCTAAGATGATTATTTGAGGATGCAAAAGGAGTGGAGGAAAACATCCAAACTTGCAAAATGCTTCGAGATCAGGCTCATGTTGAAGATATACAAGCATATGAACAAGAAGAATAATGTAGGTAACATTAATATTTAAGACAATTTTCTTCATCATTTGCAGATTTTCATATGAACAAGGATATAAATGATGCTTGTGCTGATTCTTCATAGCCACTTTAGAGATAGTCAAAGTTTAATTACTTTTTTTTCCAATAACCACTTTACTTATAATTTATAATTCAAACAAGTTTATACATAAAAGGGTGAGTCTTCACTGATTGTTAACTAATTGAAGGAAGATACTGAAGAATCACATCCTAGTTGTTTGATTCATACTTGCTCGCTTTGGGATAAATAAATTTTTTGTTGGTGGGGGAGAAGTTGGAAGGGGCTATTAGCCTTATGTCATTAACGAACTAATGTATTATTGTTTCTAAATAATGAAACAGTTGGAGTGAGTGAAACCATGACAACCATATACATCATGTATAAAATACTTCTCAAGATGAATGAACAAACTGACTAGGTGAAAACTCGAAGTTGGGTAACACTTCTGTGAGAATCGGGTGCCCAAACAACATAGCGGGCGTTATTCAGTTGAATAGCTATATTTATTCGACTGAATAATGGAGTTATTCAGCTGAATAATTATAGTTATTTGGTCGACTAAAATTTAACAGTAACTGTTTAATTTGACAGAACAGATTTCCGGCTGGTAATTTTTACCGGCGTGTCAATAATTATTCGTTCGAATAATTATTCGGTCGAATACTTCTTTAGTCGAACAATTGTTAGATTGAATAATTTTTTACCATATACGGTCGGTTGCGGCCTCATTTCCATTGTTTTCAACTGCATTGATTTGTCGTTGTCCTGATCCTCCCACCACCCATCTTGTCACCCAATTGGTTGGTCGTTGATTGTAATCCCCCTCCATGTCACCCATCCATCTGACGTGTACATTCACCATCTTGTCACCCCTCTACCTGTCTGGTTTCCTCTCGGCATGGCGGTCTGTTCGGGGCGGAGGTCTGTTCGGCGTGGAGGTTTGTTTGTGGAGGTGTACGTGGTCTTTTCATGGTGTGGTGTTGTTGTGGTGCCCCTTGAGTGTGAGGTAAAAAATTGTGTTTATAGTAATTAAAGGAAAGTCCTAGTTTCATTTGTAATATGGGAACAACTAGTCATAGTTCCATTTTCAATTTGGTAGACATTGAACTCTATCCATTTGGAAAGAGCTGAACAGCTCTGTCCATTTGGACATAGTTGGTTGAAAAAAAAAAAACATATGAAGCACTATTGATATAAGATCTTAGATTTTGAATTTGGCTTTAAGTGTAATACTTTCTTTAAATGATTTTAATTAAACAAAATTTAACATAGAACTTAAAATTTGTTAATGTTTTTTCTTTTTCTATTTTTTTTAATTAGCTTATTCTTATTCTCTATGTACATGAAATTTTATAGAATATTTAGACAGCTCTCTCCAAAAAAATCCATAACTTTTTTATTAGCTTATTCTTATTCTCTATGTACATGAAATTTTATAGAATATTTAGATAGCTTTGTCCAAAAAAATCCATGGTTATGTAGGCTTAAATAACTCCACCGGAGAAAATATCCATGGTTGGGGTGTTTATAGGAACTTGGGATATACAGATGGGATGGAATGGATGTCATGGAAACCCTGGGAACTAGGGAGTTAATGGACCATAGATCAGGGGGTGTTTCTACGTAGGCTAAGGTATATGTGGGAGGGAAGTAACTTCATATAAATATATACTTTAGGGGGTTTTGGTGGGTTATGCAAGGATTAATTCATGTCACCATTAATGAAGCTACGGTATGTAGCATCTCTAAATGACATTTAAGACTGCACAGGTTGCAGCTCTGTCCAAATGGACAGAGCTGATCAACTCTGCCCAAATGGACAGAGCTGATCTTCTCTATCCATTTGGATAGACTTGATGAACTTTGTCCAAATGAACAGAGTTGAACAGCTCTGTCCATTTGGATAGAGTTGAACAACTCTGTCCAAATGGATAGAGCTGATCAACTCCCTAATTAAACAATTTATTTCTATATGTTTTTTCGTTGGTAGGGGATAGTATTTCAAAACCTTTTCATTTCATGTCTTGCTTGAGTTACAACTTCAGCTGTACTGTAATAACTATATAGTTTTTCCCATAATCTCTACTACTTTCTTTAGTCCATACAACTACTAGCCAAAGTATAAGTCCCATGGCACTTTATGAATATCTTAGTCCATGATACATTGCATTAAGTTCCATTTCCATTTCATGCTTTTTTGAAAGATAGAGATAAAATGTTAGATAGAGAAAGGCAAGTTTAAAAAAAGAATTACGTATTCTTCTTATGGGGATGGAGACCAAAACAACCAGATGTGTAACATAAAATGATAGGGATAGGATGGACTAATGGGGGGGGATCCATAGGTGTATGTAGTTAGTCTTTAGATGCTCGCCTTAGTCCAGGTTGAAATCTATATGTCCTTGCCATTTAATGTGATAAATCCATGAAATCACACTAGCTAATTGATAGGAGTTAGTATTGAAACTGAACATGAATGCAAAAGGAAATATAAGCTCTATCTATATTTAATAATGATTCTCTCACTAACAACTCTATAATGACTAGGTAGCTAGCAGCCAATAGTTGTGCCTATCTATATAGTAGGTAAGTACTTGCACTTTCTTTAAACTATATTCTATACTTACCAAAACGTAGTTCATACAGAGTTCATCAACTCTTTCCCTGATAACTTTACTTAGAAAAACATATTTTAGTACATTTTATATAAATCAGAAACAAGAAAACATTATTACACATAAAACATCAAATTTTCAGATTACTTATTTGTTTGATCTTATGTGTTTTTAATCTAAATCATAAAAGAAACATATAACTTGTATAATGCTTATTAGTTATCAGATTATATTTACTATTATATTAGGATATTGTGCATTTTTTTAAAATTTAATCTTAGTTCATAAGTATTATAAGGAAGATATTGGTTCATCAACTCTGTCCATGGACAGAGTTCATGAATGAATACTCTGTCCATGGATAGAGTCAATGAACTCTATCCACATGGAGTGATGAACATAACTCTTTCCATGTGGACAGAGTTGAGGAACTCTGTCCATGCATAGTTCATCAACTCTGACGCTGATCAGTTTACTTAGAATAAGGGTTTTTTTATGATTTTATGAAATAATGAAAATTTTTGTAGTTGACATAAAGAAATGTAGCTTTAATTTTATATTTGATGATATTGTTTCCATTAATTTTAAAAATCTAAAATACATCAAAAGCACAGAGATTGCTATGTTAATTTCTCATACATCCAACAATAGTGTAGCTATTTTCATTTTAATAACTATTAGATAATATTAGGGATATCTAGGTAATAAAAACTTAGTTTTTATAGGAGCTAGTTCTTTGAAGTTGAGGAATTAACATGCAGAATTTGAATATGTTATGAGTTGATATATTAGATAATGTTGAGGACATATAGGTCTTTATTAAAAACTTAGTTTTTTAGTAGCTAGGTCTTTGAAGATGAGGAATTAACATGTAGAATTTGAATATGATATGAGTTGATTTGTGTAATCTTGTAGATATCATATCAAATGGAAACAGATAATAAATTAGCTTTAATCATTTAAAGAACTATTAGATAATATTAGTGATATCTAGGTCCTTATTGAAATCTTAGTTTTTATAGTTGCTAGGTCTTTGAAGTTGATTAATTAACATGTATAAGGTTAGGCCCTTAGTGATTGAGGCATTACGGATCTCGAACTTCAGGCCTGGATATTTAGGCCTCACACACTATCTCCCCGCATTTACCACCTGTTGACTTGCAAAATTATTTAATGGATCAGCATGTTTGGCTTCAAATTAGTCTACATTTCAACCTTTGGCCTCTGAACCAAAACAAGTTTATGGCATGTGCCAGGGTCAAAATGTTATATAGCGTGTGTAGTAACCATCATATACCAGTGTATTTAGTGGATTCAGGGATCTTCCTTATCAGAAAGAAGCCTCACCGTCTTTATATATGTTATTTCTCCATACCACCTTTGTTTTTCTATTTATATTTCATTGAAATCTTAGTTTTAATAGTAGCTAGGTCTTTGAAGTTGATTAATTAACATGTAGAAATTGATATTTGTGTAAACTTGTAGATATCATATCCAATGGAAAGAGAGCAGCCTTTGAGACAGAAGCATAGGAGGTCATCACATTTTTCGAGATTTGGTGTCCGAAATGAAAATAGAAGATTATCAACTTCACCTCAAGACTCAAGCTTATTGTATAGTTCACATTCATTTGATCATCAACATGGCGATAGTGGTAGAGATCATTTCCCTTTATCATCTATGGGTGAACATGGATCTCAACTTTTTGTACAAGAGACAAGTGTGGAAGCAGAGCAAGGTTCACAAGAGGTTCATCATCCTACATAGGGTGGCGAAGGTTGAGAAAGGACACAATATGTCCAACTAGCTGAGGGTTATATGCCCATTATGACCTATCCATCAGATTTATTATAGGAGATTTCATGGGAAAGTGGTATTCAACAAACAACCCTTGAAAGTTGTAGGGCTCACTATGACAAGCTGCAAAATGATCTTTCTAGTTTGGATCTCGTTCAAGAGAACAAACAAAGTATAGAGATGGTTTCGCAATCTTTACAAAAATTCATTGAGGTATATGAGGATCTTGGACTAACAATAGATGGTTTTGTCGCCTTGATGTAAAGAAGAAAGGAACAAGTGATGGGTCTAGACAATTGGGATATTGTGAAGGAGAGAGTGACTAGAGAACCGAAAAACTCAATGTTCAACTTCAAAGAGGGCCTATAGCAGAAAGCATTGAAAGTGCAATATTTTAAGCACCCTGAACTTGCACATTTTTTATATGATCGGTTTCTTGTAGCCTATGGTTGGTTTCCATGGAATGATGAGGTTCCTAATTATTTTGCTAGGTTTTTTTATGCTGAATTTTTTTTAGGAATGAAGCTAGACTATACTGATATTCATTGCAAGTTTTATGGAATTGGAAAGGGGAGGATATGTAATCGAAAAGGCGCCCTTAGAGATCCTAGTACTCTTCGACCTCCACTTCTGATATCTCGTCCACCTAGGCTTGTGACTTACAAATCGAAGATGGAGCCCACATCATAAGTTGGGATAAATGCAAGCCATAGTGTTGTTGAGGGTTTGACTTCGGCATTTGTCGGAGTTGATGTTGGATTGAGTCGAGAGAGGGCTCGAGCCACTATTCGACAAAATTTTGTTTACAAAACAAATGATGAGCTAGATTGTATGGGCATTGAATATCTAAATGCCTGTGCCAAGCTTTGTCTTAATATAGCTTCGGATAGAATATCTAATCACACGTCAAGTATAGGAGAGGTTTGTGTACATTCAATCTATTATTATTTATTTATTTATTTTGAATTAAACTTTTTGTTAGATTATATCTATATATGATAAATTATTTTTTGATGTATAGTAATAATTACGTTACGTAAATATTTATTGTTTTCAGTTTTCTCGATTGTTAAATGAACATAATTTTAGAGTCTCGACTAGTCAAAATGCTGGAAATGTAGAAGATCATATTGGAGAGGTATATTTAAAATTTACACATTTATATTTATGTTTGAAATATTTTTTTTTGTTTTTAAATTTAACTATGTATCTTATTGTTAATTTTACTTATTTATGCAAGTTTCATTAAATTCAAAATTTTTAGATGATTTTCCACCTATTGTGAGCTAATGTTTTATTTTTTTTATTTTTTAAGTTAATTGCTAAGTTTAATATTTTTTGTTTTTACTATGATTTATTTATTAACAAAATTTAAATTTTAAGGGAAGAGAACATATTGAAATTGGAGGTGAAGATATAGGTTCTTTGATAGATGTGGATATTGGCACTGACGTAATTTTGTTCAAAATTGAATTATTCTTTGATATATATGTTTAAATAGTTTAAATAATATTTGACATTTATAAATTGATTTTATATATGTTGAAGCTTGGGTCTCTTCAATCCTTTTGAGAAAAAGGAAAGACTCCATTGGACGATAGTGTTGGAATTGTAAGTTTAATATTTTACTTTTTTGAATTTAGTTTAAAATAGTCTAAATAATTTGTAAGATTTATAAATTGTTTTTATATATGTTGTAGCTTAGGTCTACTCCACCTTTTAGAGGCAAAGAGAAGACTCTGTTGGATGATAGAGAATTGGAGTTAATTTTGTTAATAATTGAACTATTCCTCGATATATTAGTTTAATGTTTTAATGTTTTGATTTTGGTTTAAAGTTCTTTAAATCATTTATGATATTCATAATCTATTTTTATACATGTTGTAGATTGTTACGAGTCAAAGGGAAATGAGTCCAAGGGAAGACCCTAGTTGAGGATAGTGGTGGACTTCCATTTAGAGAATTATTTATATTGTTCTTTTTATGTAGATATATATATTGTAGTTGATTTGGAGATTGAGGAGCTTAATTTTTGGATTATATACATGTACATTCAACTTACATGTTCATGATTGTTTTTTTGGATTATATGAATGTGCATTGACATTAGATATTGTTTTTTGGATTATATATATGTATATGTAAAGGTTAGGAATGTTAGGAAGTTTTGATAGGTGCAAATATATGAATGTATGTAAATTATTAAATTTATGAATGTTTCTTGTTGAGAAGTTGAGAGTGATAGAAATGTTATGAAGTTTTGATAGGTGCAATCTAATGTTAAGAATGAATATATGGGGAATGAATATAGGAATGTTAATGTTAGGAATGTTAGGAAGTTTTGATAGGTGCAAATATATGAATGTTTGGAATGAATGTTAGGAGTGAATGTTTTGATAGGTGAAATATTAGGAGTGAATGTTTTGATAGGTGAAATGTTAGGAGTGAATGATAGGAGTGAATGTGGAAATAGGGGAATGTTAGGAATGAATGCTTTGATAGGTGCAATCTAATGTTAAGAATGAATATATGGGGAATCAATATGAAAATGTTAATGTTAGGAATGTTAGAAAGGTTAATAATTTTTGATACATGCAATGTTAGGAGTAAATGGGGGAATGGGGGAATGTTAGGAGTGAATGTGGAAATAGGGGAATGTTAGGAATGAATGCTTTGATAGGTGCTATCTAATGTTAAGAATGAATATATGGGGAAAAAATATGGAAATGTTAATGAACTATGAATGTTAGGAAGTTTTGATAGGTGCAAATATATGAATGTATAAATGAATGTAGGAATGAATAGAGTGGAATGTTAATGTTAAGAATGAATATATGGGGAATGTCAATGTTAGGAGTGAATGTGGGAATGGGAGAATGCTAGGAGAGAATGTTTTGATAGGTGCAATGTTAGGAGTGAATGTTAGTAGTGAATGTGGGAATGTTAGGAGTGAATGTTTTGATAGGTGCAAATATATGAATGAATGTTAGGTAGTTTTAAGAGGTGAAAATATATGAATGAATGTTAGGAAGTTTTTATAGATGAAAATATATGAATTTAGGAAAGGTTAGGAATGTTAGGAAAGGGTGGCAACTTTATGGCATCAAAATTAAAGAATTTGAGCCTGAAAAATAAAAAATGGAATTGAAACAATTTCCTATTTTAAAGGAATTTGAAGTTGTATTTTGTGATAAGATATCAATATTACCACCTAAAATCAGGCCAATATATTGTAGGTATTGAGGGGGATGAGGGGTTTAGGGTGGGCTATTTATAAGGATTAGGGTATAAAAAGGGCTGGTGGGGATTTTTCAAGTATTAAGAGGGGTTTTCAACAAAAGAATTTTGGACCAATATTTACAGAAATTAAGGGTATTCTTTAATATTCCATGATTGCACATGCTATGTGAGAGGTTCACTAAGTGAATCCCCTATGTTTTCAAAACTAGTATCATGAGCTCCATATCATATGAGTATCCCAGAATTAACAAAATGAAGAATACAATTACAGGAGTAACTAGACAAAGGATATATTTAGCCTAGTGTATCTCCTTGAAGAGTACCTGTTTTGTTCATGGGTGTGCTAGTAATATGATAAATTGTAGTGTATTATTATTTTTTAATGTCGTACGTGGATAACACATAGTTGATGAATATATAACCTACCATTGATGGAATATAAATAGAAGAACGTGAGCTAAAAAAATTTCAGACCAACAATTTTTTTTTGCGTTTACGTTGTAAATAACGGTTCTGTAATGGAAAAACTTTTTTCGGCCAGATAATTGTTTAGCCGAATAACCTCTCAGACCTGAAACCTGCACAATTTTCAGGTTTCTTCATTTCTGAAAGGTAAAATGGATGCCTTACACTACAAATCAACTGTCGGACTTGATACCATTAGTTTCGTCATTGAATCTACTTTCCGTTGGTATAGATTTTGTTGTGTATAGGTGAGATCTGATATTTTTGTTTTTTTTTTGTTTCTTAACATGTGTCGAGTTTCGTTTCATCTCTTTCAACATGCTGTGAAATGAAAAATATATAACTTTACACACCACCTAAAAAATTGAAACAAATATGGTGTGCTTAATTGGAGTGTCTACTTCAAAAAGGTATTCGTATATTTTTAAATTTTATATTCAATTGAGAGAAAAGTGGCATAGACAAACACATGTTGAAAATCAACAAGGTTTCCCCATTGATCGAATTCAAAAAAATATTATAATCAGTATATAGATCCGTTGGTTACAAACTTATAGTCATCGCAATAGCATATTGTGTGTAGATTGTCATAACATATTTTGTTTTTGCAAAACACAAGTTTAACAACGATTTTAGGGGCACAACCAAACATGTATATTTTTTATTCCTTTCATTTTATAAGGACACACTGTCAAACATTTTTCAAAACAACATATCAAATATCCATAAAAAAAATTGAAAAAATTATGAATAGAAAGCTAACATAATTCTGTAAAAGTTTTGTTTTTACTTGAAGGTGAAATTCGAAATGAAAATATCACTTTCGTTCACCCAAAGTTGAAAAATAGGAAAAAATAAAATTTATTTTCTCATAAGAGCCCACAAAATAGACACCCATCTTCATGGATTCACCTTGACTAAACGTTTCATCCAATATGTGTTCTTTCTTGATGGTTGTGTGTGCATTAATATATTTTTGAATGCTAAGTTGAACTTGTGCAGTCAACATGCCTCAATTGTTATCCATTGTGATAATTAGATTAGAATACAAGTTGTTGATAATATTGTTTCTTATACCAAGATGAAGCATGCTCGTATCTTCATGTTCATTATTTGAGTATAGTTGGTTAAAGACAATGTTGTCTCATTTGTTTATTGCAAGAAGGATGATGAAATTGATCATCATATGTTGTCTCAGAATTATGGGGGTATGTTCACAGAATGTAATGATATATCCTAAATATCCAGAGCATTAAGTTAATGGGGGGGTGTTCTAACGTAATGGTATGTAAGTTCAAGGGAGTTCACTATATCTAGAAAATACAAAATAAGGACAACATGATTTTTTTTCATATGCTTTATGTGTCTTTGTATTATGTATTAGTAATTCATTCTGATGTTTTGAGTGTTAGGGTTGATAATCATCCCTTGACCAAACTGTCTATTAGATTATTTTATCTTAACTTAGTATTTTTATTTAATTATTTGGGTCCACTAGTACCATTGGGTCCACTTGGCCTAATGGGGTTACATGTACCAGTTACTAGACTGTGGGGAACACCGGTAGAGGCTAAATTTTGTTGATGCACTTTCATGCATTAGTTTAGGCACCTCCTAGGCTAATCCCTCCCTTTTAGGAGCCACTAGGAGTCCCAACACCAACCTCCTTTAGTTAGTTGGAGTTGGAACTAGTTAAGCTTAGTTATTTTCCAATTACTTTGAGTTAGATCATAATAAGCTCAGTTAGCACCAGTTAGAAATGACTGCATGTGTATAATGTGATTTTCCTCACCTACCACTTTCAGTCGGCCTTAGTTAATTGATTATAACGTATTGTGTGACTTGATTAGACATCTGGAGATAACCGCTTCGACTACAATAGTGATTGAGACATACTTAGTTAGCTTTTCAGTCATATACAGTCACATCTAGTTGGGAGATTCGAATCCATCACTAATGATTCAAATTATTTTCCTATGTAACACTATTGTAACACCAGATATTGTAATGAAACATGATACTGGAAGTATCTGTGCTATACTCATTTGTTTCCTGTGTGGTTTGATTTTTTCAGTGGGTATCTTCATTCCTCTTTTACTACATCAACAACATTGGACTCATTGCTTGATGATCTAAATGGAACAACAATTCTAACATGGTATCAAATCCATTTCAAGCAAACTTCATGTCTATCTACTCTCCATTGAACACTAGAACCAATTGCATTTCCAAAGAAGTCCCACAAATACTTCCTTTCTTCCTATGAATTTATTTAGAGTGGAAGTGTAGGAATGATAGAACCTAAGAAAGTGTTCATGTCGAGAGGGAAGAAATGATTCTAGCATAGTTTGAATGTTTTAGTGTTTTGCAGTGCAATTCTACAGGTGCTACGTAGCTAGTGTGAAGATATTTCCTTTTCTAGAAAGAGAATTATGGATTCTCAATCTCCTACACCTATGACTCTAACACCCTTCAATTATATTGATTGGAGGATGGATATGCATCTTTCCTTGCACAAACATGGCTACTTCAGCATAATACTTGGTGCGGAGGTCGATCCCCATCATACAGTTGAAAGAAACAAGTTTTTGAACTGCTTAGATGAAGCTTTAAGTTATCTATGTAATCACATATCCATATATCTCCTCTTCCACCTTGAAGGTTTGAGGACTCCCAAAGAATCCTAGGAGAATCTTGAATACTTGTTTGGAAATAAATATGAGCTTCGAGGAAACATTCGGGAGAATTAGTTGGTAGCCTTACATTCCAACAGTTTTGAGATGGTACAACAATTTGTTACTAAATTCAAGTTTCTTACACTCCAATGCAGACAGTGTGGAATAGACAGAAAGGATGAGAAACATGTGCTCTCCATACGCAGGAAAATAGGCCTTGATTGTTTTGTATTTTTCTCAATCTTCCATTCTGCGAGAGCTTCCATTCCTTATTGGAAGATTCTCTTGTTTTATTCCTTTATCGACTCCTTAATAAAGTAGCAAGATAAGTTGATCAAGATGGGAGTCATCAAGTCTTCCAAAGATCAATCTCTCCTAGTGACAAACTCTAACAAAGCACAAGATAAAGGGAGATATAAGGGGAAGGAGCATAGAAAAACTGATTCGAAGCCTAAATAGAATCAGAATCAGAAGCCTAAATAGTTTGAAAAGAAAAAGTGTCCCTATTGTATTGGGGGTTTTCATCTAGAAGAATAGTGCATGAAGAATACCCTCGAATAGTTGAAATATCTATGTATACATAACAATATTTCCCTTCCATATGGTGCAGATATGTCTGATTATGAAGAGCATATTGAACAAGATGAGATATCCTTGCATGAAATCCTCACTCCATTGAAGGATTATTTGATAGATTCTAGAGCATCCAAGCACATGGTTGCCAACAAGGAATCCTTCATCACTTTCCATATAACAAGAGAACCTAGCAATCATATGGTTGATGATTCTAAACTCCTAGTTGTGAAGAGATGTTCAGATAAAATCTAGCCTAATGAGTTCATGCCCTATCCTACAGCAAAGGAAATGGTTGAATATGAAGAAGAAGAATAATTTTCCTCACAGTCTATTCGATTTGAAGAAAGTCTCCTTGGAGTGGCTCTTTCTCCTGTTGCTTTGAAAGTCTATGAGGTCTCTAAGATATCATATCCTCACATGGATGGTCTAGAAGAATACATTCGAAAATCCATTTTTGAAAGAAAAACTCTCTTTCCACTCTTTGCAAAAATTCTCGAGTGATTCTTCTATTTTAAATTATGTGCATAGTTTACTAGTGATTGTTTCGAAAAATGAAGAGGAATTTGATTTCTCTATCTCTAATGATTTCGCTAGTGTGCGGATAAGTAATACCATCTATATTTTGGAAATGATAATGTAGTAGTGATCAATTCACTCTCATTGATCTAGATCTTTCAGTAAATTCCTACATGATTTTGCATCTACCATCTCGGTGGAGCACACTCTTGGAACTGATATGAACCTATTGGTATCTGATATGATCTTATTTGGATATGATTTGATACTATTTGGTTCATGTTTTACATTTCAATAACTTTTAGTAATGCTTGTAGCTGCTCTCATCAAATTTGGTATGAAAAATCAAGTACCACAATTCTCCTTCAAGGATGTTGCAGGTGATTTGATGTGAGTATTATTTTATGAGTTTGCTTATATTATATTTTATGTATCTATGGATATTTTGGAAATAATATCATATTTGAGGGGATATCCATTCATCCTCATTAATCTTGAGATTTCAGAAAATTCCTACATGATTACATGCACCAATACTCAGGGTTTTGAAGAAGGAGACAATTGTGCATCTACCATATTCGTGGTGCACACTCTTGGATTTGATATAAACCTATTTGGATATGATATGAACCTATTTGTATCTAATATGATCTTTCAGTAATACTTGTAGATGTTCTCATCAATTTTGGTGTGAAAAATCAAGTATTGCAAGTCTTTTTCAAACATGCTGCTGGGGATTTGATGTTAGTTTCCTATTATGAGTTTGATCATATTATATTTTGTGAAAAATTGGTTATTTCTTAAGCTATATCAAATTATGGAGCTCAAGCATTCGCTCTCCACAGTCCTAGGGCTTCTCTACCTATCTATTTGATCACAATCTCATCTCACAAAACTAGTAAAGATGGAGACACTCTGCATTCACATGGACACTTTCTCCTAACACTTGGGACTGATTTTAACTAACATGGGTTGATGTTGGAGTATGCAATATATCATTTTCTTGGGTGTTCCTCACATGGATCGAATTCTCAAGCACTTTTTCTCTCTTATCGATTGATTTTAGGTGCTCTACATGTGTCCACTTTTCATCTTGTAGCTGTCTATATTCCTGATTCAATTGAGCACATTCTTATTCTTCCAAAGAGGAAGATTCCTCCATACATTCAATTTGGATTCATAGGTTCACATGCACAGATTCAGGATGGTGTTGCACACAAGAACCATAATATTGCTTTGTTGCTACTTAGTGTTGCAAATTGCAACAAAAGATTTTGCAAGTTTTTAACTTGTATTTCTTGATTCCTTCTTATCTTGAGGGGGGGGGGTGGTTTCCCATGAGGTTTTCCTCTATTTCCTTGGTTTATTAATCAGATTTTTTATCTTTTAGATTGTACATGGGTGAATTTTGGCCTTATTTACAGCGCCCACAATTGTCCAAGTTAGTATTTAGGGGGGGTGTTAGGATTTATAATCATTCCTTAAGAAAACTGTTTATTAGGATTTAGGGGGGGGTGTTAGGATTTATAATCCTCACTTGCATGCATCATTTTAGGTGCCTCCTATGCTAATCCCTACATTTTAGGATCCACTGGGAGTCCCAGCACCAACCTCCTTCAGTTAGTTGGAGTTGGAACCAGTTAAGCTTAGTTATTTTCCAGTTACTTTTAGTTGGAATTGGAACTATTTAAGCTTAGTCCTCTCCTACCACTTCAATTAGGCTGAGTTAACTGATTATAACTGATTGTGTGACTTGATTAGACATCTGGAGTTAACCACTTGGACTCCAATAGTGATTGAGATGTCCATAATTAGCTAGTGAGTTAGATACAGTCACATCGAGTTGCAAGACTTTCCTAAACATATCAGTTTAACATTTTTTCTTACACGTGTACTGTATTGCAATCCTTAACTCGTAGTTTTTCCAGCAAGGTTAAACTATTATATCTTCTGCGAGAAACCCAGTAAAAGTGCATATTACTTGCATGTGCACGCAGCTTCTTCCAAGCTACAATTAGCATAGATTTTTCGAAGCTGCCGCATTAGCATAAATTTAGCTGTAAAGTTTATTGTATTCATTGAGCAGGCCACCTGGTTCTCCATTCAATCCATCAATGTAAACGCTGGCCGCCTCGCGTTTCACCAACATCCCCAAATCCTGATTCACATAAAACATTACTTCAATCTAATTTTTGGATCAGAATGAATGCAATTTGGCGTCTTGCAGCATCCAACGGACTGAACAATTTCCCCTAGGTTGTTTATATACGCTCTCTCTCCCCTGAGCGTGGAGAGTTCTAGAACTCCAAAATCCAAAATCCAAATTAAAAACAAAGTTCCCAAGACACCAAAAGCCGAAAAAAACAAGATATTTTCGAGATACAAAAACACCAAAAGAATGATTTACCACATCCTTATTTGTCATGCCGACGGCGGTAATCTTGTTTTTGAACTTTTATTTTTGGGCGGAAATGTTGTTCTTGATCTTCTAAGTGACGATGATAATCTTGTTGAGCTTGTCAATACCTGTGGAGGTACAGCCGAGTTTTGGAAGTTGATCGCCCAATCCTAAGAAGCCTACTGGGGAATGTCTGGCGCCCATGTTTTCAAGCTGATGACCATAACCAAATGTGAAGAAATGCGGTGCAGCAGGTAGCGGTGGAGGTGCGACCGTATTTTCAAACTGATGAACACCATCAAATCTGAAGAATTGCTGTGGAGCTTCTAGCCGTGGAGGTAAAGCCAGGTTTTGAAGCTGATGACCATAATCAAATCCGAAGAAATGCGGTGGAGCTGCTAGCCCTGGAGGTAAAGCCAAGTTTTGAAGCCGATGCCCATGATCAAATCTGAAGAAATGCGGTGGAGCTGCTAGCCCTGGAGGCATGAAGAAATGCGATGGAGCTGCTAGCCCTGGAGCCACGGCCGTGTTTTCGAGCTGATGACCACCATTAAATCTAAAGAAATGCAGTGGAGCTGGTCGTTGTGGAGGTAAAGCCACGTTTTCAAGCTGATCACCAAGTCTGAAGATTTGTTGAGGAGGTGACACTGCAAGCATAGCCATGTTTCTCGAAAATTGTGGCGCAGGTAGCCGTGGAGTAATAAGAATTGGTGGCTGTGCAGGTGGAGGAATTGGAACACCGACAAATCCGGGGGGCATAGCCATGTTTTCTAGATGACGCCTATTATGCTGACCCTGCTGACCCTGCCAACCCTGCTGCTGTGTGGACTGTTGTCGTTTTTGGCTTTTGAAGGGAGGTCCAATTTCCTGATTAAGCAACTGAGGCTCTTCTTCCTCGTTCCCATTCATATAACTACACCTATTGCATCTTTTACAGGGTTTTCCTGTCTCTGCATTAGATTGAAGACAACTGCAAAAATGATTAAAGCCCATATACTCAATTGTGTGTCTGCAAACTTAACACATTGTATTTCCACACCTACAAGTCACGCTATTGCACCCATCAATCTTGATCAACTTCTCCTTACATTTGTTACATTCTCTTATCACAGCTTTTGTCATCCTCTATTCAACTTCCCTACGAAGAGCAGTGACAGATTTTTCCTCACCCTCTTCACAGCGCAATGGTAAGTGGCTCATCTTCTTGCATTGGATACAAGAAGCCTTTAAACATTTTGAGTTTGGACAGTCCAAAACTGGTAGACACTTGTCTGCTTCATATGGAATATTACAAAATGGGCAGTAAACCAAGTCTTCAATATTGGCTTCTACTACAGCATTATGGGCTTGGAAAGCTTCATATTTCTCGATAATATCAAGTGGAAGAACTCTATGAATCTCTGAGAAAGGAATTGATTCCTCGCAGCCATCCATTTCCATACATCTTAGGGACGCATGTGCTTTGGAACCTCCATGGATAATTTCTTCTACTCGCCTCCTTATACAGTCAAAACAAAAGTGATGCCGGTTCGGGCACTCTATCATATTTGCTAATGAATAATCCCAAAAACAACAACGACATTCCCCTACTGCATCCATTTCAATTCCTTGTGTCTTAGTCAGACTTTTTTGGAAATTACTAGTGACTGCCATATAATGAAGGTTTTCTGCTTCTAAATTTTTATTTGTTACAACTTTTCCACCAGTTATATTTTCATCAAAGCTACTTGTTCCGCTGATTATCGCCTCGCCCTTGTCCTTCTGGCAATCATCATGCTTTCCCATAAAAGAAGATATTTCTGCTTCTTTGGACATTTTCTTTGCTCCTACTTTCATGACTTCAGAAAGTCCATCGTATGAAGAATCCAAAGCAACTATGTTTCCAATTACAGAATTAGAGTCACAGTTTGAATTAGACGAAGATGAACGTGCGGCCATATTTCCCAAATTCGCCAAAGATTTCTTACTGTAATTTATTCCAACTAAAAATTGGTGCGCAAGCTCGATGAAGAGAAGAGCAGAGGTTGAGAGGCTTTAACAAATACAAGACATGCTTAAATATAAAGACAAAACATGCTTAAATACAAGTCTAACCCACAGCTTCAAGCTGACGACATGGGTGAGTAACGTCGATTGAGGAGAACTAGGTGTTTTGAGAGGTTGCGAAGGTATTCTTTTTCCCAATTTTAATGGGGTGAGCTTTGGTTATGGAAAATTTAAGGCGACATGTGCGAATGATTTGGAAATCCTGTGAATCTATTTGTATTGAAATTATAGAGAAATTTTGATTGTGCAAAATAGAAAATATTGAATTTTCTACAAATTTTGATTTTGCAAAATAGAAAATACTGAACTCCAAAAAATGGTTGTCCATTACAAATTGTTCCATAAATGGTAAATGACGGGCTTCCACCATGGGGATGAATCATTAATCATTAATGTCTCACTATCCCAAATCAACAATAGAAGCTAGAAATATTGCATAATATGTTTCTTTTAATACACACTTTGAAGATCATCATAAGAACATAATATAATGTCACTATAATGCATGGTGTACATAGGAGTATAGGAAATTTTAAGGATCTATAATTTTGTTAAAGTGTAGAAACCCTAGGGGTTGATGCACAATCATGGACTCTTTTAAAGACACATTAGATGCCACATAATACTGAAAAAACGTGGAAACTCTGACTTTAGGTGAAAATTAGGGGTACTTCCCTAACTTATTTGAAGATTAGGGGTACTTCCCTAACTTATTTGAAGATGAAGTAAAAAGACAAAAGATGGTTAATTGAATCGACTTTCATAATATATAATATTTATGCACACAAAATGTGTGTAAATGATTATAAAATTAGTTTCAGTGAAATTGAGTTTTCAAAATTTTCAGCATATCTTAACATATATGCTTGTGCAGGTGTATCAATATATGAGGTAAATGATGTCAATTTGGGATAAAATCTTGCAGACATATAATGGACATATGGCCCTAGTGCAACACCATTTATTCAGAATTTTTCATGAATTATTTTATTATTATTGATTATTGAAGTCACAAAAGATTGAAATGAAAACGTTATGTGTGGGTGTAACACTTTAGGTGAAAAAATTAATAAAATCCTTGATTTCTATATATAAGATCGTAGAGCTTCATCTCATCTAGTGCACCATACACTTTTCTTGGGAAATGGTGAAGCAAATAAAAAATTATATAAAAAACAATCGATGTATCTATTTTCGAAAACTAACATGTGTCATTTAGAAAAATAATTATAAATAAATAAAACATAGTTTTGAAGGAAAAAATTACATATTAAGAATTGTAAGATCGCATTCTACAATATTATAAATTTTCATAAAAAAATATTGGGTCTTTCATGGCAAAACATGCCATCTAAACTGAGCATATTGATAGAGTTCTAAAAGACAAGCAATAGCCCTCGTTTATTTGTCCTAGCCAATAGGTTCGGTAGTCCGAAGCTATTTCTGAGCATAATGCCAAACCTTATTCCCGCTGATTTTTTTAATTTAAAAAAAATGGATATGCGTTATAGCTTATTTATATCACATATGCAATATGAATAAGCTATAATGCATATGCGTTTTTGCTTAACTAATTTGGCACGAGAGTAAAAAATAGTAATGGCATCCTTATCCCATTGTAATACAATTTAAACTCTCAATATTCCATCTAGACGGTCTATGGGGTGGCTCATGGCCCAACATTATATTGGTTAAGAGGGGGGGTAGTCAAAGGAGGGAGAGGAAGGTGTAGAGGGAATCATGGGAGGGAGGGATGGGTAGGCGAAATATATGGGGGGAATGGAGGGAGGAGAAATATAAGGGGAAGGGAGGGATAGTTATGGGAGATATGTGACAGGGGGGGAAAAAGAGAGATATGAGGGGTGGACAGTTGTTCATCGATGTCTACAGATGTATGGTTCATAGAATAGAACAAGTCCTCTGGTACCAAGAATCTTCAAACAAGTGTGCGGCCATTAGTTTAATGAGTGTTTATATGCATATTAAATATTTCAACGGTTTTCAAGATTTAGTAATTAGTATTTATAGTAAGCAGGTGAAATCTCATTTTTATCAATGTCATCATCATCATAATCAACATCATAGCCATATTCATCATCATCACCATCATTGTTAATCATCATCGTCATCGCGATCATCATCATCATCATCATCACCAACATCATCATCCTCATCCTCATCATAGTCATCATCTTCATCATAATCATTGTCATCCTCCTCCTCCTCCTCCTCATCATCACCATAAGTGTTCATCATTGTCGTCATCATCATTATCAACATCATCTTCATCATCATCCTCATCATCCTCATCACTGTCATCCTCATCATCGTCGTCATCATCATCACCATCATTGTTCATCATCATCATCATTGTCACCATCATCATCATCCTCATCCTCGTCCTCATCCTCATCATCACCATCATCACCATCATGGTCATCATCATCAACATCATCATCATCATCACCCTCACCCTCATCATCATCATCATAGTCATCATCCTCCCTCCTCATCATCACCATCATTGTTCATCATCATCGTCATCATCATCATCATCACCACCCTCATCCTCATCCTTATAATCATCATTGTCATCTTAATCACCCTCATCCTCATCATCATCATCATGGTCATCATCAAAATCATCATCCTCATTATCGTCATGGTCATCAACATCAACATCATCATCATCATAACACTCATCCTCATCATCATCATCATAGTCATCATCCTCCTCCTCATCATCATCACCATCATTGTTCATCATCATCATCATCCTCATCATCATGACGACGATGATGATGATAATGATGAACAATGATGGTGATGATGAGGATGATGATGATGATGACGATGATGAGGATTATGATGGTGATCATCATCATCATCATCCTCATCATCATCAGAGTCATCGTCACCATCATCCTCGTCATCATCATCACCTTCCTCATCACCATCATTGTTCACCATTATTGTCATCGTCATCCTCCTCCTCCTCCTCACTGTCATCCTCATTATCATCATCGTAGTCATCCTCCTCCTCCTCCTCCTCATCACCATCATTGTTCATCATCATCATCATCATCACCATCATCATGGTCATCATCATCATGGTCATCATCATCAACATGATCATAATCATCACTCTCATCCTCATCATCATCATCATAGTCATCATCCTCCTCCTCATCATCATCACCATCATTGTTCATCATCATTGTCATCGTAATCATCATCATCCTCATCATCATCATCATCATCACCACCCTCATCCTCATCATCATCATCATTGTCATGATCATGATCATCATTACCCTCATCCTTATCATCATCATCATAGTCATCATCCTCCTCCTCAACATCATCACCATCATTGTTCATCATCATCATCATCATCATCATCCTCATCATCATCATCATTGTTCATCATCGTCATCATCATCATCATCATCATTATCATCGTCACCATCCTCCTCCTCCTCCTCCTCATCATTCTCATCCTCATCCTCATCATCATCGTCATCACCCTCATCCTCATCATCATCATCATGGTCATCAGCATTAGCATCATCATCATCACCCTCATCCTCCTCCTCATCATCATAGTCATCATCCTCCTCATCATCACCATCATTGTTCATCCTCATCCTCATCGTCGTCATCATCATCATCATCATCATCATTAACACCACAAGACAACACTATGGGTAGATCATTTTCTCTCTTTCTTTGTTAACAAGACAACACTATGATGGACACAAATGGTAGAGAAAGCAAAGAAACATTAAGAAATAAGGATTTAAATCTAAATGTATGTACACAGACATTTCATAGAAATAAAAATTAGGAAATAGGGTTTTAACCCTCAACTTATGTACATTGGCATTCCAATGTTGCCAAATTTTTGAAGGGGTCTCATACTTTACGCTCATGACAATAATATTAAATTGTCTCTAGCTTAGGAAATACTAGAATTGAATTCTAGACTTCACGTTGGCATGGCTACCAAAATCTATGAACAATTAAGAGATTTAAAAGAAAAAAATATAATATCATTCTTGATAGAGGAAATGTTGATACAACGGGATAGTGGAAAGAAAACAAAAGAATACAATGAGAATTTGGATGCTAACAGAGTCGAATTAGTATAAAGTGTGGAATACCAAAGCAAAACTGAGAAATAAATATATATCCTTGGAGTATTGTGTAAAGGAAACACAAAAATACAATGAGAATTAGAATGGTCTATATCTACCAGAATTAAATAAATATAAAATGTGGAATATCAAAACGAAACTGAGAAAGAAAGATACATCCTTGGAAAATTGATTAAATAAACAGAACAGTTGCAGAAACTTGGATTTATACCACTGTGTTTAAGCACCAAAAAGACAAGAAGTCATAAATACCTGTAAACAAGGGAGGTGAATGAAGCCATGGGTTGTGCATCCAAGAAAACAATAATTCCTCCCATCCTTTGACCTATTCAGCTTCGAAAGAAAATTTCCAACATTCACAGAGAGATTGAAGATTGATTTATGTCAGCACTCAAAGGACGTTATAAATCCGCGGGAATGCTTGTTTGGTAGCTCTTTTGGATGTAAAAAATTGAGAATGAGTACCAATGGATCAACATACTCTCTCACTGCAAACCACTAGTGATGATTTGTCGATAGGCGATAGGTGACTTTAATCAACATTGTTATAGTTATCTTGTTCTTTTAATTGTTATCGTTTTCTTTTAATCCTTGATTAAGGATGTCCGGTTCTTTTAATCTTTGATTAAGGATGGATGGCCAAAATTCAATCAAATGGCATATATATCTTAACAAGATTTATCATCTGCCATGTATAGAGCCAAAGTTTCAAATGATTCATGATTTTAATCAACATTGTCATTGCGTTTGATTTTAAGCATCGTCATTGTCGTCATCATCATCCTTGTCATCATCATCATAGTCATCCTACTCCTCCTCCTCCTCCTCCTCCTCCTCATCCTCATCATCATATTCATCATCCTAATCATCATCATTATGACCATCATCATCATTATAATCACCATCATAGTCATCATCATCCTTATAATCATCGTCGTCATAGTCATACTATTCATTATCGAAGTTTAACATATTTCAGTCCAAGTTTTATATGCATTTGATATTTAATATTTTAATATTTCATAAGCATAGATCAATCAAGTTGCATATTCAGTGAGCAGTAAATCGCATATGCGATATATCTCATATGCACTAAATCGCATATGTGATATATCGCATATGCGTTTTGGAGATCACGTAAAAAACCTACCCGTTAATTAAAAAACATTGTATCAATATTGCATATGCGATAAATCAGAGGTGCGTTATATCGCATATGCAATATGTGTTATATGAAAAATGTTGGGTTGGGTGCTGTGGGTTAGGTTTATTGTAGCAAAAGACATAATTTTCCTGAACTCGCGCATAGAGAATTGTTCAACGTGCAATTTAATCATTACTTACATAATTGCATAGTTTTGGACAGGTTTGTGTGGATTTCAATAGGGAATGTACGTAATAGAGGTCGAAAGTCAGTGAGGAATGTGCTTACACCGGAAGAAGTTGAAAATAAAAAAGAAAAAAAGAGGGAAGATTCAAGAAACCATCGACATTCATTACATGAGAAAATAGTTCCCATTCCCCCTCAAAAGATACCTGACGTAGAGGCAGAGGAAGATAATGCAACATTAAAGGAAGCTGGTTATAAGGAAGTTGATATTATTGATCCATTAGTAAATGGACAATCTTGTAAACAGTTCAGTAATTATGTTACTCCCAATGCAAATGTGACTTAGAAACAACCATGATCGGTGGTTCAATCTCCTAATCGAAGTTGTCAGCCTGTAGGGGATGTAAACGTCACTCCAGCATTTCAAACGGCAAGAAATTTTGCATCAAAACGAAAGAGTACTCCTAAATGCATACAAGTGGATTTCATGAACACCAATTTGCATGCTAGCACTAGGGTTGACAAGTTATGAGATGGAACTAGGGTTTACTGAACAATTTACAAGTTAAGAGAGGGAACTAGAAATTGGAAACCAACTAGGGTTTAAATTGCTCACTAAACCCTAGTTCCATCTCATTCTTTTTCAACCCTAGTCGGTTTCCAATTCCTAGTTCCCTCTCTTAACTTGTAAATTGTTCAATAAACCCTAGTTCCATCTCATAACTTGTCAACCCTAGTGATAGCATGCAAATTGGTGTTCATGAAATCCTAGTTGGTTTCTAATTTGTACATGTCCATGTGTTTCTAGTTCTATCTCATAACTTGTAAAGAGATCACTAAACCCTAGTTCCATCAACCTCTTTAGGTGGGATCTCCGGCCCTTGGCATGATGCGTGGGGTCCAATGGGCAAGAGTTGTCTTGAACTCTCTGTTGCTCAAGTGAAATTTTTCAAATTTTGGCAACTCCCTCACCTCCACCACCCACGATAGCAAGACTTGTCCATTTTTCAATATGGACAAGTCTTCAAAGTTCATATATATGGAAAAGAGGGTGGTGTACATAGTGCTACAAAAGAGAGAACCTCGAGGAAGCGCAGCAAGAGAATAAGCCAAAATGACCCCCAGAAGTAGTGCATCATCTCCCCGGAGCATGAGAATGGCAAAAGGACCAAGGACACATGGATTGCTGTGTTAGAATGGGACACTAAGCATCCTTGGTGAAATTGGAGGCGGACTATGACAAGATGATGAGAGAGTCCCAGAGCAAAGACAACATTCCTCTTTGCAGGGATCATGGGATCAATAAGAAGCACACAAGATTACACTGCTAGCTCAAGCGAACTCTGCAATTGAATCCTACATTCCCCATCCATTAAAAGGGTGTCGCAAAACAATCAATGTCGGTGTCCTTCTCTCCGCTGCAGTAAAGATAGCGATTTGCAGATAACCTCGGAGAGTTCGGATAGAAATGTTGGGGTTGTGATGATAAGGACGATGCTAGGATTGGAGATAAAAGTAAATGGTCCTGCGGGTCAGTGAAACGTAAGGGCCTTGATGCAGGCTCTGGTAGCAGTAACCTTCTGTGATTGATTATTCAGATTTAGTTCAAGCAATTCCAAATGTGAAGAGTGGCCAGATTAAAGACAACAGCAGGAGAGAAACACAAGAACCTGTCTCAAAGTTGCTTTGAAAAAAAAACTATCTCTACTTTTGTTCCCAAAAGATATCACGCACATCGGCCCACTCATATGTCCCTTGCTTAGTGGCTCGGGATGAGCCACAGGTGAGTGTTGGGGGCCTGTTTTTTTAGGAAAGGGACATAAGAAGGAACTTCATGCACACAGACAAGGAAGATGTGCATGTGCGTGATAGAAGCAAAGGAAGAGCGCAAAGGATGGAAAGGTCCCGCGAAGGTAGAACGAAGGAGTGCGCGGAAAAGGAAAGGAAAGCATGGACGTGCACAAGGTGAAAATGGCTGAAAAGCGATAGATATGGAATCCATGTCATGGTTGTATAAGATGGCGTAATCCTGTAGCTATGCACATATGAGAAGATATTTGTAAGTTAGGCTGATAGTGCCTCATGCCAAGTCATGATCACCACAGGTGTAACCAAACGGGTGGCTGATGGTGACGGCTAGCAGACTGTCGGGATGCAGTTGGCCCTGCGTGTCCATGGAAATTAGTATAAATAGGAAGGATGCAATGGTTAGAAGGTTGGTGAGTATTATTTTCCTACTTCCAAGCATATTTGGTTGATGTCACAGAGCAAGATTAGTCTGTTAGTCTATGAGGGTTTCAATAACCTTTATTTAGTTTTAAGTAGATTAATATTTGGCGGTAATATATGGAGGGGGATGTGAGCCATGTTGTGATGTCATAGTGATTAGAAGAGGAGTAGACTCAGGAAGAGTATGGTAGCATTAGAGGGGTTATTGAGCCGCAAATCTGACTGTAGTGGAAGCAGACTGCTAGGAGTAGGAGTAGAGTAAATAAGCAAACCAGGGAGCATGAGAACTATGAGTGTGAACTTAAAGACATATCTCAAGATCAGTCTGCATCCTGCAAATTGCAAGGTTCTATATCCTTTCTCATGCCAAATGAGGAGCACCTTGGTGGTTTTTCCTAGATGGGTTTCCATGTTATTTCTTGTGTCCAAATGAATGATTGATATGGTGAATGCTTATGTGATTAATTAATAGTTTCTTTCTATGTAATGTTAAATATGGTTCAGTTATTATTATTTTCTTGCAATTAATATATGGATGAAGATAATATCTTGCTAAATGGATGTTGTATAAATATATATATCATTCTATATCATTCCTGTTACGAATCCTGACTTAAGTCACAGTGCCGATTGACATGAGTTAGTTGCATCGAACTAGTTGTGCCAGCAGCAAGGGAGAAAGGAAAGTCAGGCTGCTCATGATGACATATAGTTAGGCTCATTCGTGCAGAACCGAATCCTCCATCCATCTATCTTGTTTCCTTTGTTGAGATCCTTGGTTGAAAACCAAGGGACTATACTTCCTCGACAATCGCGGAAACATAGTTTCGACAGTTACCCATCTATGAGATATCTCGGGTGAGATTGTTCCTGCTTCGCAGGTGTTGTAGATGGGGATTGATCTATCAGGCCAGTATCTCAGGTAGTTGTTGGATCGGTGCGCTACATAGAACCTGGGTCACGCAAGTGGGTAAAAGTGGCCAATAGTCCATTAGTTTCTAGTTCCCTCTCTTAACTTGTAAATTGCTCACTAAACCCTAGTTCCATCTCATTATTTTTCAACCCTAGTTGGTTTCCAATTTCTAGTTCCCTCTCTTAACTTGTAAATTGTTCAGTAAACCCTAGTTCCATCTCATAACTATTCAACCCTAGTGATAGCATGCAAATTGGTGTTCATGAAATCCTAGTTGGTTTCTAATTTGTACATGTCCATGTGTTTCTAGTTCTATCTCATAACTTCTAAAGAGCTCACTAAACCCTAGTTTCCAATTTCTATAGGAGAATTCGACCCTTTTAGGGTAAGAGGTCGACCCCAGTCATGTAATAGGTCAGCCACTTGAAAGGTATAAATAGGGAGGTTCCCTCTCTCATTTATACACACCTCACACTCACTCAATTTCACACGAGAGAGAGAGAAGGAGGAGAGATAGATAGTTGCTGAAGACTTCTTATTACTAGCTTTGTTCAGATTATGATATAGTCTTTGTGACTGTACAATTTTTAGGAATTTTTCAGGGTTTTCTCCTTTCTGGTTTCCCCAGTGAAAGTCTTAGTGTCTTGTGTATATGTTCTATGTTATGCATATTGATGTACTTGTTATTATTTCAGATAAAGATATTAACTAAGCCAATAAGATCTAGAAAAACTAATAGTATAAATGAGCACACTATCGATAGTTTTCAAAATTGGGATCAATCAACATTATAGGTCAAACCTTCACAAGCGAAAAAATATAACATTGAAAAAAAGCTATTTAAACCACTATATATTCATGGTTTAACAAGTTGCATCTAACATAGATAACTTTGTTAAATACAAAACTTAAAGAAATAAACTAATGCCTTTGTAGTTATTAAATTAGTATGTGTTTAATAGCATCCATTAAACATGGAGCTAATACGAGACATGAAAATAGTAGTAAATATCTATATAAATATAGTTGAGGAAAAATGTAAAGTAATAATCCTCTTATCTATAAGAATCTCTAGATAATAATATGACTCAAGATTGAAATCATTATCTCGGATATGTTGGTGCAGACATATAAATGAAAATAAACAATTCCACTATATTTACAGTGAACTAAGGTGCCTCAATGCACCCAAACAAGCCAAAATGATCTGAATTTCAATGTTGTTCCCCCTCTATGTTAGGGTTTCTGTTTGTATTTAGGTTTTGGTTTGGGTTTGTGTTTAGTTCTTGGTTATCAGTGGTTTCATTTTTCACATTTTCTTCAACATTTTTGTTCTCTGTTAAGATTAGAACACCAAATTCAAACAAATATTAATATTTCATTTTTTGATTTAATTCAACAATTTTTATTAAATTCGTTTTAAAATTAATAAACAAAAATGAAAATTGAAAGCAATTTTCAAGGAAATGACCACTTACCTTCCATTGTATCCATCTTGTGAATTGTCCCTTCCAAATTATCCTCCCAATTCGCTCAAACTCAAATCGCTCTACTGATTTTTCGCACTCCTTTTCCTCGCTCCCTTGAATGTGAAATGAGAAATTCAGGACGCGACCCTGTTTTATTTTTTTGTTTTGGTATTACAAATCGCAAGTGAGATATATCGCACTTGTGATTTGTAAATCTTACAAAACACATCTGCGATATATCGCACATCCGATATAGGCTAACTAAGGTTAGCCTCTATTTTCGGCTCAGGTTTTCTGAACCTAGCCACAATAATGCATATGCGCTATATATTTACATTTTGAAGTTGTGTTTTGGATTTATAAAGTAGCACTAAAAAGTGGAACCAACTTTGTGTGAGTTCCCATATACATGTGAAAGCTTTGCATATATTGTCTCTAATGGTGTGGAAGCTTTAAATAGAAAAAAATCATTAATATTTTAATATTTTATGTTTTTTAATGAACTGAACTATAAAATTCAAACTAGTCCAAGTCTGATCTGAGGCCAAGTAGAACCTTGAGCAATTCCAATCCCAAGTCTGAGTTTCAAAGAAATGGGTAGTGTATCAAAGAAACTCGATTTTACTTGAGCCTAATTTGAACATGACAATTCAGAATGATAATCAAACTACCCCAAATTCCTAATCAATGCAAGAAGCAAGATGCATAACACAATCACAACAAACTCTCAAGTCTCAATGAATAGAAAACTACAATATATCTATAGCACAATATATATTCACTCACCACCATAGTGAAAGATTGGGGAATCAAATTGTTTTATATTGACATCACATGTTTTTCAAAAGTGATTAACAATTCAAAAGAACGTGCATAAAATAAAGTAAGAAAGTTGTATTTGGATGATGGGTGAAGAGAGAGGAATCCTATAAGGGATGGTTCCCAATCTTTTTGAACAATCCATACCATAAATATTTGGTCGAGTTGATACCGTCCAGTTGCCTCCAAGTTGTGGCACTTTTGTAGGATTTTTTATTTTTATTTTTTTTACCTAAACCCTATATTTTGTCACCTATAAACCCTAAAATCACAAATGAATGACAATATAACCATGATCTATGTGTATAATACGACAAGAACTAACGAAATTTTGAAAACTAGGGTAGTGCTGCTTAGAAGGCACAACCCTAAGTATAGCAAATGCTGGGAGAAAATATCATTTAATAAACTTTGTCCATCATTTTTATCTCAATATCTAATGTTATATAAAAATACAATCTACTGAGAGTAGAGGATATATGGTAGGTCATCTCCAAATACTATTCACCAACTCTGTAATTATCTACCAAAAATATTGGCAAAGGTACCTTGGTCTTGGTAAATTTCAAATTACATTGGTAAATCCTATAATGCAAAGGATATTTTCTAGGTCTTCTCAAAAAACTAATGTCCACTCAAGTTTATAGGATGCACAAAAATCGGAGTAGGGAAATGCACATTGGGAATGTGTGAATACCACTCACAAATTTTACAGAAATTTGGGGGAGACAGGGGGACGAGGGGACATCGAGGTCATAAAAGATATAAAAATTATAAAAATTATAAATCCTGACAATAACAATTCTTTCCAAGTAAATATAGTTTAAGCTAATCACTAAAAATACAGTGTAATTTTTCAATTATTCAACACACTTCAACATTGTGTGAATCCATGTCATAGATGTTGTAATGGAAAAATGTGATTTGAGGACCCTATTTCTTCATGATTACATAGGGAATCACATTATTTGAGGCTTTCAAGTCCAACATACAATTGTGCAAGAGTGAACTATTATTCCTATATTACGATCCTATTCATCAACAGTACTATGTGCCTTATCCTCTAGGATCTTAGCTCTTTCTTCTACCTTGAATATCGAATTTGGTCCTTAAAGAACGTTACTCAACACCCTACAATTTTGATGAAACTTCCTAAAACAAGAATTAAAATAAGGTATATTTAGAAAAAAAAATCACATGCTTAGTAAGTGATTTTGCTTGACTAAAGGGTACATTTTGAATAAGGTCATGATAGAGGTGTTCAACAATCAACAAAACCAACATCAAGGTACATAGAGAGGTTGGTGTGCTTGATTAAATGAGAATCCCTTAGCCTCATACATGATAAAATCGAGTAGATATGTTGCAACCCTAAAATCCTTAAAATTGTTAAGTCTGTTCAATTTTGAATGAGATATAAAATTCTACGTTTTGCATATGAACTCCAATGAGGTTAGATCACCCTCAAACATCTTGAAACAATTAATGGTACCACTAAAAATTTAATTAAAAGGATGGAAATGAAATATAAAGAAAATACAAATTTTACTTTAAGAATTTAATATTATCATTACTACTGGAATGCCTAGGATCTCCCCACTTATTGTTGCGTGCTTCGAAATAAGGGGATGAGATCCCTCATGTGTTTCCTCAAGTCTTACCAAATTGGAGACAAGGAGAAATGTTTTTCCAAGAGCTTGAAATTCATCATGGCATAGGGAGTGAGGGGGGTGCATCCCCAACCCTTGAGGACGCATCCCCATGTAACACTGCAAATAAACTATTCACTAGCTCTACTAATTATCTACAAAAAATATTGGAATAGGTACCTAGGTCTTGGTAAATTTGAAATTAATATTGTAAATCCTATAATGTTTCTACATGAAATTAATAGGGTTCAAAACAAACAACAATAATCAAAACATAATTTCATTGTTGTAATTTTTGCAACTTTGAAAGTTATTCTTATTGTAATGTTTTGTACCTCCTTCGAGAGATTATTGATTTAATTAATCACGTAAAATATTGAAATAATTAATTTTAATCTTGAGGAAGAATCACACACACAAAAAAAGAATTATAAACCTTATTTTATCTTCCTTTAAGACAAGTCGGCCCAGTGAGTCAAACTCCCCCAAAGCAGTGGACAGTTTTCCCCAAACTGTGGGAAAAACTACCTAAGTCATGTCGACCTAGTTAAGACTAGTTAGGTTGACCTAGTAAGGGAAAACACTATATTTTATTTTTATAAATAGAGAAATAAAACCTCTCATTTGGAAATTCACTGAAGGAAATTTCACACTAGTATAGGAAGGCTCCCTCCTACAGCTAGGAGACTGATTGTTTGAGGCTTTCACCTTGGAGAAGATTATCTCTTATTTTCTTGGGCTTTGTGCTATGGCTATCTAGATGTACATCATTCTATATTGGAAGTTCTAAGCTCAAGGGAGACAATAGTGTTGTATTTTCTATGGTTGAGAGGTGATATATCATCACTGTGGTAAAATGATCTCCACACCCAGTTTGTTTCTTTGCTTTGTCGTTCTTCTAGTGATCTTGGTTTTGCAGTTGTCGATTTCTAACATGGTATCAATGTAGTTTTCAAAAAATACATTGTTGGAAGCTATGGATACATGTTTTGGTCCTAATTACTAAATATTATCGTAATTAGTAACTAAATAATTGCAAATCAATAAAAACACCAAACATTATGTGTTATGTGTTTCCCACCAAAGATCATTTCAAAAGGAGCATAGAGAAATGTGGGGGATACCTCTAGGTGTGTGGGTGGGTGGGTGTTAGGGTTTGGGTAGGGGGTTGTTAGGTGTCAACGGTTGGATATCAAGAGAGATTAGAGAAGGGATTCGTAATGGAGATGAGGGTGGGAGAAAGGTAGGAGGAGGAGGGGAGTTAGAGATAGGGAGAGGAGGATGGGGGATTAGTAAGAATTAGGGGGAAGAGGGGGGATGTTAGTCGTAGGGGGGTGACATGTGGATGTGTGATGTGGGTGTCTTTCTGAGAGAGAGAGAGAGAGAGAGAGGGTTAGGGAATATATAGGGGGTGTCAGATAAGTTTATTTTGATGAGTTGGGGAGCGAGAGAGAGAGGTGTTAGGTGTTAGGAGTGAGAGAGTGTTGTTAAGGAATAAACACCCTTGTACTAATGTACTCTTAAAACATGCTCTTAAAACTTGCATACAATAAGCTTTAAAGGAATAGGAAGAAATGTTGAACTCACCCGATTAGTGACGATTGATCCAAGCTTTCTCTTCTTCGGTTCTGCTCCTCTCCAAAGCTTTCAAAAATGCACCTCCTTCACCTACAAAGAGAAATTCCTCCAAGTACAATCTTATACATGTATATATGACAAGTTAGATAAATAATATATAGAGTGCTTAATCATAAATATTCATCAAACCATGGTACATGAAAGAGATTCAACATAAAGTTGGAAGAAGGATTCTCTTTATTAACAATAGTGAATGAGATAAGTGTACAACCCAATGCCTGAAACAAGGACTCCTCTACAACCAAAGGATTCTAATTTCTGCTGCTCGAAAGCCTTCTAAAGATATACCACTAGCATAACTTTGCTCTCCAAGTATGAATGATTAATGCCCTCCCCAAGGCCTCTATTTATACTTAGGAAAACAGAGCAGTTTCGAAGTTTGAGGAGGTTGAGACAATTAAGATAGTTAATGATTAGGGCTTAACAAATGTCCATTAATCATGTTTTATTATTTTCAATGTTGAATGGATGTGTACGTGAGTATTGATACTAGCATCCCGTGTATGACACATGAGTTTCTATAAGGGAAACCCGTGTACAGATCTGTATGCGGGTTGCAATGGAAATACTCCTATATAATATGCGGGATGCTGTGGAGATAGTCGCATATGTACGCGAGTTGATGTGGAAAGAGTTGCACATAGAAATCAACATATAAAAAGGTAAAATGGAAAGCTAGTTGGATAGTGAATGCATCTCATGTCATGCCCATCTATAGTGTTAACACCCAAAAATGGTTAACTACCTCATCTACCCCATTTCATGGCTCATTCGTCCATTTGCCTACCATATTTCCTTGAAAATCCCACTAAAAAGCCTCCAAAAGGCCTAAAATGCCTCCAAAAGGCCATCAAACCATCTAAAAAGGCTCCAAAAGGCCTAAAAAGCCTCCAAAAGGCCAAAAAACCCCTTTTTCCTCCAAAAATAACCAAAATTCCTCTAAAAATAGCAAAAATCCCCAAAAGGGAAGAAAAGGAATAAAAATAATGAGGAAAAAGGAGCAAAACCCTAAAACAGCAAAAACCCTAAACAAGCTTCCCTAAACCACATGGTTTCCAAAAACCATGGGCTAGCATTCCACCACTAAAAAACTATAAATAAGTGGTGGAGACCCCTCATTTCACATCCACAGTCATAAGCACCCTTACTCTGACAAAACATCTCGTGAAACCCTAGCTTACCATCAAGCTATTTTCACCATTGAGACCCCTTTTGGCCTATTTTCCACCATCGGAGAAGGAGAAGGAGCAGCTTGGAGCTCGGAGCCACCGACATCGGATCAGCGCAACGGACTCCACCAACCTCCTCATTGGAGGTAATATTAATCAAAAAATTACCATTATACATTGCTTTACTGTTCTTGCTTCACGTTCTTTACTTTTACTGCTTTAGCTTAGTTTTCATTTCAGTCTCTTTTTATTTACATTATTGAACTGCTACTAAGGACTCCAGATTCCTTAGTAGGTGCTCATCAGCACAAGCTAGGGTGAAAACCCTAGCTACAGTTTTTGGCGACTCCGCTGTCTTTTTTACTGTTATTTTTCCGTACTGTACTTTCGGCTGTCGTTTTCGGCCGCCGGAAACCACGTTTTTTCTTTTCGCAACCGCGGCCCGACCGCGCATTTCAGGCCCCAACTCGCGACCAAGTCGCCGCTGTTAGCCTTGTTTCTTGCGCTCCGACCGCCCATTTCAGGCCCTAACCCGCGACCAGTTCACTGCTGTCAGCCTTTTTTCCTGCATCCCGACCGCGTTTTTTCCGCCCACAGTCGTGATCCGACCACGTCTGTTCATTACACAGGTGCGCTCCGATCGCCGCTGTCAGCCCGAAACCCGCGACCTAGACCGTGCCTGTTTCCTTTAAACCCGCGATCTGCGCCCGACTGTTGCCTTCCAACCCGCGGTCCGACCGCGCGAGTCTGCCCCATACCCGCGGTCCGCGAACAGTTTTTTGCCCTTGTTTCTGCGCTGAAAACCAGCTACTTTGCCTCCCTTTTTCCTGCACTTGCACAGCCACCTATTCCACTTGCAGCCGTACATCCATTTCTGTCCTTTATTTACAGCATTGTTTAGAAAATTTTTAGCATTTTTGATTTCAAAAAAAAAAGAAAAAAAAAGAAAAGAAAAAGGGTTTGCAAAGTTTTCAAAGTCTTCCAAAGTTTTTCATACATTGCTATTGTTATTTTAGGATTCACAACCTCACATGCACACACTCTATCCCCTAATTCAAAGT
>LPNX011014454.1:0-40345 GCA_001517045.1 Pseudotsuga menziesii
AGATTAATATATTAGAACTTAAATTTGTATGTTGGAATTTATGTTTGAATATTAAATCATAATAATAGAGGACATATTATTATTTTCTTAGAGATTTTGTGTTAGTGCATTTCTAGTAGATGTTTAAGTTATTGAATAATTGATAGAAATTTTAATATTATATTATATATGTATATTTTAATTGTTTAAATTTATTGATAAATTTTTTAATTATATTATATTATATATGTATAATTTGATTATTTAAATTTATTTATTAAGTTTATTAAAAAATCAATTGTTTTAATGAACATAAAAATATTGCTTATTGATAGGGTGTGTATAATTATGCTTATTCATAGTAGCTAAGGAGGAGATACTAATAACATAGGTTGAAGTGTTTTTAAATTTTAATAATTCTAATAACATAGGTTGAAGTGTTTATTCATAGGGTGTATATAATTATGCTTATTCATAGAATAAAAATAAATTTAAAACACAATCTAGAATAAAAAATAAAGTTAAACACTTCAACCTATGTTATTAGAATTATTAAAATTTTGAATTTAGTGTTTAATAAATGTAATTTTTATTGGATTTAGGTTATGTTTACTTATTTTAAGTTATAGTAAAATTTAATTTTATTTGTCTTGATTCTTTGTTTGTTATGGATTTTCTTCTCATTCCAAGTATATGGTGAGAGTGGATTTTCTTTACTATTTAAAATATATATATATTATAAATACTTACATATATATTAGATTAATGTTAATGATTTTCTTGATAATGTTTCTTTTGATGTTGGATTATGACTTAAGCTATTCTTAAGATAATAAGTATGCCATAAGAGAAAATACAAATTTACCTTTAAAAAATATAAGAATCAAAATAGTAACATTAAAATACACAAATAACACTTATATTGTAACAAAACAAAATATTAACAACAACACCAATATTGTACAATATGTTATCAAATCATTAAAGATGTATAAAATCAATTCCAATTAAAATTAATTGATAATATTTTGTAAAATCATTTACTACATCAATTTTTACCAAATTTAATTACTAATATACGGCAAAGCCAATTACTAACATCTTGATAATTGGTTTTCATTTCTAATTAAGAGAACTTAGACAAATATCCTAGACTAAACTAAAAACATACAAAATGTAAGTAAGTATTAAATGAGATGTGTTTATATATGAGAATGTCTTGAGTGGCTTCATAAATTATATAGTAAATCGGTAGGTGTAACTTCATAGTGGAATCTAATAAATTTGGGATAAAATCGTAGTCCACCCTATTCATGATCCTAAGCTGTCTAAGTTTTGTAAATCTCTTAATAAAATTGATTAGGGAACTATCCTCTCAAGAATCAAGTTACATGTTTAAGCCTCTTTACTAGTAATTGAATAAGCTAAACCAAAGGCTTAAAAGGAATTAGGTTTTTACAAAGAGGATTTGTTTGACACCAACCTCTTGTTGGAATCAGCCAAAAAAACTATTTGTGAGGGTCTCTATTTTGGCCACAATGATTGAAAAAGATTTATACTAGATTGAGGACGAAATTCATGGTTGCACATTAATAAAGTGTGTTAGGATAAGATATGGACAAATTTAAAGATTAATATTTGGCTCTAAAAAATACAAAATAATACTAGACTTCACTAAGATATCTAACACTAATAGCGAGGGACCAAAACTCTAAATTTAGATTTATTATTATGTTTATAGTCTAGATTTATGATTATATTAATAGCTTGTAATTTGTTATCTATAAAAACACTAAATTATATTTGGTTCACAACTTGCTAAATCACAATGGGTAGATATTAAAACTTTAACCTGGAGTTGGGGCTACTTTTGAATATTGCATCCCAATAATAAAGAACGTCTCATTATTTTCATAGATCTTTGGTTATCCACTTACTTGAAGTTTATCTATTTATTATTTAAAAGTTCAACTTCAAGTTCAATTAATAGTTATTTTATTAAGTTCAAACACTTGATGTAAGTAACATTACATGTTTCATTCTTAATAATTAAAATATTGGCTTGGTTGTATGGAAGGTGAATCTAAAGGAAAATCACTTCCATTACATTTTCAAGTATTGAGTTATCCATGATTGAAAAATTGTTTTAGTTAATACATAAATATTCTTTATTTCTATCTTAATTATTCAAAATTCAAAAAATTTATATTATGTTATATACATATAATTTGATTATTTAAATGTATTTTTTACTTTTATTAAAAATTCAATTGTTTTAGTGATATTATTTATTCCTGTCAATATATAGGATATGTATAATTATAGTTTTCAAAAATTTAAAATNTAGACTTTCTTCTCCTTGTTAATGGTTTTTTGGATAATATTTTATTTGATTTTAGATTATGACTTAACTTAATAGATATACTATAGGAGGAAATATAAATTCATCATTAAGAAACTATATGAATCAAAATAGTATCATTAAAATACACAATTATAACATATTTCAAGGTCCACATCAACAAAGCACAATATGCTATTAGATCATAAAATATCTATAAAATCAATTCCAATCAAAGTTAATTGATAACATATTGTAAACTCTATTACTAACCTCAATTTTAACCAAATTTAATTACTAATATATGGAAAATCCAATTACTAACATCTTGATAATTGGTTTTTATTTCTTATTAGGAGAAAGACAATTTTACTACATTAAACTAAAAAAACATACAAAATGTGAAGTATTATATTATATGTGTCTTATATTAGATGTGTCTCTATATGAGAGTGGCTTGAGAGGGTCTTCATAAATTATATAGCAAATCACCACCACACTGGTGTTCGGTATCCTATGTTATAGTAATATTTTCATCACACAAAAATGATCATTTTTCCTAATAAATTTAGNGAGAGTGTCTTCATAAATTATATAGCAAATCACCACCACACTGGTGTTCGGTATCCTATGTTATAGTAATATTTTCATCACACAAAAATGATCATTTTTCCTAATAAATTTAGGAAATATCATAGTGTACCCAAGTCATGATCCTAAGGTGTGTAGGTGTTGGTTGTTGGACCCAAGTTCAGTCCCTCCTTTGCACGGAACAAATCCCAAAATATCGGCCTAACAAAGAACATCTCAGTCGACAACACCTGTGATGCAGATGTAGTCTGACTTGAGATATCTCTTTTACCGGGTAACTTCTAGAACTAGGTTTCGGCAGTTGGGTGGGGGGATTTCTCTTCCCTTGAAATTCTACGAAGGCACTCAACCGAAGCCGGAGGGTGTAATCCTTATACTAATTATGCAGGATTACAATGTGACTCTATTGAACCATCAACAGATACTACAACAGTAAATATCATGGATTATAGGAAATTATGACTACCACTGTGCAACAAATGCATATAACCTAATTTTAAGCAAATACATAAACATTCATTCACAACAACATACATGTGACAGACCGCATTTATCATTTATACATTCGACATATATTATATAATGTGGAAACCCATCGTGGAAAAACCACAAATGAGCTCTTGAGTCTGGCATGACAAATATATGGCACCTTCTTGTCTGCACATCGGGCTATAGACTCTGATCTAGATTTTCTTCACCTATCTATACAAACTTCCCTCTCCTCTCATGCTCTTTGGGCTTGTGTCACTGGTTCTTCTCTAATTAACTCTAATTTTCATTCACACACAACCTCGATCGACTCAACTTCTACTATAACTCTATGACTCTTGACTCTTTGACTCTTCCACACTACTACTGATTTACACACAGCCTGGATCAACTCAATATCTTTACACTTTTGCGCACTTAGTTGTAGACTTATTCAAATCTTCTCCAACACATCTAATGACTAGCCACTAACAGAATAACTAAACAACAATAACATAATGCTAAGAAACCCAGACAATCCGACCTTCATAAAGCTAAAAGAGTGCAACTGATCTGGAAGTAGAAACCCTCACACAACCTCGGTTCTTCCTTCTTATAGAATCTTACCTGTCGCTCTCAGCCGACTTCATATAGTTAGACAACAAGATGTCATTCCTATTCTAGCAATACATGTCAGTAGGCACTAACGACCTAAATTACAAAGATTCTTTCATACATGCGAATTCCACCGACTCTAGCTGGCCTCATACCCACGATATTTCCAAACTTTCATTTTCTAGCCATTTTGTTGTTGCATGCCTTCTGACATGGTTTCCTTTGTCCCAACTCATCCTATCTCATCCTTTCCTTCTTTCACAAGATCTTCTTCTATCATGATCTCTTCTTCTGTCTCAATCTCTTCTTATCTCTCAATCTCTTTCTTTTGTAGTTTCTTCTATCACATCTCTTTCTTCCTTCTTCATTAACTTTTGCCATTGTCTCCTTCTTCCTTCCTCCTCTACCTCTATCATCGCTTCATTCTTCCTTCCTCATCTACTTCTGGCATAACTTCCTTCTTCCTTCCTGGGTGTATGTTAAGTGCTCATTGCTTTCCCTAGGTTATGATGGAGTATTTGTATGATTCATAGCATGGATCCACATTTGTATGGTCGTGGTTGTGCTCATATTTGCATCTGTATGACATAAATCTACATTGTAAATTTGGTAGCTATGTCCAAGTTTGAGTCTTCTTCGCATGGATCTATGTTGTATTCTAGTATCCATAATTGTTTATGTCTCACATGGATCTGTGTTGTATTGGTCGACAACCATGTTGTGAGTCATTTGGATATGTATCAAAGTGTTAATGTAATGAAAGATGACCTTGGTTGTTGATGATTTCTGATCTTTGAACTATTTCCTCGAAGTGATACTTGTTCCTACAAAGTCGTTTCATGTCCTTTCCCTCTAGGATCATGCTTTGGGGGGCATTCTGTTATACCTGATTCTTGTCAACATCATGTTGTGGGATAAAAATCTTAGTATTTCCCTTAAAATACTCAAAGGTTGAAGTTGAAAATGAACAAGGATGAACATCTTCATAGTTTTGGCCACCACCTCTCTTTACTTATGAACAACCTATAGTACCCATATCAAAAAATCTTATTTCCTCTTTACAGAAAGCGGTTCCACCACCTATTTCCCATGAACAAGGTGCGGTGCCAACTTGGTATCGCATCTGCCCCTTGATTAAGGCATAGTTCTTTAGTTATGAAGGTAAAAAGGGAATTTTTGAGATACTTCTCTAATATTTCCTTCATGGAATCCTCATCCCTATGGTTCAGGACACCTGGAGGTCGAAATCCATCATCCTAGGATCACCAATCCACCTCTCCCATTAAATCCTCAACCTATCCTATCCTGTCATTAATTTATATACTATCTTACCCCTCATGGGTAAGAGGAGGAAGAATGTGTTATTGCATCCAAATTATGGCCAAATTCAGTTAGAGTTTTAGGTTATTAGTAGGAAATATTGAGGCTTTGAGGCAAGGTTCGTATGAGAAAGAGTTCTCAATGCTATGGAATCGATTGTAAACTCTCCATCTTTGCTCTTTCAATAAAATATAGTTTCTTTTCCACATGCACTTGTATGTCTAATTATCATGTTGTGTTTGTTGTTTCATTCATTTGTCTTTCACATAGGAGTTTAAGATATCTTGTTAGTCTTATATTGGTTTGCATTTTGTTTTGTTTCTTGTAGGTTATTCATAGATATCAAGAACTTCAAGGATCAAGCCTTTGCAATATGTGGAAGGTAAGAAGAGCAGCTAATTCAAGAGGTTTATCTAATCCTAGGAAAATTTGATATGTTTTGTAGTTGTTTTTTTCTAGTAGTGAGTGTTCCATGCTAGGGAAACAACCTCTGTCCACCCCAACTAAGTATTTCTAGTAACAAAAGTGGTGACTCCACTAGGGATATAGATTAGAATTCTTGGTTTTGTTTCAAACTTGTATTCATTTTCAATTTTGGTTCATAGATCATATATGCTTGTGAATTAGTTAGATTTGGTTTTTAAATTGTTAGATATTCCTTCATCTGACTCTAATGCTTCAGATTCTTGATTTTATATGTTATTTGGATCCAGTACCTGATCTATATCACTTTTCTTTTTCTCCCATGTGTGTGATTTCAAAGTCTTCTTTGGTCATCACACTTGGGTAGTGTAAAAGGAGCGACCACTGCACCTTTTTGTGAGGCAAACAACGGTGCCACCACATATTTCCAGTATACATAGAGCAATTCCTATGCTCTATAACTATTGAAAAATCATGGTGCTTAGCCTATAATTATTTGTACTCACCTATGAAATTGTAGTGCCAGGTACGATTTTGAATCCCTGTTTGGTTTTTGAAATCTTGCATTTAATATTTGGTTTCTAATTGTTCTTGTCTTTGTCACTGATAATTGAAATCATTAGACAAGATCTGCAAAGAGTATTTAGCCTTGATTTGTTCACACTTTCAATATTTACTTTTTATTTTGTCCTTTGAGGCTTCTTGTTCATTTGGTTTTGGTTTGAAAGTAGAATTTTTTGAAAAGAAATCAATTATTCAGATATCTGAGTGTTGTTTTGATCAACTAAAAGGAAAGTAGTTTCACTTTTGTTTTCTTCATAGATTGTTAAAAGGTTTTTTTTTTCTATTTGTTATTGAAAAATTTGAGAGAAAATTGATCATAGATCTTAGCATAGTGATGGACTATTGATTACTTGATTAGTCTCATCAACTTTTAGGTATTCATCATTTGATTGTGTTCTGTACGTTTTCTTCTCAACAAAAAGAACATCATAGTTTTTTTTTATTCTTTCTTTCGTTTGAAGAAGTGAAAAAGTTTTGTGTGCAAAAGTAGTCATAGTATCTTTATTTTCAAAAGAGATCTTATGATTTTTCTTTTCAATATTTGCATTAGGATTCTTTGCATGCTTGCAATAAGAGTGAATATACAGTTCAATACTGTTTTTCTTGGGATTTATTTGTTTTGGAAAAACAAGAACTAAACCTCTATCCCTTCTTTTAATTAGGGCATATTGTTGAAATATTGTAACTTTGAAGAATATTATAAATGTATTTTACTAATGTATCCCAAAGGAGATGTCTTATTCCTTCCTCGAGATGTTACTATTGTATTTGGTCATCAGAGATTCATGAGGTAAACACTCCATTTTAAGTTGGGTCAATATTACCATAATGAATATAATGTAATACTGTTTTTAGATTTCCTAGGTGAAGTTGGCTAGTCCATTTAGTGGGGTCGAATTGTTTGGTTAAATGTCAAGTGACAAAAAGAGTATAAATAGAGGCGTTTTCTTCCTCATTTGAACATAGAATCAAACTTGTGTATTACACCTAGGAGAGAGAGAGAGACAGACCACCAAGGAGGAGTATTACCTCTTTTGGGTTTTTATCTTATAGATCTTATACAGAGGAAGTTTTGCTGGGTTTTCTTCCCCTTGAGGGTTTCCTAGGATAAATTTGTGTAAATCTTGTGATTGTGTTTGTTTCAGTGATTTTGCATATGCTACTATTGTGAATTTTGATTAAATAATAATGATATCTAGCTAAGCATATGAAATCTTAACATGGTACTTGAGCTATCCTGAATAGAACAACTTTCACAAGGTCAAACTCTCTCTCCTCTCCCTCTGGTAAGAAATTAGGTTTTCTACAAAATTAGGGATTTTAAAGATCTATTGCAACAAGCTTGTGCCTCTCTAGTGTGCATATATTGATCCCTATATAAAATTTTTTGATTGGGTGAATATATAGGAAATCCAAACCCTAGTTTGGTTTTGAACCATAAAACTGCAAAAAACCAGAACCAAAAATATGCAAAAAGTAAAACCTCACAAGAAATTTTTGAAGGGTGAATATTCGGGATCTCCAGAAATCAAGTGGACCAACCTAATTGCCTCATTCAAGTGTAGATTCTGGTAAGGTTATCTTTTTGTTTTGATAAATTTCAATTTTTAATGATCTCCTGGATAATATGTCACTAAGAAATAAGCTTGACGATAAGTTTGAAGGCATAAAAAAATTCTAATCATGGAAGTATAGGATTTCTCTCATTCTTAGAGAGAATTATCTTGACAAATAAATTAAGGATGAAGTTCCGAAACCAGAAGAAAATGAAGCTAAGGAGAAGCACCAAAAGGACCTAATCAAGGAAATGATGATCATTGATGATTATATCAAACATTATTTGATCCCTTAAGTGTCATCCCAAGATACACGAAAGAAAATGTATGATTCCCTTTCTAGAATGTATGAGGGAAGGAACATAAAAAAAATATGAATTTGAGAGCTCAACTAAAGAGTACCAAGACGGTTAAAGGAGAATCCATTCAAAATTACGTCACAAGGGTCTCCCAGTTCAAGGAACAACTAGATACCATTGAATACTCCCTTGATGAAGATGAAATAGTCATGAATGCTCTCAATGGTCTCACTAGACCCTGGGAGCCATTCATACAGACTATGTGTCCTAGAAAAGAAAGTATGAAGTTTGGCATTGTATGGGAAGACTGCATCCGAGAGGTATCTAGAGTAGCTAACAAAGAAGCTCTACTTAAATAAAATGATCAAGATCTAGCCACCCATACCAGAAGAATACGACAATTAAACTTGAATAAGGATAGTCATAAGGAGTATAGACATCCAAAAAAGTTTCAAAGGAAAAGAGAAAATAGTCAGAAGAAAGACTACTCCAAATACCAGCATAGATACAAATCCTAGGCTCTATCAAGTGCCGAGAGGGATAAAATCTCCCCAGCTGCAAAGCACTAAGATGCAACAACCTGAACTTATTATGAATAATTGAGTGTGGATGATCTCATTATCATACGTGTTGTCATATTTCAAAATTGATTCTCATTTTAAAAAAATGATTTTTTTTTGGTTTGGATGAAAACTTTGAAAATATAATATATTAAAAGAGTTATTTTGGTTATTCAGAAATACGATAATATATATTATTTCAGAATATCAAGTTATGGACATATTACATAATTTACTCAATCATTACATATGGGCTCAACAAAAGCATCTTGTTAGTTACAAAAAATGACGAGAACATTGCCCATAAAAAAACCCCATCATTCTACTTTAAAATCATCAAAAGAGGTTACAGAGTTCTCAAAACCATCAAATTTGACGAGGTGTTTCTGTTTAAAATTCCTATAAGAATAACAATAAAATATCTTTTAATTTAAATAAAAATAATATTTTATTAAAATTTTAAGCAAGTTTGGTTTTCATTCCTTCTAAACTAATTTAACTTTGTTAATTTTTTTTAAATTTCAAACTAATTAAAAAGTTTGATTTATTAAATATTTCAATTTTAATATAGAAAATAAGATTGGTACACAATTAATATACTCCGGTGATGGAAAGTACAATGGCTATCATCACAATGATTGCTTGTTCACATTTATATCCAAGGGTTTCTATTGGTAACATATGGTTTCAAATACTTTCATATTTTAATAGGAGTTTGATGGATTTCTCGCTCAAATTTCTATTACTATTTCTATTGGTAAAATAGTTTCAGATAATTGTAGATTTTACTTGGACTTTTATGGATTCATTCTCTCTAATGTCTGTCAAACAGTTTCAAATTTTACTTGGACTTTGATGGATGACTTGGTCAAATTTCTATCAGAATATTTCTATTGGTAAAATAGTTTCAAACTTTACATTGACTCTTGATTGGAATGAGAACTTTCTAAAGAAGATGAAACAGAAGTGCAATGGTTGTTATCAAAGTTCGATGGATTGTTTATTAGAGTGTTTCTATTTGATGGAGATTATTGAGAACAACCTTTCTTTGAGATGAAGGAAACATACCCAGATAAATTTGAAGAAACTTTCAATGTGAAAAATCATCAACAACTTTCATAGATAATAGTAGATGGATTGCGATTGCTCCATGTATTCGTCGGTGCAAGCTACATTCTTGGCTTTTCTTTTACACCTCCATTATCACCAAGCTTGTTACAATTTAAAAACTACAAAAATATTCCATTGGCCATTGATTTGCAAAGTATTATTCTGTCATCATGCTTCAATTGCTGAGGCTATTACAGAAGAACCAACCCCATGACTAGTGTGGAATATAGGAGATATGAGCTTGTGGTGAGAGATGAAAAGGAGATGACTACGTGAGGAGGAAATGGATGGATCGTTAGGCATGCGTGAGGAGGATATGGCTAGCTCGGAGGTTGTGCTGGCTAGAGTACTTCACCTACAGTAAAACAACAGAAACAGAAAAACATTATAAAGATACATAAATAGAATCATGGCGTAGCACATTTCTGGATTAAAATCAAATTGATTATACTGTTTAGATATCAAAAATTCAAGAGTAGCTTTTGCAGCCTGCATTTTTACTCAGATTTGATCAGCCATAATTATTAGTTCAAACTTGTATCAGTAAATCAAAAAATATTTATCCTCTGCTTCTTGATACTATGGGACATGAGAAATGAGACTTCACTTAAAAATGGTGAATTCTGAAACATTAATGGACACTCTAAATTCGACTTATAAAACAACAGAAACAGAACCATGTAGCCTTTACAGCCTACATTTGTACTCAGATTAGCTTTGATCAGAACATGTATTATTAGAGCCTAGGATTTGGAAAATATGAGGAGATGGATGGCTGGTTTCAGGCATGATATTTAAAGGATATATTAATATTTGTGTTGGCTTGATGAATTCGGAGAGATGGATTTATCAGTTCTATCATTCACCCACAGTATTCAGTTGGGAGGATAGAAAATTTGCCAAATACAAAATCCCTTTGCTGGAGAATTTAAATCTTAAGATTTAAGTTGCCAAATATAAAATACCTTTACTGGAGAATTTAAAATTTAAAATTATTACCTATTGGGTTTACTGTTGCTATTGCTGGATCCAGGTAGCTAGCTGATTTTTGTTGTTTATTATGATGTAGTTTGTGATACTTCTTACTGTTTATATATATTTTTTTCTTATAATTTTTTATTTTTTTATACCCGACATAAAGTTACGTAACATTACAAGATATCCCCCATAACGTTATGTAATGTTACGTAACGTTACAATATCCTCCCCATACTGGGCTGTAGAGCGCCTCTCAATGCAATCTATGTTACAACTCTCATAAGATAGGACACCTTTCCAACAATTGTACATTGAATAAGAACAACAACAAAATACATCATGCTCATCTAGCTAAAGACGAGGATGAAGAATAAGAAGAAATACCTTTAAAGAGACAAGCAAAAGAGGAAGATGTAGAAGAATATGTACTATTCTCTACACTCTCTAGGTTTGTAATACTTGGAGAAGATACATCGATTATTGATAGTGGTGCTTCAAAACACATGACAGGGAAGAAGCAAACTCTGTTAAGACTTGAAGAAAATAACTCTCCTCAGAAATTATCATTAGGAGATGACTATCAATATCCCATCAAAGGCATTGGTGAATCGAGATACAAGCTTGAATCTAGAGCCTCCATTAAGATGAAGGAATTAATTTATGTACCAAGTTTGAAAAAGAACCTACTTTACATCTCAACACGAGATAAGAAATGATATGGAGTTTCTTTTATAGATTGACAAGTACTCATGTGGACCAAATGGAAGTCAATTGAAGATGTTGTGGTCATTGGTGAAGAAGAAGGAGGACTATACAAACTCAAGGGACATCCAAAAATAAACTTTGTCCATGAGACCACTAGATCAAGTGATCTATGACATAGAAGGATTGATCAAATCAACTACAAAGCACTACCTTACGTGAGTAAGGTGGTAATAGGTTTACCAGATTGGATGATTGGTCATGAACGTACTTGAAAATGATGCACAAGAGGAAAAAACATCAAGAATCCATTTATAAAAAATGAAACAAAGACTAAATGTACATTGGAATTAATTCATTCTGATGTATGTAGTCCTAGTTCCTCCACATATTTAAGTGGATATGATAATTATGTCACATTCATTGATGACTATTCAAGAAAGACATGGATATACTTCTTGAAGACAAATCGTGAAGTGTTTGGGAAATTCAAGGAATTCAAAGCCTTGATAGAGAACCTAAATCATTCTACAAAGAAGCTGGAATCAAAAAGGAATTAACCACACCCTACAATTGTAACACCATGTTTTTACCTTGACTTTTGTTATTATTATGAATAATCCTTAAGGTCCTTCTATGATGAATGACCCAGCTACTTACGATTTTGAAATCTAAAAAATATTTGTATGAATGCATTTTTTATGGAATCTGGTTTAGGATGACCTAAACATGTGTGAATCAAGGAATTGCTGATGAGATATGACCTAAGAAGGATTATATGGCATATTGATGAGTAAACTATGACTATGAGAATAATGTAGACATTTGGTTAAATTATGTATGTTGTTATATTATGATTTTAATTATGAATGAAAAATCATGGGAATTTACCAGCAATGAATAAAGTTGTATAATGTTTTTACAAAAGTTATGTAGCATGTACTATGATAGTCTATTGAGTGTGACAGGAAAGGAAGGTACATGAAACACAAGAAAGCATCGAGATGCAAAAGAATCTAGTTGAGTCAACCACTATGGTAGGTGATATCAGTCTTGTATATAGCATGATTGATTTATGATATGTTTGATGCACTGGCATGCATGCACTCTAGATGAGTTAGGAAACCTCAAAAGTTGAGGTCAATCGATGGTTTTGTTATATTTGAAATATTATTTATGAGATTTGATGTATGGGTTGTTTTATGTGCAGGTGATGGGATTGCGATTGCAAATCGATCCACATTAGGTGACAGGGCTGAAAATATTATACGTGTATGGCTAGAAATTGCACGGAGCGATGAATTTTTAATAGAATGAGGAAAACTCTAGTTCATCATATGTGTGTACCTTAAGGGTAGGTTGTTGTTATCAAGAATTCTCAATCAATACGAACACTGCTTGTTCCTCTGCAAAGTAAATCACAAATACAAAACAAAAATACACAACAACATATCCTTCCCTTGAACAATCAAATTAAATAGCATAAAATACAATATACCTAAACCTTGGATGTCTTGTCTTTTATTCAAAATTCCTTCCAATAGTTCAGTATCTGCAAGACAAATCAAAAGACAAGCAAATAAGATGAGAGCATCATGATAGATTGATTATTCATATTAGTGATCAAGGAATATAATAATATCCTATTAAAATCAATGCATAAAATATAGGAAAGGGAAATGTCTTTGTATTAATTATTACCCCACGAGGCTTTCGCATGGAAGCTTCCAGAAGCTTCTTTTTTCTCAAATTTTGACCACCGACGCTCTTAGAAAAACTGACAAAGGTGCCTACCTAGGGTTTTTTCCAAAGAAAGGAGACAACAACACTTATGGGTCCACTGAGACAGGCGCCGTCGGCGCTCTATGCCAAAAACATGAAGGCACCGTCCCTTCTAGGTATGGGAAAAAAGTGACCAAGGTGACTCAAGTCGGGCTTGCTGGGAGGTTGAAAGGAAATGTGAAATTTTCCTGAAGGCTTAGAAGCAATGTGAGATTTCTAGGTGCAACAAAATTCCACCCAAATTATGAAGCTAGAAGGAAGTGATAGGTGAAATTATTTGCAATTTTTCTGTCTGATACAGAGGCAAAGAGAGACAAACTCATACAAGACCAGTAACTGACTTTATCCAAACCAATCATAGTTGCAGACCAATACCTTGCAGATCTATGATGATGACCACATCATGGATGCCAATGATACACTGTAGATCCATGAACAACTGCTATAGGAGGTATGGCATAGCTACAAAGAATACAAATTAGATCCATGTCACTTAACCTCAAATACAGAACACAACAACCAAATATACAATGTGGATCTGTGTCATTACTCTAAATTCTCTCCAAACACAACCTGAGCATAGGCAATGATGATGGAAAATCCTAACCACTCAGGGTATTCATTTTGATCCCCAAACGACATGAATCTAACCATGTGATTACAATGTCTTGACTTCGAACATGGTAGAAACTACTTGATTACCAATCAATGATGTAAACTCTTAACAAGTGCGAGGGAAATCACCATTTATGTCAATAATCCCCAAGTTATATAAGTACATTCTCTCAAGTGCGAATAAATTTTTTGAGGTTGAACAATTGACATAATTTTATAATCAGAGGTCATTGATGAAAACCTACTGTTGAAAATGATAAAACCTACCATTGAGGCATGTAGGCTTCAAGGTACTTTTTAGGTTTCTAGGTCTAACTCTTGGATAATGATTTCAAGTTGACAGGAATAGACTTGTCACAGGAGGGCCATGATGATTCCCACATCACTGACATGAAACTAGGAATAAAAGTTGATTTGAAGTAATGAGACTAACTCAGACATGACTGACTCTTAAGGACAAGTGAAGTTACTGATGAGTTATTCTTCTGAGAGAGACATCCTTTGAACAATTTTGATGGAACGACACATGACTTGGAAGCATTGACTTGAATGAGAACAGAACCAGGTGTAATGCAAGGAATATGAAAAACAATTATTTGAATTGACTCAAAGGAGTCAAGTGAATCACAAAAGTGGATCGACTCGGAGATAAGTTGAAAACGCAACTGTTCAAATATGCAAATGTAGACAGGTGCCATGTTCAAAGGTGGACTGTAGATTAATGCCATAAAAACACATGAAAACCATTCCCCTTTCCTTTAATTTCCCCACCTCAAAAGGTGAGCGCCTCTTTTCATTTCTATGAGTCCAAAGAGGGTATCAAACACTCATTATAGTTCATCAAATGACGAGTCCATTCTCATATTTTTCACGAACCTGAGAAAGTAGGGGTTCGTTCCCAAATAGGGTCTTTCATCGTTTTGTTTTATGAGTCTGATGAAAGAAAAATCATTTGTCATTTCATGTTTATATTTTATGAAATGACTAAGAAGACTCCAAAAGATCATTTTTCATAAATAAGGCTAGTCGGTCTGAAAAAGAAATAACCTACCCCCAACTAGTCGATCATTTTGATTCTTTTACAAGTGTGAACATAACAAGTTTGCTTGGAAATCTTTTTGTGTTTTGAAGAGACTAAAAAGATCTTAAATATAACTCCCAAACTAGGTTCCTTTTTCATAATCCACTCTTAACGAGTCTAAAAAAGCGAAAAGTAGACTCGACACCTTTCTACTGGAATTTTAACGAGCATGTAAAAAGTGTAAAACGACGCTCAATACTTTTTCAATTTTGATCTAAGCTCAGAAAAGACAAAAATATCTTATATCATAGCCGTAACCCAATATTTACCTAGAAAAATTCAAAAAACACCATTCAAATCCATTTTATCAAAACTATAGAAAGTAAAAAACAAAAACCCACTTTCAATGAAATAATTCAGATTTCAAAATAAATAAATTATTTTGAATTCCAAATATTCTATAAATCGAAAGGATAAGTAAAGTATTTTTACTATTTTCTTTTTACCATTGGTGAGTTTTGGTAGTTGGATTTGATAGCAAGAATTTCCACCAGCGATTTTGCAAGGGTACTTCCCTTCATTATTCCTTCATTCTCCATGGAAGAGCTAAGCATTTGATTCTTTCCCCTTCTATGCTCAGAAAATGTCATTTTGTTTCTTTTCCATTTTTTTAAAATTCATGTTCCAAAAATTATTTTCAATTGTTTAAATCCAAGGAATAGGGTAGATTATCAATTTGAAATGGTATAATAGGGGATTAACTATCCCAATAGGGGTTTGGATTGAATTGGAAAACCAAATTTTCCTCCCCATAGGGTCTTTGGTCATCAGGAAGAGCATGCAATGACGCTCTATCAAGTTGGGACAGAGGTGATTTAGGCGCTTCATCCACAGCTGACAGGAGATCGGTACTCTACGAGCCATAGGCAGCAACGCTGTGGTGCTCTGTGGGCGAAGGGTAGCAGCACCGCTACAAGGAAAAAGAGAAACCAGAAACCCTAATGCGCAAAAAAACCAAATTTTTTATGTTTTCTTCTTGCTTTACAATTTATCATTTTATATGCTTTTATTCCTTTTAACCATGATACATTTTCTAATGACAAAATTTGCATGTTACAGGTGCATCATGGTCATTTGGAAGGAAAGAGAACATGAAATTATGGATAACCAAGCTGTTAATGACCCAACCACTATTGAGGCCTTACAGAATTGTGGGCTTCTGAAATACTTGCAGGAACCCGGTATGAAATCACATAGCCAATTGTTAAAATACATCATAGGGATGTGGGATCCTGACCAGGAGCATTTCATGGTGGGAGTCCCTATCATACCCATAGATCTTGAGGATATATATTTTCTGATTGGTTTGTCCATGAGGGGAATCCAAGCAGTTCTATCCGAGGCTCAAGGAGGAGAAGGCTCCTTGGATGATATTATTGATCAGCATTGTGCACTAGGTACAGAATCTCAATCTGGGAAGCTACGGATCATGTCCATAGTATATCTCTCCTTGAGGACAATGGTGTCTACTATCAGTAAGGTGGCAGGAACTAGCTCTACCCACCTCACCACTAGGTCACATATGCTATATGCTTTGCAGTGTATGGAGCCCACTATTTTTAACTGGTGTAAAAGCATGCTGGTATGCTTAAAGAAACAGTTGAACAAATGCAAAAGAGGAACAATGAAGCAATTTGGATATGGAGCAGTGATAGTGTCTTTTATCCTACAGCACGTCCCTCACATGAGACCACAGGTGACCATTTCTAGGCTTGAGCCTGAGGATCCTAGGATGATTGCATGGGTCACATCCATGCCTCGCCTTGGGGGCAGAGGACCTAAGGTCAATTACAAGTTTGGCTTCTTTTGTTGGTTGAGAAACCAATTACTTATGGTGGAGGAATTTGCCTACGAGGGAGCAGACTTCCAAAATGACTCGAAGCTGGTCTTACCTGAGGGGGAATTATGGGATGACCAAGGTAAGAAAAGACATTATCCACTTGTGTATTTAAGTTTTTTTTATTTATTTCATTTTTATTTTTGTGGTGCTAAGATAAAAAAAATGTTCTCATGTAGATATTGGATCTGTTCGTCCAGTAGGGATGTCACCTATTGCTAGGCGAGTGGGTACCAGAGACATCATGCTGTATTGATCCTAAGTTGACGAAGAGCTCGAAGATCTCGAGGAGAACCTAGAACATTTTACCGTGGGAATCCTTGACATGACTAATGACGATGTTTCTAGGCATTATCAGCAGCATACTGCAGGTGTCTTTGGATGATTTTCTAGGCTACTTCGCAGAGTGTCCCAAGCTATCGCATGTTATCATGAGCATCATGAGGATTAGTATACTTTGATATACACTTTTTGTATATGTACTACTAAAATATTCAAATATTCATATTTTTCCCTATATATATATATGTATTCTAAACATTTTATAGTCTTGAACCTTGAGGGCACTAAAAGCTAGAGATGCTTCAGCCCAAATTTTGTATGTCGGTGCTACAACCATTTATATATGACAAAATTTTATATTTACAATTGTGTCTGCAGAAAATGTGATGTGTGAAATGATCATCTACTTATGAATTTACATGTATTGTTTATGTTTTAAATCGACTTTTTTTTAAATGAGCAATATGCCAATATAAGACATAGTTAGCTAGGGAATCTGCCACAACATTTAAATGTCTCGGAATGTGTTGATACGTAACTTGCTCAAAAGAACTCTCTAATAACCTAACTCTTTGAAAAGTATGAGGAATCAGGGGACTTTGGATGGTGTAGACTCGATTAAGTCGTTGTAAGGCTAGTTCAGAGTCTAGGCAAACCCTAATTTCCCTTACATCATTAGCTAGGGCTTTTGTCAACAATCCAATCATGGCTTGATATTCTGCCAGATTGTTGGTGGAGGGACCTAAAAGAATACCCCCTAAACTCACCAGCTCATTTGTAGTAGAGTACAGTACCCAAGCTATTGATGCAAGGTAAAGTGTATATCGATTAGCACCATTAGCAAAAATAGTGAAGGAATTCATCTGTCCATCAGACAAAAGACATGCATAAGTAGGGTTTTATGAAAAAACACATTTTGAATCACACAAAAGACACACTTCTCAATGCTAAGACACACAACAAACTATAAATAATATTTACAAAGACCTTATGCTAGATGACCAAGGCATAGTAACTTTTGAAGTAGATCCCATTTCGGGGCTCTCCTAAAGGTATCCCGTCGTAATCAACCAATTCATATGCCCCTTTTTCTAAAACGAAACTGACAATACAGGGCCTATGCCACATAGACTCAAATTTTCCTACCCCCAGTTTGTCATGCTTTTGGTCATAAGTCAAGACCAGGTCTCCTTCATTGAAGGAACGGGGTTGGATAGTCCTATCATATTGAACTTTCATTCTTCATTTATGTGCTTCATTAGCTAAGGAAACATCACGTCGAGTATCATCAAGTTTGTTGAGATACAAGAATCTTTCTTCCTCTATAGTAGTGTTGGGAAATAGTTCCACAGCAAGTTTTAAAGAAGGGATCTCACACTCTATCGAAAGAGTAGCTTCTATCTCGTATACTAATTGGAAAGGTGTAAAACCGATGGAATTTTTTATAGTAGTCCTATAGGCCCAAAGTGTATAGAAAAGTTGCAAATGCTAGTTTGACTTAGCTTGCCCTACCATCCGTTGAAGCATTGTTTTTAATACTTTGTTTATAGACTCAACTTGGCCATTGGCCTGAGGATAGTATGGTGTAGAGTTACCATGATGAAAACCTAATTTCACACTGAGCTCTTCCATCATTTTGTTTTGAAAATGTGATCCATGATTGGTCACAATGGCCCTAGGAATCTTGAATCTTGCAATGATATGGTTGAATAAGAATAGTGCAGTAGTCTTACCATATTCGGCATATGTGGGAATTTCCTCATCCCATCTCGTAAAATAGTCCATAGCCACGATAATGTAGCCATGCCCCCCAGATGTGGTAGGTCTACGCTACACGAAGTCTATGCCCCATTTTGCAAAGGGGCCAACTGCTACAATGGGATGGAGCAGAGCTGGATGTGTGCACTTCTTGGAAGTGAACATTTGACATGGTGGGAATTTCTTGACTATTTCAATGCAATCTTTGAAAATAGAAGGCTAGAAATACCTGGCATGCAAGATTTTCTGGGAAGTAGCCAACCTAGATAGATGACCACCACAAGATCTAGCATGGCAGTAATTCAAAATGATCTCATACTCTTCATGTGTAAGGAAACGTCGTAATATGGAGTCAACACCACGGTAGTATAGGGAATCATTCAGGATAAGGTAACTTTTGGCCTGGTGGCGAATGCAACAACATTCATCTTGAGAAGCAGTGAGATGGTATCATAAGGTCTGGAGATACAAAATGATATCTCCATACCAAGGACTAGGCATACTAATGAGAAATAATGATTCATCGGGCAATGAATCAAAGGGCTCTGTAGTCTCAGTAGTATGGGGAAGGTCACATATAAGCTCTGCAAAGACGAGAAACCTCTTAGAAGTGATTTTAGCGAATTCTAACTCAAATTCCTGGAGAATCACAATCCAACGTGAGCATTTTTCCCCAAGCACTTTCCATGTAAGAATGTAGTACATGGGGTTGGAATCCACATAAATAGTGGTGGTGTGGAGAAAAATATAATGACGAAACTTCTGGACCGCGATGACCATGGCTAGAGCAAGTTTCTACACAAGTGAGTTTTGACTTTCAGAGTCTAAAATACTCTTAATTGCATAATACATCACATGTTGTTGGTTGTGTTCATCTATTTGAACAAGGACCATGCCTATGGTAAACAAGGATGCAACCACATACAAGGAATACTCCTTAGCATTATTAGGTGGTTGCAACACTGGTGCATGGGTAAGTGCATGTTTAATATTATCAAATGCGCGTTGCATGGAATCATCCTAGATTAAAGGGTTATATTTTCTGAGCAATCTCATGAAACCATGTGTCCTTTTTGCATAATTGCAGAGAAAACGACATAGTAAGTTTTCCTTCCCTTGAAAACTTTGGAGTTCAGTTATGTTCATGGGAGCAGGTAGGGCTAATATAGCTTCAATTTTCAAGGGATCTATATGGATGCCATATTTAGAAACAATAAATCCAAGAAGTTATCCAGCTTCTACAAAAAAAACATATTTATGGGGATTTAGATGAATATTAAAATGATGACATCAAAGAAAAAAGTCTCTTAGATGATCAACATGGATATCCCGCTACTTGGAATGAGTAGGTAGGTCATCAAGATAAGGTTCCACAAAATGTTTAATGTGATGAAAAGCATATGACATGGCACGTTGGAATGTTGCGCCATCATTTTTTAAACCAAAGGGAAGTTTGCGATAAGAAAAAGTCCCCCAAGGGAAAATAAATGTCGTCTTGTGTTGGTCTGATGGGAGAATCTCAATATGATTATAACTGGAGAAGCCATCCATAAAGGAAAAAATAACACTTTTGTTGTAGTTGTCAATTATTTGATCGATATATGGAATGGGAAAGTTGTCTTTTGGACAATCTCGATTGAAATCCCTAAAGTCGATACAAACCCTAATAGTGCCCTGTTTCTTATTCACATGGACTATGTTGGACACCCATTTAGTTAATGATACAGGGTAAATGAAACCAGCCTTCAAAAGTTTCTCAACTTCTTCTTTAATAGCAGTTGCTTTTCTTGGATGGACCTGTCATAGTTTCTAGTGGTCTGGCTTGGCATCGGGGTAAGTTTTTATCTCATGAACAACGATAGAGGGATCAAGCCCTAGAATTTATCCATATGTCCATGCAAAGACATATCTAAACTCCTTGAAAAGGGCCGTATATGTTTGAACTTCTTCAGATGAAGAGTTATTACCGATGAAAATGTTCTTGGAAATACCTAGTTTCACTGATATGTCTACATGCATATTTTTTGTAATGTTACACAAATTTCCTTCATAATCGACACTACGAGTGAGGATCGAATACTGAGCGTTGAGGACTATATTAGATGAAACTTTGGAGGTGAAGAGTGTCTTCTACCATATGTCAAGGGGAAAGAAAAGAAGATCGGTGATGATAATCTTCCCAAGGCATATCCTCTAACGACATAAGTTCCATAATAGATTCGTCTATAGGAAGTGTGTGTGAAAGATAATATAGATATGGGGGGGGTTTGAGCCAGTATGGCATGCAATAATAGTTTGAGGCCACCAACAAATGGTCATTGATGGTGGAGTCACTGATGGCTTGGATTGGATTGTAAATTTCTTTGAAAGGGGAAAAGGATGTTGATTCATCAACAAGTTCTTTTCCTTTGTCTGCATGAGAGGTAGAAATCATGTTAATAGATGCAGTTTGTGAAGAAGGAGGAGGATCTGATAAAGGAAAGACTCACATTAATGAAGAGTCTTTGATAAGGCCTACTCTAATGTCCTTATACTATGGGGTATTCACGAGCAGAATGATATTTGCATCATTTTTAATGGCACTAGGCATGATGAAATCTAATTGATCAATAGTAACAATGTTTCCTTGGAATGGAAACTAGATGATACAAAAAATGGTCGATGCTACAGTTTGCATAGCATAAAACCAGTTACAACCTAGGAGTTAGTTGTAATCCAAAGGAGCGTCGACAAATTCAATGTGAATGGAGACTAACTTCCCCCCTAGTTCAACATGGATGGCAGTTAGTAATCCATAGGATTGAAAGCTGCGACCATCAAAAGCCTTAAGGGTAGTAGGTGAACGGTTGATTTTTGGAGAACCAATGTCTCTCCAATAAGATAAAGACATAACTAATGTAGAGGCACCCTCGTCCAAAACTATATGACGGATAGTATTTCCAGCAATTTTGGTAGCGATATAGAAAGCTAATTGATGTGAGAGTCTCCTCTTGAAATCATCCAGTTTGAAAGTGATGATATTACTGTTCTCAGGATCCATAGCTCCAAGGGTAGTAAGAAAGTTTTTCCATTGAATTGGGTAGGTTTGAAGTACCTCTAAAGTCGAAATAGCATAGGGTGCTTGAGACAAATCTTCAACAATATTATAATATTGGGAAGCATGAGGATTAGGATTGATTATGGACTTACGTAGAGTACCCTTGGGTGGACAGAAAATTACTTCTGGAATAGGTTTTTCAATGTGAAGACCACTATTAGGAGGTGTGGAAGCTGAGGCTTTTTTAGATGGAACACCATCAGGTTTCTTTTCTAGAGGAGGGTCATAACTGTGTGATCTTGTTTTCAGATTAACCGTTTCACTAGAAATCATCCAAACTTTGTCAGTAGACAAGGAATTTTCATTCAAGGACTTGTGATCAATTAACCGCTATTGGGAAGGGAAATGATCTTTAAAAAATATTGGGGTGGGTGAAGTTTTCAAAAACTTACTAACTTCCTCATGACAAGGACATTATTTTGTAAAATGGTTACCTCCACAGATTAAACAAGGGTATTTTACCTTTCTCTTGCCTCTGGAATTTATGTGTTTTAGTTCCTTCCTGTTGGTTATTAGGTTTTTTAGATTTATTTTTTCCTTTCTTCTTTTCTCCTGAAGATTCACTTGATTGAATCGCGTTTACTTCAGCGGAAGAAACAGGAGAGGGTGCAGTTTTGGAAGATAGTGTTGGTTGAGTTGACGAAGTGGCGTTTTGATTTTTCTTCTTAGAAGACTTTGTCATCGCTTTCGTTTGAACAGAACCAAGTATGCCATCAGAAGGTGGTTCAACTATGGGTCTTGATGGATCTTTTATAGGTCTAGTAGCATGGGGAATTAGATCATGCAAAGTACCTGACTGTGAATAGACCAAGTCTAGGTACTGAGCGCGACTAATAGCTTGATCCTCAGTAATAGTTCCTACCATGGAAACATCTCAAGTAATAGGTGGAAGTAAAGACTTTGTAAACAAATCAGTGAGCAACTAATCAGGAATAGGGGCCTTAATTAACCTTCATCTTCTTCTCCATTTTTGGATATGATCAGAGATGTACGTCGATGTTTTTTGCTAAAGCAAGGTTAAAAGGTCGGTACCTGTTTCATATCAGATTAGTAATTGAAAGTGTATTAAAATCACCATTGCTAAGGCATTAAAATCCCCAAAAGAGTGTTGTGGTAACTCGATGTACCACTTTGCGGCAATACTAGTGAGGGTTCTTTGAAAAAGTCGTAGACGGATTGAGCCATCCATCAAAGAATTGGATGAACACCATAAGTGAAATGTCATCACATGGGTTTTTGGATCTTCACTAGTTTTACCATCAAACTTGGGTATATCGGAAGGAATCTTTACAGGAATGGCAGGCCAAGAGGGGTCATTTATGAATCTTGACAAGTCTGGAAGATCTAAAGTAGCTAGAAACGACAGTTGTTGATTTGGTTACGGATACTGGTAATACTGGTATGGCATTTTCTGACCAGTCGGACCATATGTGGATTGATGGATGGGTATGGATGATGCCCCCGGAGCTTGTTGATTTTTTTTTTTATTTCCATAATTTCCATGAGGAGGTGGGCCACCCGAGGGAGGGGGTCCTTCGGAAGGTGGTGGTGGTGGTCCACCACCTCCAGGTGGGGGTGGTGGTCCTTCGGGTGGTGCTCTTCCACCTCGAAGTGGGGGTGGTGGGCCTCTAGCTGTGGTCCTCCAAATGGTCCACCAGGTCCTCGAGGACCTCCAGGACTATAGCAGGGATTTCTCCTTGCTACAGGGGAAGGAATGGCTCCCTTTCATCTATAGGACGGAAGGGTAGGTTCCTATGTGAAAATGCATAAAATAAAAGGTAAACAGAAAGGAAACTAGATAGAAATGAAAGCAAAGAAGAGAAAGAATTGGTTGTGATCTCCTCTGCAAACAAGGTTAGGGATTTTCTTAGAGAACCTACAAACAACTATTAAAAACAAGAGTAAACCTGCAAAACAAATTAATAAACAAACCTACAAGAAAAATACGAGTTAGCAAACAACTAAGCTACTAAAAAAAAAGCATGAACAATCAATGGTATACCTCTTCTTTGGTGCAATGGGCCACCATGCCCTAGCTAGAAGAAGCACCCCTCTATCTCACTCAGCAATGGAGGAGCTATGGCTCAATGGGGAAGATGAGTGGATGAGAGGGGGATGTGGGTGGCTTGAGAGACAAAGGGTCTCAAGGAATCCACGAGCAACATAACAGTATGCAAGAGAAGAGTTTTTTGAGAGTGACCCCCACCCCTCCTTTTATAGCTTTTTTGGGGACTTTTAGGGTTTTAGGCCCTTGGTCAGGGATTTTAGCCCCTTTCACCCTAACTTTAATTCCTTTTAGGGTTTTAGGCTCCTTTGAGGGGTTTTAGACCCTTTTTGGAGGATTTATCCCCTAGGAGAGTTATTTAGGCTCCTTTTTGGGGTTTTTAAGCCCTTTTACTCATTTGTAATCCTTTTTGTGGGTGTGGGGGTCTAATGGGGTTTTATGAGGGTCGTGAATGGGTGTCCTTGGGTGGTGTAGGACATGTAGAGGTGAGTGAGGGATTTTTCGGGTTAACAGATTGCCCCCTGATGTGTGAGGGCAGGAGCTCATCGTATGGCCGATGAAAATCATAGGATTTGTTGCAGAGAGGTGGTGCTTCTAGGGCTGGGGTATGAAGGCTTTTGGTTTTTGTATTAATATGGTTCCCATCAATGGGTGAGATACAAATAATGTGTGACATGTATATGGACGAGGCGGGCATCCCCATGCTCGTGACAATGTCAAAATAATAATTTGATCTATGCTCTAAAATACAAGAGCCGATCATATACAACTGATGGTACATAATGGTTGCCTCAATGTGAGGATAAATACAATACTAATTTGAAGAGCTGCTACATTGGACCCATGGCATTCTCATGGAATGCTATATCTTCATGACTGACAGCCTTTTGGATCTGGGATGGTACATAAATGTACGAACTCACTTATTGAGAGTCAGAGTCTCTATGGTACAAGTATACTGCATCAATAAAAAATATATATAGAAGCACTGCTGGGGCTTCTGAACACTATCTCCAATGCAACCCAAAAATCACAAGGGACATAACCTATTTAGGTCCCTCGAGTAGAGTCATCAATGTGTTGGAGTCAGGTGACATCCGTGGTCTTTAACCAAATACTATACGGACCAAACCTTGTACGAATCTCAACAATGTGATGATGTAGTTGGAGTCGAGCATGTGAGAAACAACCATCCTGAGAGGCACTAAGGACTCCTCTCAAGTGGTCTAAGGAACTCATCAATGAGGTTAATGAAACTAGCATACAGGGACCTCTGGGTCTATCCTCTGGAATATGTGGGTTGGCATCGATAGAGGGAGACCTACCCCTAGTTAAGGAAATGGTTTTTCCTTGACCATAAGTGCGAAGGAGATAACCGAAAGATGTGAGACAATCTGCGGACTGACCCATTGAATGGGGGGGGAAGGGGAAGAGAAAGAGTTGAACAGGGGCAGGGGGAGTGTGGTAGACTCAAACTTCCTTTGTTCAGAGTATGATGGTAGGACAAAACAGGAAGCAAATGAAACCGACTCATGGGAATGGGATCATAGCTGTAATACAGGGAATGCCACTGCAGATGGGAAATACTTGGGGGAGGTGGATACTTTTGATTGATGTGACCCAAGGAAGCCACATTACAGAGTACTCTGAACAAAGGCGACCCAAAGTGGGAATGTAGCCAAAATATTTTCTATGGGGTGGTATCTAGGGACACCGTTGTGGTATGATCTCATGGATTTTTGGTGAGCCGAAGAAAGTAAATGCTCGCTGGTGCTTTCAATTTTAGAGAGTCCAAAAGCATGAAGAAGACTCTAGTGGGGGCTCTTTTTCATTGGTAGTCTCCTGTGCCCAAAAAAGGATAAAAGTATACATAGGAGAGCTCACCCATCCTGTAGGGGATGAGAGACTTCCTTACCATTGGTAGTCTAATCAGGCCGGAACAGGTTAAACCTATACTAACTGGATGGTCATTCAGATACTTTTATGAGCATGAACGAAACCAAGTTTGCTCGGTAATATTTTCTTGATGAGAAGGCTGGAAAAGATCTTAATGACAACCCATAGTGAGCATAAAGTACGGCCCCTCTACCCAAGAAAGAATAAAAGTATGTAGAGGGGAATGGTCTTGGCTTGAATATGCCCAGTTGGTCCTCTTCATTTGATGGTCTACATGGTCTGCAAAAGGAGGTAAACGAGATGATGTAGACACCCTTTCCTATCCTTTAACGAGTGGGAAAGGAAGAAACTATGCTCGGCTATCTTTTCATTGTTTTAAGGAGTCAGAAAAGATCTTAAACAAAGTTCCAATATGGTCAACCGATTGCGGTGGCACAAGCGGTGCCCCATGTCGGGATGGTGGACAGTGGTCCAAAGGTCATCTGCGCAGTATGGATGGAGCATAAAGATCTCAAACATACCAATACATGTGCGGGATAGATTGCAGTAGAGGCTCATGAGTCAATGCTAGAGAGGCATGCAAGCCAAGGTGGCTCTCGGACAGAGGTCAGGAGAGCATGTGTGTGAGCTGCGATGGACGGAATTGACTACATGTGATGTGAGTGCAAGTCCGGGGGAACTTCTATGCCAAATACATGCAAGAAAAATAAATTGTTTTGTGGACAATGGTCCAGGGTCCACATAAGGTGTGGTGGATGAAGTAGATAGCTATGCGTTAAAATTAAAAACAAAAATGAAAATAGTGTCCGTTAATGGGCGGTGGTCCAAAAACCCGCATGAGTAGCGATAGGAAATAGTGATACAAGTACAGGTTTGCAGACACTTTCATCATCATATTGTGGCTCGTAAATTGAGGTGACTTGTGGGAGGTGGTCCCAAATTTTATTTGTTAAACATGACATGATGGTCTCATAAAGAGATAGAGAGTAGAAAGTTGGGTCTGGAGGTGTGAGAGGTGTCTCGAACAAGCTCCGGGTGACTTTGGATTAGCAGCTAATGGTGTTGCCCCTGAATTGTGGTAAAAAATGTTGAAAAACAAGAAAGGAAAATGAAGCGACTCATTGGTGATGTTAAGCATAAAATATCTTGAGGTAGAGCCCGTTACGGGGGTTCTCCAAGAGTTTTCCATCAAATTCAATAAGGGTGTATTCCCCTTTTCTGAGGCAGCGATGGATGGCATATGGGCCATACCACATTGACTCGAACTTGAATTTTCCCAAATTATCGTTGGGTTGGTCGTAGATGAGAACCAGATTGCCTTCACTGAAGGTGCGAGGGTGGACATGGGAGTCATAGTGGACCTTTGACCATGTTTTTGCTGCTTCAATGGCTTGGAGGGCAGCTCGATAGTCTTCTATGGCTTTCTTGAGTTGGAGGATTCATTCCTCTAACGGCGAAGTATCAGGGAGGAGTTCTACTGCAAGGCAGAGGGATGGGATTTGGCACTCTATACAGAGTACGGATTCAATGCCATGTACTAGGTGGAAAGGAGTGAAACCGGTTGTTGTTTTGGTTGATGTGCGATAATCCCATAGGGCGAAGAATAGCATGTGATCCAGTTGGTTTTATGGTTTCCCACCATCCTTTGGATCTTTTTTTTGATGATTTTGTTAACTACTTCAACTTGGACGTTGCCCTGGGGGTAGTAGGAAGACGAGTACTGGTGTTCAAATTTTAACATGGTTGACAGTTCAAAACATATGGTGCCTTGAAAGTCTGCTCCATGGTCTGAGACTAATTGTTTAGGAACACCAAATCATGAAATAACATGGTTAGAGAAGAAGCGTGCTGCGGTTTCAACTTTGCAATCAAATGTGGGCATGGCCTCGGCCCACTTGGTGAAGTAATCGACTGCCATAATGATGCATTTATGACCATTAGCCAAGACGGGGTTGATTGTCATGAAGTCGATTGCCCATTTGCAGAAGGGCCCGACTGTGACTACAGGGTGTAATAGTGCAGGGGGGGTTCTTGCCTTTGGGGCAAGGAGCTGGCAGCTGCGGCAATGCTTGACTGCCTCTATGCAATCAGCAAAGATGGAAGGCCAGAAATAGCTAGCGCATAGAATCTTCTGGGAGGCTTCTAGGCCTAAAAGGTGGCCACCGCATGCTCCAGTATGACAGTCATTGAGGATGGTCTCAGGCTCGTCACAGGTGAGGCAACGATGTAGGATGGTATCAATGTCTTGACAATATAGGACATCGACAACCAGCAAGCGGTGAATGGCTTGATGTCAGATGCATTGCTTATCCTCATGGTTTAAGTGCGCTAAAAACTTCTATGTTCATAAATGGAGAAGGATGTCCCCATACCATCGGTCTTACGTGGATATGATGAATAGGAAGTCATCAGGGAGATCATCCTTGGTGGGTGATGACATGGTTAATGGGGTAAGATCGGTCATGAGCATGGCCAGTGCGAGTGCCTTTGTGCTTTTTGGCGACATGAACTCTAGGTCGAATTCTTGGAGGATGACTACCCACTTAGCTTCTCGACCTTGTAGAAGGTGACAACTTAAGAGGTATTGCATTGCGTTTGAATTAGCCACTACATGAGTATGGTTTGCTATGCTGTAGTGGTGCAACTTCTGAGCTGAGAATACAACGACGAGGGCCAATTTCTCCTCGGGTGAATACCATAGTGGGGGTCTTGTTAGCTTCTGACTGACGTAGTAAATCGCGTTCTCATGGCGAGCATCGTCTTCTTGGACCAAGTCTCTATCCATGGCGTTGTCCGAGGTCGACACATAGAGAATGAAGTCTCAAGTGAAGTCTGGTGCGAAGAGTAATGGTGCAGAATCCAAGGCTTGTTTGAGTGCATCAAATGATTCTTGTGCTTGATGATCCTAGATAAAAGGGATTTTTGTGCAGAGTAGGTGAATGAATTCGTAATATTTTGTTGCATACTCTGGTACAAAGCGGTGAAGGAAGTTGGCCTTGCCTTGGAGGCTCTATAGTTGGTGCCATGTTTTTGGGGAAGGGAGATCAAGGATAGCCTGAACTTTGAGGGGATCTACCATTATTCCTTTGTGGGACATGATGAATCGAAGTAGATGACTTGCTGGGACACAAAAAACGCACTTGAGGGGATTCAGGGAAATTTTGTACTTGGGGAAACGTCAAAAGACTTGCCGCAAGTTGTCTATGTGTTGTGCTTATTTTGGTGATCGAGCAGTAAGGTCGTCTAGGTAGATTAAGATGATGTGAATTATATCATGGAAACAATATGTCATGGCACGATGGAATGTGGCTCCATCATTTTTTAGGCCAAAGGGCATGACACGATACGCGAAGGTGCCCCATGGGGTTGTGAATGTCATCTTATAATGGTCTTCTTTTTGGATCTGGATTTGGATATAGCCGGAAAATCCATCCATGAAGGAAAAGGCCTCATGTATGGCGCATGCATCGATGATCTGATCAATGAAGAGTGTTGGAAAGTTGTCTTTGGGACACACCCCATTGAGGTCACAGAAGTTTGTGGAAATTTGAATGGTACCCTATTTTTTATTCATGGGAACAGGATTAGAAACCCAAGTGGTGTAGGCAATGGGGTAGATGAATCCGGCCATGCGCAGCTTCTCTATCTCAGCTTTGACCGCAGCCACTTTGGAAGGATGGATGGGATGTTTCTTTTGTCATATGGGCGCCACATCGGGCCATGTGTCGATGTGGTGTTCCACGATGGATGGATCCAAGTCGAGCATTTTGGTGTAAGACCAGGCGAAGATGTCATAGAATTCTTGGAAGAGAGATTTGTAGGCAGCGACCTCTTCTGGGGAGCAAGATGCCCCCAGCATGATTTTTTCAACCTAAGGACTAGTTGAGATGTTGATTTTGACGGTGGGAAAGATGTTGGCCATGTTCCCTTATTCAAAGGCATCGGGTGTCGGGATGGGGTTCTTGAACCAGTCGACTTTCCCATGAATGAAATCTTTGGTCTCCATGGAAAACTGGTCAGACTGTGACACAAGTTCTTCAGGGAGGAAGAACGAGTGATGGTGCATGTTGTCCCATGGGTATTTTGGGGTGTTTAAATCTTCAAGTATCTCCTCATCATTGCGGAAGCAACAAAGAGACATGTATGATGGACCAACATTGGAGGTAGAGATGAGCGGGTCAGTTGAACTAGACATCATGTAAATGGACATGGTGTCTGAAGAAGGCAGTGGGGGGTGAACTTCTTCGATCAAAGTGATCTCAGACTCAAGGGAATGTTGACGGAGGTCATCTAGAGCCATTCAAAATTTGGGCAAGTCTTGGAAATGGTGAGATTAATGTCCATACAAACTGCAGAGGGTGCAAGCATGGTTTGTTCTCAATGACTTGGTTCTAACTATTGGCATGGTTGGAAGTTCAACCATGGGGAGGTTTTTAGTTGTGTCCATGGCATCCAAATGCACACGGATCATTGGTATTTCAGGGCAAATATGAGTTGGATGGCCCTGTTCTTTGCAGACAGTGTAAGGTGAGATCTGCCAAGGTTCTATGGTGGCTTTGGCATTCTTTCCCCTGGCTCTTTTTGGGTGGGGTGGTGTAGGTGCAGGTGTGATGGTTGGTTTTTGTGGATCGGGTGGTTGATGGGGCTGCACAGGTGTTAAGACTACCTAGGGTATTGATGGTTGAGCTGGTGGATAAAGATACCATACTGGAATTCCCAATGTAAAGTTGGGTAGGTTGAGTGTGGCCATTACTGGCTTGCTCATGACACTAGGAGGGGGAGAGAGGAAGGGAATCGTATGGACTGGAGATGAGCCCAAATAAATCCCTAATGGTTGTATGTGGGGGTGAGGTTGTGGTTGTGGCTGCGCGTAATGCTGCAGCTGTGGACGATGTTGTGGTTGCTATTAGTGTTGTGGCTGCGGTCGGTGTTACTGTTGTGGTCAGGGCTGCGGCTGCGGTTGTTGTTTGGGTGTAGTGGTGCTGGATGAGACCATGCACAAGTCCACATTCTCATTTTTTGTCAGTAGTGGTGACACTAAAGGGAAATGAGCTGTCATGGTGGTATTGACAAACAACCCAGGGCCCACATTCAACAATGGGGAGGCTGGTGTGTTGTCAACCATGGTGTTGATTGCAGGCACGACATTGGCGTGCGTGGTCATCCCTTGTGGCTCAATGGTGTTGACGGTAGGGATAACGTTGGCAAGTGCCATTAACCCTTATAGATCATGATAAGTGAGTTGATCAGCCATCATGATCTTGCCTTCATGGGGGAACATCATGAGACAGGAGACAGTTGATGCGACAGCTCTCGTGGCGTACATATAACTTATTTCAAGGAGAAGGTTATAGTCTAGTTGAGTGTTGATAACTTCTATGTCAATTAGAACTGTCTTCTCGGCTAATTTGATGGGGACATGGGGGAGGATTCCTTGGTCTTTAGTGGGATGGCCATCATAAGCCCACAGAGTTGTGGAGGATGGTTGCATAATTGGGGATCCAAGTTTTAGCTAGACTAGGGTAGACATAACGCACGTAGATGCCCCATCATCCACTATGCACCGGTGCACAACCAAATTTTGGATAGACACCGGGATTTGGAAGGCGATGGTGGATAGAATGCATGGTTCTACATTCTCCATGTTGAATGTGATCAATTTGGAGTCGGAGGAGTCTATAGCCCCAAGGGTGGCTAGTAACACTTTTCATTGTGTTGGGCACGTTTTGAGTACCTCAAGAGTGGACATTGCCATTGGTGTTTGGGCCAAATCATCCATGATGCTATAGCTGATTGTAGTTCTAGCTGTGGCATTATTGGCCACCTGACGTATGGGAGGGTGGGGGAATAGGGGTAACTGAAGAGGTAGGTTGACTGTTTTAGATGTTGATGCCGCTGATGGGTCAACGGGTTCGGTGTTGGTTCCGTACTGATTCCATCTAGTTTGTAAGTTGATTTATTTAGTTGTCATGTATAGCAGATGGTGGAAACCTATTTCTACCATGGGAGGTGCCCCCGGAGCATTGGGATTGGCTTGGGGAGGGGGTACGGTTGCCACCAATCCTTGGACTAGTAGTGGGTTTTGAAGCACCATAGGAGGAGGTCCTTGTGTTGTCGGGTTGGGTTGGGCTTGGTTCGTAGTGTTGGTGGCCTGTTGGACCTCATTCTGAATGGCTTGCTTAGCGCAACCCATGAGGGGACACTCAAATGTGTAGTGCCCATAGACCTCACAAAGTGTGCATGGTTGGTTTGTGTGCAACAGGGCATTGCGTCTTGGTGCATTTGGTCGTGGGGTGTTTTGGGGGGATCAATTTGTTGCGGCATTGTTGGGAGGGTTTGGTTGTTGACTGCCTCCCTTTTGTTGGTTATTGGCTTGGTTCTGGGACTAATTATTTCTAGCTTTCTCTTGTTGATTGTTGGGGGCAGGTTGGTTGGGACGGTTTTGTTGTGAAAATACTTGTCCCAATAGAGCGAGTGGAGCAGGGGCAGGGGCTTGAACTTCTTGTAAAAGTGGTGCATAATAAATTTGGGTAGGTGGAAGTGCCAAAAATGTGGGCATTTGCCTAGCGTACTGCTATGTTGGCCATGCCAAGGCCTGAGCCTGCTGCAGTGGCGCAGGTTGTGCGTAGGAAGTTGTTGGCATAGTCTAGAGTTTGGTTTTGGTAGGAAACACTAGTATTTTTGTTTCGTTGTGGTGGAACTGTAGGTGGTGTCAGATAATGTTGTGGTTGTTGGGATTTCGAGCCTATGATTCCATTTGCAGTATGGGATGCCCCTGGTGCATCACGGTAGGAGGTTCCTACGCGGGGAGCATCTGGGATGATGGTGTATAGGTATCCAGACTGAGCATAGATCAGGTCAAACTGTTAGGCTTTCAGTATGGCCTCCTCTTTGGATTGGGGACGTTCGGATGCAACGTCCTTTGCTATGGGTGGTAGTAAGGTCTTAAGGAACCAATCCAAGAATATCTTATCATCAAGTTGGATTTTACATAAAATGCGGTGTCGCCACCACTCATGGATGTGGTCGGTTATATGAGTCACAATGTTCTAACGACAGGATAACAAGATCTCCACCCCCTCGTCATATCTGATGGGGAGTTGGAAATATTGCAGGAACATGAAAGCCAGGGAGTTGAAATCTGGGTACTTGGCTTGTGGTAGCTCAATGTACCATTTGGCCATAGCACCTGTAAGGGTGCGTTGGAATAGCCTCAGCCTGATGGAATCATCTATGATGCTGTTTAATGAGCACCATAAATGGAATGTCATGATTTGGTTTTGGGGGCACTCCCCTGCCTTGCCTTCAAACTTGGGAATGTCTGATGGCAGCTTGGTTGGCATGGGAGGCAAGAAAGCTTGATGGCAGATCGATTCGTTTGTTAACCGAGACAAATCAGGTAGGTTAATATGAGCCATGAAAGGAAGGTTTGACCGCAGGTTGATGTGAGATGGGGCAGCGATGGTGGTGGGGTTTGTAGGTGCATAACGCACCTGCATGGATGGGGGTGCTGGTGGTGTCATTGTAGATGGGATAATTCCCCCAAATGTGGTGTGACGGATAGTGTGGATGGAAAGGCCACTACCCCCATGTGTGACAGGAGAGGAAGTGTAGGTGGAAGGGGCACTGCCCCCATGTGTGATAGGAGGGGCAGTGTATGTGGAAGGTCCACTGCCCCCAAGTGTTGTAGGTGGGATAGCTTGAGTGGTTACTATGGGTGGTGGTAGCTGATTGATGATAGTTTGCATGACCATGCTGGGGACACCTGCATGGGTGTTGGTGATAATTTGGCATGTGGACATGGGTCCACTTGTGATTGCTATGCCAAAAAATGGATCTGGGTTTGCACCAGCCATGGGGCTTGATGGTGTTGTGTGTAATTATGGTTTATACTGATATGGTTCTGAATCTAAATCAGAGGCTATGTGGCCTTCTGATGGTGTGAGGGGTCGTTAAGAATGGTCTCAACGATATCAGTTCAATGACCCGAATTGTGGTGGTTCACCTCTTAGGCGTGAGGAGGAGCGTGAGGGATCAATTGTGCTAGATTTATGTATCAAACTGGTGGGAATGATATTTTGGACCCCAGTTTCAATGGCATCTTATTGGCTCTAGGTGGTCACTCAGCCACCAAGACTGCCAGAAGACAACACTTGGCTTTTTCCTCATGGGCGTTCTACTCAATCGATGGGGGTCGTTGGCCGTTTTTCTTGGCAATTCCTCTCATTGGCTAGCTACTTTAGGGTTCCCGTGGTACTCCTCACAATGAGTTTCTGGGAAGATCCCAAGTACTTCCTACGGTTAAGGTAGTCAGGGACTTATGTCCTCAAAGAATGCATATTTTTGAACTTAGTGTAAATTAATTAATTTTAGTGGCTCTCTCAACGTCATGAACCGAGTGGGGTTGATTTACGTGGTATGGTGTATATGTATTTCTATATTTCTATTATTTGGAAGCTGCAAATGGTTTATGAATTCATCATATTGTGGTTGAAAGCAGTAAATGAACAGAAAATTTGTAGACAATACCATTTTTTACCCTGAATTTTGATAGCCTAACTAGATGACTACCTTACACCTATAATTATCTTCAACCAAGAGAAGGTGCTGGGCTCTCAACAAAATGGGACTAATCCCATCTGTAGATCCATAGGTCACCTCCCAGATGCAAGGTTGTTCAACAGGGAGGATGCTTAGCACTATGAGAAGCCCTCCTTCTCTACCCCCTCTACCTTCCAGGTCATCTGTTTTTAATGGTTTTGAACAATATTGGGTGAAGGGCCTATTACTATATGAGCTATGCCCTTCGTATTATCCTCAAATACCCCAGAGGGTGATGACTGGGTAGAGGAGGAAGGGTAAGCAAGACTGTTAATTTTATGTCAGTTTTAGTTAAGCTACATTCATTAAGCCATTAATTTTTTTTTCAATTTACACTTTGTTTGTACATGAAATTGTAGTAAACTAAAGTAGAAACAGAAATGGGACTACTGTGATGGACATAGGCGGCTGAGCCGCACTGACAGTCCCTAATAACTTAAAAATTCACTTCTGAGTGACAAACTGCACGTTTCAGGTCAAATGTGGCAAGGGGGTAGCCAAATTTTTTCCTGAAACAAGCGAGGGGGTCGTACAGATTTCATAGAAAGAAGCGGTCTATCCTTCTAAGGGAAGTCACACCTTTCAAGGGAAAAAGGGTGACCTGGTCATACCTGTGAGGCCTAAATGAGTGACCTGGTCCCTTGTTTAGGCCTGATAAGTGTGACCTGCTTCGGATTGGGTTTTTTTTTTATCCTGAGTCAGATCTGGCTAACAGTAACCTGTACTGTGGCCAAATGGACTCAGATTTTCCTTATCGAGGCTTTGACAGTAACAGAAACTGAAAACAAATAAGATTTAAACTAGATTTGATAGGAAATTTTAAGCCTAGGGCAGAAACTGAAATAAAACTTGAAATTTAGAAAATTGAACCAGGGATCCTGTGAGATCGACCTTGTATGGTCGCTAGTTCTATAGCAGGTATTTCTTCTTGCTATAGGGGCAAGAATGGCTCCCTTCTATCCTGTGTGAAAATGCATAAAATAAAAAGTAAACAGAAAGGAAACTAGACAGAAATGAAAGAAAATAACATAAATAAATGGTCGTGAGCCCCTCTGTAAACAAGGTTAGGGATTTGCTCTGAGATCCTGCAAACAAGTATTAAAAACAACAATAAACCTGCAAAACAAATTAATAAACAAACCTACAAGTAAATACGGGTTAGAAACAACTAAGCTACTGAAATAAAAGCATGAACAATCAATGGTATACCTTTTCTTTAGTGCAATGGGCCACCATGCCCTGGCTGGAAGAAGCACCTCTCTATCTCACTCAGTAATGGAGGAGCTATGGCTCAATGGGGAAGATGAGTGGATGAGAGGGGGATGTGGGTGACTTGAGAGAGAAAGGGTCTCAAGGCATCCATGGGCAACATAACAATATGCAAGAGAAGAGTTGTTTGAGAGTGACCCCCACCCCTCCTTTTATAGCTTTTTTGGGGACTTTTAGGGTTTTAAGCCCTTGGTACGGGCTTTAGCCCCTTTTTTGGGATTTTATCCCCTTCCACCCTAACTTTAGCTCCTTTTAGGGTTTAGGGTCCTTTGAGGGGTTTTAGCCCCTTTTGGAGGATTTAGCCCCTAGGAGAGTTATTTAGGCTCCTTTTTGTGGGTTTTAAGCCCTTTTACTCATTTTTAATCCTTTTTGAGGGTGTGGGGGTGTAATGGGGTGTTACGAGGGTCGTGAATGGGTGCCCTTCAGTGGTGTAGGCCATGTAGAGCCGAGTGAGGGATTTTTTGGGTTAACAAGGACCTCTAGGTCCTCCCGGTCCTCCAGGTCCTCTAGGTCCTCATGGTGGTCCTCTAGGTGGCAGTCCACCATAGCCTGTAGTAGTATTTACAAAATTTCCTCCATATGATGTGACATTGGACCAATTGGGTTGTCCCCAAGGTACAAAAGCATTCTCAAGGTATGGAATTCTAGGATAAAAAGATGCTAGCAATGGTTTTTGATAAACTTAACTAGCCATGGGTGGATGAGTTCCTGGATAAGTATATCCCCAAGAAGATGGATTATTGACAGGTTGTACCTCTAAGGGTTGGCCTAAACTAGATGTGGGGTTTACAACATTGGTATTAGTAGGAGGAATAACTACTATAGGTTGTGCTACAACTAAAACTTGTCATGAACTAGCAATAATCCCACTAACAGATGATGTAACTTGCGCCAAGGGTTTGCCTCTTGTGTTAGAATTTGTTGACATTACTTTATTTGTGGATTGAACCCCAACCATGAATGGTATGGAAGGATTAGTAATGAGGACCGGATACAAAAATGTAGGATTGTCATTTGGGCTTGGATTACCTTGAAATAGAACTTCTTCTATAGGACCTAACACTTGAGCTAGTGAACAATATCCATCAAGCCATGGGTTGCGAGAAGTCTCACCATAGGTTGTATGACCATCAGAAGAAGGTTTAATTTCAGCTAAAGGCCAAGGGTCTGATAAACGAGGTAAACAAGTTGAAAGAGATTCATGATGAGACACATGTGGAGGAATGATTCTTTCTAATCTCTCTGAAAAGTTACGAGCTTGATCGAGAGATGCATTAATTCTTCTCTATTCCTCTTCTCCTAAAGGAAGGTTCCCTGGTGAAGGTCTAATAACCTCAAATTTAGAAATATCTTGTCCAATAGAAGTCCTCCAAAAAGGAGCATCCAAGCCATAATTTGGTGGAGTAGGACTATCGACACAACCTTCCAATGACGAGTGCATAGAAGCATCAGTTGTAGGAGGAAGTTGAATCAAAGGATTTGTATAAACAGTGAAATCTTCTCTCGTTTCACTAGCTAAGGAAGTTCCTACGAGAAATATTATCACTCCAGGAAACTCCTCTACGTTGCAGCTTGAGGATGCCTGGTAACTTAAATATTTTTATGGTTTTCTAAGTGGATCAAGTCAGGTGAGCTATAAACCTCACACTCTCAAGACATGAATGAAACTCAATCAAGGATAAGGCTTCTAATTGCCACTATTTAGAGGTTGACAATATGGTGCAAAGATGGAGAACTTATGATGTTGGCAGATTCATACATAAAACAGATATATAAAAATGGATAATGATGACAAGGAAAGCACTTATAATTCAAATCACATCAATATGCCAATAGGGTGACATCTATAGGACATCAATTAATCTGAATAAAATCTGAATAACACATTCAAGCATAAGCACAGATAAGACAGAAAATGGAAGTTGAACATATGATAACGAAAGAGCTTATATTAGGTCATGAACAATATGAGAAGCTTGAAAATATTATTGGTCTACAAGTCCCCGAAGTCGAACCCTTTCAAGAAAATAAGTCTTAGGATTTAGAGCCTTTATAAAAATACTCAGATCCTAAAAACTTGGATTTGATTTAATAGAAATAGACAAAATAATTGTTTTTTGCATAATTAGGTCAAAAACCCTAATTAACTACTAGTCTAACTATCCATAGAATTTGTTCAATGTTTGAACTTTTTGATAACTAAAGTAAGTACTTGCAATCACTGCCACTGGTCTTTTTCTAGTTAAGTCATTGTTTCACTTTGACAGTTGAGTGTTGGTGACCTTTTCTACTGTTATGTCACAGCAAAACTGAAGCATACCTTCCCTGATGTTTTCTTTAGCATCCTTCATCTTTATACTTCATCCTTGAGCCATCCATGTTCACCCAAAACTGGTCCTGCATGCCAAAAATTAATCTTATGCCTTTGTATGCTTTTGATGGTTAAAACGCCAAAAAACTGAAATGGTTAGCTGCTGAAAGTAATGCTTTCGGTGGCTAATGAACTACCTCAGCTTCCTCCTAAGCCATCGAAAGCCCTGTTCTTAAAAAATTCTTAGGCTTCCTCCAAAATTGTTCCTTCCAGTCTATCTGCTTAGCCTTCTTCTTCATCAGGCTCTATATTAGGAGGGTTAACAACAACCTGGCTTGCTTCTGGAGGCTGAAGGCTAACTGTAGCTTCAACTAGGGTTCCAATGTGAGGTAGTTGCTAGGGTTTATCTTGGCCTCTTTCATCTACAATTTCTGAATACTAATCATCCTATACAATCTTGTGTTGTCTTTCAGGTACCTTTTATTTAGTCTCTTTAGGAAAATATACCTTTCTCTCTACTCTAGGTAAGATTTATACAGCAGCTTGTTCCTACTGGTCAATGTGGCATTATTTCTCTTTATCTCTCTGACCAAAATTTCCATCTCATATACTTGCCTTAGAAACTAATTTATATTTTGAGTCTTGGGATGGCTAGAGGAAGCCTTCTTTGATGTTTCATCTTGCTCTTTTGGTGTAGGTGATGGTAGTTCTTTGATCTCTTCTACAACCTACAAATCTAGGTCTGCACCTTCCTCTTGTTCCTCTTCTGAATTTGAGTAGGGTAGGCTCAATATGTTCTCACTGTGTGTTGTGACTTCCTGGACCTTCTCACTGAAATCCAAGTTTCTTTTGACCTTCTTGGATTTGGAAGAGGAAGGAGGCTATTCTGCTGCTACTGGGGATATAGCCATTCTCTTTCGTTTCCCACTTCTTGGTGTGCTGGACTTTTTGGCAGGAGACTTCCCCTTTTCTTCTGGTTGAAGGCCTATTTCAAAACCATTCCAAAATAGGAAATAAGGCCATGCCATATTCCTCCTTTTCAGCAATTCTTGGATCAACAGTTGGATAAGGCCATGATGAGACAGTCTTCCATTAATATTGGTTGGCTGGGCCTTCATCTGGTGTGCCATATTTTCCAAACTCCTGTGTAAGTAAAAAGGAAAATTCAGTGGGATTCTCCCTATGAAGTGGTTCATCAATTTAAAATGGTAAATCATAGCTCTGCCATATCCCTTAACATGTTATGTATACCACAATGACCTTTAGTAGTTGCTGCCACCTCTCATCTAGCCAAGAGGATGGTACACTTTTCTTCCACACCACCTCCCTATGCTGAGGCTTCAGGTAAGATCTGAACTCTACATATTTTGGTATGGTAGTCTTAAACCACTTCTCTCCTATGCTAGGGAGTTCAGTCACTTCATTAATTAGGGTTTCATCTAATAGAAATTATTCTTTACCTATGACTGCCTTGGATCCATCGAAGGAGAAGGAAAATTCCTCAGCCACCTACTGCTATGAACCTTGAATCTTCTGACAAAACCTATAGCAGCCAGCATCCTTAAAAAATTAACAGACCTCTGGATGTGCCTCCAGGTAGCTGATGTCTCCCAACTACTGCCTGAGAGCATGTCCTCCCTTCTTCATCTTGCTGAATTCCACTCTTGGGTACATGCAACAAATAAATTCAAGTTCTATAGGATAGTGTTTTAGCAGGATGCTTCTATGAGATGGATTTCTGGTGGAGAGAAATGCCAAAGTCGAGGGTGGGGTGTACTGAAGATTTGGCACTGATTATGAGGGATTTATCTTGCATGATCGATGCTAAGGTCAGAGGGCGATGGATCTTGTCTGATCTTTTTGAGACCCCTACCCAGCAATTATGTTAAAATAAACCCTGGACACTCATTTGGCTTTTCTACAGTTCGGTGGACAAATGGAGAGAGAAGGAGAGTTTTATCACATCTGTCATTATCAATTTCAAATAACAACCTCCATACTCATTTCCTCACGTAGTTATGTAGCATCCTGTCCTTTCGATGGTTTATGATGCCCTTTACTGATCGTTATTTTGCTGACGGGGTCTGATTTGATAGATGTCTAACCGTTTCTCTCTTTTACCTTTTCAGTGTGTTATACAGCTGATTGGCACCTCTCCGTCCGAGTGCTGATATCCCTCAGGTCGGCACACAAAAGGACACTTATCGATTGAGGTTTGCCCAGTTTCATTATACCTTGGTTGATGATGAAATACATTACCTATATGCCCAGCTAGTTACTTTGCTATTTTGAGATTTTGAGTGCA
>LPNX011014460.1:0-13952 GCA_001517045.1 Pseudotsuga menziesii
TAGTGTAGGATACCTGGCCATGAGCATCCTACCAGCAGCCACATAGTTCGCAGCGTTGTCCGTTATCACTTGGACAACATGCTGCGGCCCAATCTCTTGGGTGAACTCATCCAACAAGCCACATAGTAAAACCGCATCTTTGACATGTGTAGATGCATCCACAGATCTCATGAACATAGTCCCCCTGGGGCAATGAACCAAGAAGTTGAGAAGTGTCCTACCCCTCATATCGGTCCAACCATCCGACATCACACTGCATCCTGTTAAGTCCCATGATCTTTGAAGCTCCTCCAATCTACGAGTGCAATCAGCCTTTTCATCCTGAAGGATGGGCCCTCTCAACTCCTCATAACTAGGGGGCTTGAACCCTGCTCCAACTAAAGCAGCCGCCTTAAACATTTGGACATAAAATGGGTTCTTTGCAAAGTTAAATGGAATAGCACTCCATAACAAGCATCGACCAATAAGTTTGTGCGCGTCTGCTTTTTCCTTTACCTTCACCATGGACCTTATAGAAGGTTGTCCACCAGGGCTGCATCTTGAAGATACCATGAAAGGCGATGCGGACTGCTGTGTGGAGTGGGTATCGGTATCTGGGTTTGTCCCACTAGCCCCTACTGCTGCGGACCCAGATCTTGAAGCAAGTTGATTCCTCACAGCCTCCTTGTATTGTTTCCTTAGCCCTGTGCCCTCAATCGCTTGTGTGGCCTTAGCAATGATTTTCGGAGTTGTTTCTTTGCAAGGACCCACATCATGCCCTACTATTTGTGCAAGGTGGTATTTTTGCCTACTTATCCCTCGTGTCATTCTTTTCCCACATAGATTGCAAGTGAGAATTTGTCGATTGACCAGGTCAATAGGTGAGCCCCACTCCCAAAATGGATCCAAAGCCTTTGGCATCTTGATACTTCGAAGTTTGAAGTTTGAACCTAAGGCAAGAAAAAACATATTTTTTAGCATATGTGATTATTGAAAATGTAAAAGTTTAAAAGTAAAACACAAGAAGAATTCCAAGAAATATTGAGCATTCAACCATTAATTTGATGAGGAAAAATACATAGACATTTTTATGAGGATTTATAAGGAATCTAGGGCAAGATAAAAAATGCCAAAACATTTTTTGGCATGCAAGCAACAAAAAATACATAACAGTTGGAAAAAAAATGCTTAAAACCCCATAAAAATCGTTTTTGAAGATAGACAATTACATGGCAAAATAAATCAACAACAATCCCTCTTGGAAAAGTGAAAAATGATGGGCAAATTGTTTACTTACCTTCAGCTGTGGAAAAAACCCCAAATGGCAAGATCCAATCTTCAATTTGATGCTTGATGGCAAAGAAAATGTTGCCTAAATTTGCTGTTGATCTCTTGAAACCCTCTTCACTTGCCCTCTTAAACTCTTTGCTCACCTCCTATTGCACTGTTGGACTCAAAATGAAAAAAAACATGAAAAAAACCCACTTAAAAACCAACTTTTCTGTCCCTGTCCGCGGCTGGCCGATTTTTTCGGTCGACTCGTGATTTCTCGGGCCGATTTATCGGCAAAAAAGCGGAAAAAATCGGGCCGATTTTTTAAGGCGATTTTTTGAAGAGAAATCGGGGCACCTAAAAAATCGCGATTTCTCAGAAATCGGCCGATTTTTCGGTGATGTTGGCAACACTGACTGGAACTGTTCCAGATCCTACAACACTTAGAGATCTATCATCACCAACAAATATTTGTTTGGTGTTACATTCATGCATAGTAGAAAAGATGGCTTGATCCTTAGCCATATGATAAGATGCTCCAAAATCAATGAGCCATTCAATTGAAGTAGAAGAAGAAGATGCGGTATAAGAGTAACCAGAAGCACAAAGTGCATGTCCATGAGAGTTAGATTCTAAAGACGAATCTAGGCTAATGTGGTGCTTCTTCATTGCTGCTTCCAAAGCTGCCATCTTCTTAAAACACTTAGATTCATCATGATTATCTTTCCCACAAAAATTGTAACGACGCTCAGTCTTCTTTCCTTTTTGCTTGGATCCTTTGTCATTTTTTAAAGGAGGAGTTGACTGAGAGGGTTTGGGACCCTTGTTGTTTTGCTTATTATTGCAAAATTTTTGTTTCTTGGGAGGTTGGACTTTTCTTTCTGTTGGGACAATAAGGCTTTCCCAGATGTATCTTCATTGTTAATTATTCCAAGATGAATGAGTTTATCTTGCTCTCTAATTAAGGAATCACAAAAGGATTCAAGACTAAGCTCTTGATAGCTGGCTGCAATCAAAGATTCTTTCATGGAGTAGAATGTAGATACAAAAACAGAATATGCAGGTCCAAGTTTGGCAAGAATATGATAAATACATTGTTTGTCTTCTTTCTTAATTTTGTATTCTGCACATAATAGTCTAAGAGTTTTATACTTAGATAAATAGTCTTGAATGCATGAAAAATCATTTGGATTCAAGGAAATCAACTCATTTTCAAGTTGATGACCTCGAATTTCATTGTGTTTACCAAACACAGATTCCACTTTTTCCAAGTTTTATCAGGTTCATCAATTTCAGATATGTGGAATCACAAATCAATAGAGATTGACATCCCAATCAATCCACGAGCTTCATCACATCTATTTGCCCATTTAATTTTCTTATCATCATCAGTGGGTTCTATTTCTTTCCCTGAGGTTATCCTGAAAAGTCCCCTACTTCGTAGAACATCTTCCATACGAGATTTCCATGAGAAATAGTTAGAACTTGTAAGTATAATATCACAAGGGGTGGCCATACTATAAAATAATGGCTGAAAGAACAGAAACTAACTGTCTGGATGCAAAGAGCTCGAAAAAATATGCGGTTTTAAAAAAAAACGGCACTTAAAACTGATTCCAGATGATGAAGTTATGCTTGATCAAAGAAAATGTTGAAGATGTCCCCAATAATGACGTGGCAGATATTAACTTGACCAACTAAAAAAAAAAAACCCCTTCTTCCCAAGATCAACCTTTGACAATCACTTTTACAATAAAGTTGCTTTGAAGTAAATCACTTTTGTAGAATAAGTGATGTTCACTTTTACAATAATGTGACTTTTTAAATAATGCGGCAATAAATTAAAAGACTTAAGTGACTCACTTTTATTTTATTTTATTAATGTGATGCATTTTTACAATAAAGTAACTTGAAAATAGAAATTGCATGCACTAAAAAGTAGCTTGATAAGACTTGAACTCAAGACTTATCAAAGTGTAAAGCAACTTTGGACCAAGTGAGCTAAGTTTAAAAGGTACGTAAAAGTATGGAAAGAGGAAGGGGGCTTTTTTTTTTTACTCTTCTCTCTCGTTTTCCGTGCTTGCTTTCTTTTCCTGCAAATTACAAAAAAAACAAAAAACAAAAAACAAAAAATAATTTTTTCCACACAATGGGGTTATATCTTGGTTAGCTTACTCGGAAAGTCTACGTTTTCAAGTTTTCTCACTCTTTCTGATTTGCCGTGATCGCACAAGGTGCATGGCAAAGAGCACACGTAGCCGAGAAGACAAGAAAAAAAACTTTTCTTACTGTTTCTGATTTGTCGTGATTGCACAAGGTGCACAGCAAAGAGCATACGCAGTCAGAGAAAACAACAGTCCGAGACTAAAATATAAAAGATCTAATAATAAACTGATAAAATATGAGAGATTTAAAATAAAAAAAAAATCCGTCACTGTAACATAGTACCTTCAAATTTGCCAAAATGGTGTTTCTGGAGCGAACGGAATCGGTTTTCGGTGAAACGAAAACTATTTTCCAATGGAAACGGTGCTCCGGACGCAATGGAACAGCTCCCACAGGGCACAAATGCACAGAAAATCCAAAACCAGAAACCCGTTCAAAGTTTCGGCAACACCGGTTCCAGATTTTGATCAAAACCGAAAGCGGCTCTTCATAAAAGCTTTGATACCATGGTCGGGTATACAGGGTACTCCCAAAAGACCGAACACCTTCAGATACTGCTTCATACAAATAGATCACATATCAACACATCGATGTTTGTCACGTGGTTAAAACCCTCGAGAGAGAAACAGTTCACGGTACCAGCCAAATAGCTACTTGGAGCAATTTATTATGAAAAAGAAAGAAAGTTACATGAGCTTCTCATAATCGATCAACTAGCCAAGGACCCTCTATGCTGCTCTTTAAATAGAGATCATAAACCAATCGGGTGTTAAGCCACGGATCAATGGTAGGTATGATCTAAGAGAAGTTGAACCGTCGGATCACTCTATGTCTAGAACATATCGTGATCGTCGGATTAGAATATTTACAAATGCATACTAATGCATACTAAAGAAACACACTTTTACCTAATGGATATATTACACAAGTTGATCTTAACTAACTCTTAAGTGTCTAAATATCCTAACAGTAAGAAAGAGCCAGAGGGAGATGAGGCTAAGGCTAGAGCTAAGAGAATCATTGCAGATTCTATTAAAGATTATTTCATACGTCATGTGTCATCCTTGAAGACACCAAAATGAAGTGTTTGATGCTATGATGAAGCAATCGAAGAAGAATAAAATATTGTTATAACCACCTTGGATGGCTTCCCAGGATCATGGGATTCATTCATTCGAGGAATGTGTGCTAGAAAAAAGTGATTACCTTCAGCAGACTCTGGGAAGAGTGCACACAAGAAGAAGCTCGACTCATAATAAGGAAAGAGAAGATGGGAGCAACTAAAGATCAAGCTCTCGCAATTCAAAGAAGATCCCTCAAGCGATGAGGAATATGAAGGACTCAATTCTTGAAGAACCTCTTATCCATCTTAGCATTTGGATAAGAAATGATGATGTCATGAATAAAGAAGATGACGAAGCTGAAAGCTCAAGAAGGATTCTACCGACGAAACAAATAAAGATAAGTATTTGAATTGTCTTTTCCTATATATCCAGTTGTTTATATGACATTGTTTAGTTGTGAAATGTATTATGCATGATAGAATGTCTGCATTAATGAACAATATACTACTAATATGCATGTTATTGGTAAGTAGGCTATAGTGCTATACAACACTCCATTGTTACTTATCTAGGATGAAACCTCTTTGCTGACATATTGGGATTAGTGCACAATCTCAATAATGTTATGGTAGAGATGGAAGGCATCTGGAAAGTTTCTATGTATACGAGATATGGATGAATGTTGTATTGGCTAAAATAGTTGCATGGTTATATATTTATGCATAAGAATTTGCCATTATGAATATGCCCTAAGAAATGTTTCTAACCATACAACTGGTGCATTTGACTAGTTGGAAAGATCGCATACAATCGCCTACAAGAAAAGAATGATGAGACTTGTTCCGAAGAACAAGCGACGATAGTTCAAGATTCAATCCAATAAGCATACATAAAGATGAACCTGAAGCTTCCATAGCGAAAGAAAGAGTTTCAGAAGAACATGAAGAGAACGGTAGATCCACCTCGAGAGATGAAGACCACCTCGGGCACAAGAAATAATCCAAGATGAAGAATAATATGACGATACTTTCAAAGAAAGAAAGAGGCCTCAGACACAATGCAGTTATGTGACACTGTTGAGCGACATCATTGATGCAGAACCTTCTAGCTATGAAGAAGTAGCCAAGAAAAAAGGAAAGGAGAGCACAAGTTCAAGAAGAATGATTTCTAGGATGCAGTATCGAGACCTGAAGGGAAGTCTGTAGTGTCTTCCATATGGATCTACAAGATCCAGCATGCAGTAGATGGCAACATCGTGGGATACGAGGAAATATCAGTAGCATAGGAAGCCACTTGTCACTCCAGTACAAAATGTTTCAATACATAGAATACGAAAGGCAGAGGGAGAATGATGCTCCGCTTCAGAGGGAGTGATTGTAGAAGATCCCGAGGTTCGACATGGTACGACAAAATGGACAGATTACTGATGGCTCTAGGCTTTACTGAGAGTAAAGCAGATTCCAACATTTGCTTCAAGGTTGAAGGTGGAAGACCAGTGATTTCTTGTTATATGTCGATGACTTGTTCCTGACAGGGAAAGAGGAACTCATTAAAGTTGCAAGAACTGTCGAGTTCGAGATGAAAGACTTGGGTATGATGCACTATTTTATAGGCATGGAGGTGTGGCAGAGTGCGGATGGAATCTCCCTTGGACAAGGGAAGTATGCAAAAGAGATATTGAAGAGGTTCGACATGATGGACTACAAGGCCATGGCCACACCTATGGCATCGAACCTGAAGCTATTGAGTGATGATTCGCCAGAGTTGGTTGATGCCACGATGCATCGTCAGATGATTGGGTCCTTGATGTACCTGACGAATACGAGACTAGATATTTGCTTTGCTGTGAACACATTGAGCCAATTCCTTACAGATCTGGGACATGTTCACCTAATGGTTGCAAAGCATGCAGTGAGGTACGTGAAGGGTACAGTTGAGTATGGGCTCAACTATGATACGAATCAAAAGACTAACTTGGAAGGTTATGTGGATTCCTATTGGGCAGGCAGTGCCATTGATAGGAAGAGCACTTTGGGGTGCTGCTACAATATGGGATCAGGTGTGATCTCTTGGTTTAGCAAAACGCAGTCCCGCGTGGCACTAAGTACAGCCGAAGCAGATTATGTTGCAGCTTGTTCGGCTAGTTGTGAGGCAGTATGGCTGAGAAAGCTACTGTCTGATTTGTTTGATCTCGAGTTAGATGCTACTTGTATATATTATGACAACCAAAGTTGTGTGAAGGTGTCAGAGAACCCGGTGTTCCATGACAAGTTGAAGCATATTGAGATCAAGTATCACTATATCAGGGGTATGGTGCAGAGAGGAGCAGTGAAGCTCCAGTATGTTGCAACGGATGAGCAGATAGCTGATGTGTTGACCAAGTCGTTGGCCAGAGTGAAGTTTGAGTACTTCAGAGAGAAGCTTGGTGTTCTTCAGATCGAGGTTCCCTCCAAGGGAAAGTGATACACATGAGCCCTTCCTGAATGGTAGTACATGTGTCCTACCATGCTAGCAGATGTAAATACTGAAGCCATTCTCGGATGGTAGAAGGAGTGTCCTACCATGCCGATGAATGTGAATGTTGTGTTATGTGTATCTGGATTGTGCTTTGAGATGATCTGAAATGGAAATCCTTGCAGAGGCAAGGTATTGTACCCAGCATGAAAAAGGGTTGGCTATAGTGGAAATCTTTGCAGAGGTAAGGTACTGCACCCAGCATGAAAAAGGGATGGCTCTGGAGTGGAAATCCTTGTAGAGGCAAGGTACTGCACCCAACATGAAAAAGGGTTGGTTCTGTAGTGGAAATCCTTGTAGAGACAAGGTACTGCACCCAACATGAAAAAGGGCTGGCTCTGTAGTGGAAATCCTTGCAGAAGCAAGGTACTGCATCCAGGATGAAAAAGGGTTGGCTCTGTAGAGGAAGTCCTTGTAGAGGCAAGGCCTACATCCAGCATGAAAAAGGGCTGGCTCTATTGATGAAGACCTACATGGAGGCTAGGCCTACATCCAACATGAAAAAGGGCTGGCTCTGTAGAACTTCTTATAACGAGTAGATTTGAGAGATAACACCATTGCTTAGCACATAAGTGATATTGATGATGATCCAGTGATGAAGACTTCTGCTGATGAACTATGTCAAGAGAATACCTTCCTAGTTAAGAGGGAGTGTTGATGTATTTGTAACTTCGGAATGTATTCACTTATTGTATATCATTGAACCTCGACGGAGATGCTTATTATTCCGATCGGGAGAGTCATTAATATAATAATGTCATGTAAAGTCATTGAGGTTAACCCTTTGTTGTAAGTTGCGGAAATAGTCCCCACAGTTGAGGGGTATTAGGGTTATTAGGCTCTCCTAGTGAGGTCGGTCCTGTGGAGTAATTGTCAAGTGGAAAACTAGTATAAATAGAGAGTGAGACTTTCTATTTGAAACACACACTCACTCAACAATAGCGCATGAGTGAGAGAAGAGGAGCTCGCACAAGTGAGAGAGAGAACAACTATCGAAGATCATCTTTGTATCTTTGGGTTTTACATTTGCTATTGATGCTGATTCTATCTCTGAGGAAGTTGCAGGTTTTCTCCTTTATGGTTCCCCGAGGAAAACTCTTTGTGTCTCTTGTCTCTTGTGATTATTGATGTGCATGTTATTCTCTCAGATAAGATCCTAGATCATATTGATTAAATGATAAAAATCTAAGAACGAGATTCATTTTTTCCTTCTTCTTTCCACTCTCTACTTCTCTCTCTCTCTTGCTATTCTGTTGATCTTCTTCCTTACTTCTTCATCTCACTTTTGTTCCTTTATTTTTTCCTCTTTGTTTTACATCATTTTTTCTTTTTTTCTTACCTTTTCGCTACCCTTTTTTCTTCAATTTTTGCAGCCAACTTTCCTCTTTTTGGCTGTCCTCTTTTTCCTTTTTGCTTGCAGCCATATTTTTCTTTGTTTGGTTGTCCCATTTCTTAAATTTTTGCAGCCAATTTTTCTCCTTTTTGGCTGCCCTCTTTCTCCATCATTTTCAGCCACTTTTGACACTTTTTGCAGCCATGTTTTGACACTTTTTGAGCCTTCTTTCTTCATTTTTTTTGCAGCCATCTTTCTCTCTGTTTGGATGCCCCTTTTCTTCATTTCTTGCAGCCATCTCACTCCTTTTTTGGCTGCCCTATTTTTTCATCATTTTCAGCCTTTTTTCCCTCTTTGTTGCATGTAATTTTTTCCTAGTTTTACTTCAAAAAAGACTCAAAAATTGCATTTAAAAGGATTTGTTTTGCACTTAGATTAGTCTTATTTTTGTATCTAGATTTACATGGTTTTCATTTAACAAATAATGGGTGCATGAGTGTTTGTCTCTTTTGTGCAAGTACCGAGGAGTAAGCCAACTGAAGACAAGTCCAAGGATTTGAGGAGATTGAAGACAAATTGCAAAAAACTAAGAAGACAAACCAAAAACTACATCCTTTGTAAAATCCATTAAGGCTTCCTTATTTTTTCAAGGGTTAAAATCTCAATCATTGTAAATTCATTAATAAAAAAGCTGTTATCACCAACCTTGTAGTTTCCTGTGTGAGGTGGATCTAGGATGGATGGTAGAGGGGCAAGCAACTAAGGAGGTGGAACCAAGACTGCCTAGACTCCCAAATGGATGGTTGTCACGCCAATCAAGGCAGTCTTCACTTTATGTTGTTTAAGTCCAAGAAAACAACAAGGGAGACCCAGATCTACTCCCGACAAGAGAGATCAGACCTGAACACCAGATCAGATCAAGTATGGCTTTGAGGTACGTAAGGTGTAAGGTAATCAGAAACTCTAGATCTATGGATGATAGTAGTAAATGGACTTGGGCTTTGGATGAGGGCTTTAGTCATATGAAGGTTGATCTAAAGTGAACTATGGGGAAAGATACTAGATCTAGGGTTGAAGTACTAGCAACCGATGAAGATAACCAGTGTCTTAGGAAACGTAACTGAGACAAGGTGAGTAAAGACAAAGTTGGGACTGCCTAATACCAAAGAGTTAGACTCATTGAAGGATATGAAATGCCAAGTTACCTGAGTTATCAAGGAGGGGTCAACTTTCAGGGGATAGAGGTCAAAAAAGGGGCTAGCGCTATGCTTGGAGATCAGTGCTTGTTCATCCTTGGGTAATGGAGTCAGTATCAGCACAACGTTTAAGTGAACCCACCTGGGATATGCCTTGATCTATGGACCTAGAAAAGGATTCGGCCCGGAAGATTTAGGTTACAAGAAAATCAACAGAAGGAGGGCTAGCGCTAGGGTTTGGAGAGGCAGATCTGTAGATCTAGAGCCACCAGAAGAGTATCAGCTCAGCGTTGGAGTGGAAATGAGATCAGGATGGCCCGATCTACAAACCCAAGTCAGAAAATTTCAGGAAAAATCAGATCTGGAAATGTCAAAATCTGATGAAGGAGGATAGGAGGCTGAAATTCAGTTTTTCAGATCTAGGGCTACCTGGAAGGAAATAGCTCAAGGTTGGGGGTGTTCTGGAATGAGGAAGACCTGATCGACACACCCATGTAATTATTTTTCAGAAAAAGTCTACTCTGGAAAAAGTCAAATTTTCAGTTGGGCGTTGGGGTTTGAGCAGTCAAAAAGTCAGGTTTAGGGCCAATCAGTCACAATTAAGGAAGTATTGAGTATGATTTAATGAGGGGGAGACCCGATCTACAAAACCCAGAAATGGTTTGCTCAAAGATCAAGCGGTTCCCCGATTAAATATTTTTTTGATTTTTTATTATTTAGGAGTTTTTTTCAAATTTTTTTTAAGAAAAGCAGATACAATGGATTGAGATCTGAAAGAAAAGAGACTTACCTGTTAGATATTACCTGGAAATTCCTGTAGATGCCTTGATGATGATGATCCCTACGATCCCGATCAATTCTCGAAGATATGAGTGAGTTCTAAGATCAACGTTACGCTTCAAGTGACCAATGTGCCCCCTTATCTTGTAGAAGCAAACATCAACAATATCAGATTTGCTGTACCATGAAAGAAAAGGCTAGATCTACAAAAAAGTAACAAGAAGTAATCATAGATCACAATGAAGCTAATGAAAACCCCCTGATACAAGACAAAAAACAATCCGAGCGAGTTGAGGTCTCCCTACAAAAACACTCCAGCTGAAAACACCCTCCTATAGACAAGACAAAGATCCCCCAAAAAAGATATAGATCTCACAAAATATTCCGAATGCTAGGAAGTAAGAGACTTACCAATCACCACTGAAGAACATCAGATGCAAAGCAGATCCACAAAAAATCCACAAAAAAATCTTTCTATTAATCAAATCCAAGAGCCAAAGACCCTTTACAAATGAGAAGCTCTCTCTTTTAAATAGAAACGAGAAAACCAAAATCCTAACCACTTTCAAAACTAGTGGCTAAGATTAAAAGAGAAAATGTTCTAATCAATGGTTGAGATGAGCTCAACATACAATACATGGATCAATAAAACTATAATGTACCAAAGTGGACTAAATCATCCATACAGAGGGTACCCCACTCAACAAGTAATAAATGAAGCACATGGTGGGTCCATATAGTGTTAACTAACTCCTTCTGGGTGCCCCATGGCACAATAAAATAATATAATATTTTATTTTTTTGACTTTGTGCCTCCTTGAGGAAATCATGAGCCTCCCAAAAGCTCCAGGAAACAATATAAAAATGCTCCAAAAATAGGTGTGGGCCCAATCAATTGCTGCACCTGCTGGAGAAGGTGTGGAGGACATCACTTTCATCATCATGACTCATCCCATGTCATTTCCTTGTATTAGTAGCCCAAATCGATTTCTTTAATAGCCATTTAATCATTTTTTAATCTGCCTCGGGAAACGTGAACCTGCCAAAACAACCTCCTAGGGTTCCTGCGTTGTCAACTGATCCCACCAAGCTCTCTAGGGAGGGGGTACTATGGTACAATCAAGTGGCTGCACCCCCTATGCCCCATACAGCGCCCTAGGAGATCCAAATAAAACATCTCTCTGCTCAGACACATCATCATGTGAAGCAAAGCTGCATCAGAAAGGTAAAATGAGTCTGATCATCTCTGTAAGTGTTGAAAATAAGCTATCTCATTAGACTCAGAAAGTCCAAATCCTTCTAGGGTGTATACTCCTACCCCTCTCAGGTCTTTACCTGATCATCAACCATATCCAATAGACAATAGAACCATCTGTAAATGATCAGATACCAATAACATAACTTAGACTATCATCCATCTACTGCAAGTGTTATGAGGTTAAGACATGTTGTACAACTCATTTAAGCAACAATCACAACAAGTAGCAGTCATTTTACTGGCGGTACATCAACTAAATACATATATAGGGTTTTATTTATTATTACTCAGACCAGACTTTCAGGACTATACTCACATCATAGTTGTAGTCAATTTGCTAGTGAAGGGTGAAGGCTGAAATTGACAAGGCTAAGGCAAAGGATGACTTCCTACTTAACATCATGACACTTTGGATATGGAAAGGAAAAACTCACTATAACCATATGTAGGACAAACAACAACACAAGGAATGGCAGTGCCTCACAAATGGTTGAGTTGTTCAGAGAGTGCTTATTCAACTTAGGCATCATGTTTACATCAAGTTGGATCCAGTTTCAGTAGGATCCTCAATTTTATTTCCATGGCCTTTTTGGCCTATATGTCATTTTTGGGACTTCACCAGTGCTTAAAAGCACAACTAACTGTAGCTTTCATCTAGGACATTTTCAAATTTAATAGGTCATCAATACTTTTTGGACCTTTTCTTATACCCTTCGAGGAGTATTTTAGCATTTCATTGCTCTTGCCATTTTTCACATATGTTAAGAAACACAGTTTTAGCATTTTCATTTTTCATGGGCGCATATAAACATTTCCAATATAAGTAGTACATGAACTTTCAGTTTTAGCTAGCAACATCTCAAGTGACTAGGGGGGGTTCTGCACAATGCCAAACATCGGGACAACCGACCAAAATGATTTAGGCATACAATCCAACTCACCAAAGGCAAGTTCTGTCACCAACTCAGAGCTGAGACACAATATAAACAGGGAGGTTTGTCCAACAAAGGTTCTAGCGGGGAAAAGGTCCTCCATGCCATAAGTCAGGTAGTAAGTCGGGTTAGAAACAAAGCTGGAAGGTAATGGATGGGTGGAGACAATGAATAATGAAGCCAACACTAGTAAGCCAAAACAATGGTGGGAATGACCAGCTCTATTCTCCCTAAGGAGGGTAAAACCAATGAGTATAGATCAGGAACTTCAAAGTCAAAGTAGGGACATCAATACATAATACAAATACATCCAAGTCCATATAATTATGACCGCTAGATCATGACACTACATGTTAATACATGTCACAAAGATGAGCATAAGAGCAATGATAACCATAACACAATATAATAAAAGTTGATTCATAATCATGCATATAATCCATCTTAAACATCATATGTCCAATGAGAAAGTACTGATATAAAACTGGGCATCAATAACTGCTCTGTAATGATTAAATGGCTAAATTGGTCCTCAAATCTGAGTGTCCTGAGACTCAGTCCTGACATGGGAGAGTACAATAGTCCACAAATAAAATAATGATCTGTCAAAACTGCTCATCTCAGCATCTCATATGTAAGAGATCTAGCTGAAAAATGTATTGTATCTAAAAAATAGAATATGGTAGCCCGGATACTATATATGTGATAACAAAGGCTAGTGGAGACAAGCCTCCCATGTTTTTTCTACTTCCCCTATTTGGGGAAAGTATGTCTTGTGTGCTTTTGTTTATCTTTTTCTTAGCTTAGATTGTTTTTGGACTTAACCTTATTTTCACTAATTGCTAGATTAAATTTCATCATTTGCATGTTATCTATTTCATGTTTATCTTCCTCTTTGATTAACAAATCATAAAAAGAACCTAAAGTCTCTTGAACTTGTCATAAGACAAGTCAAGAGAACTCTCTATCGGAGAGCATTGTTGCATTACATTTTCATTGTAGATTAGATAAGACTCTTGAATCTCACCATAAGGTGGATCAAGAGCACTCTCTGTCGGAGAGCTTTATGTGCTAATAAAATTTGCAACTTACATTCTCCCTTAAAATTAGAATTTACTATTCTACAGTGTGTATGCCCTACCCGATCGAGATACCCAGAAGCATTATAACTTATTAATTCACACATCTAATTCCAATTACAATCATAATAAAATTTACCACCCCATAACTAACGAATCGGCGTTGAACACGATAATATTCTAAGTGGAAAAATCCTTACTAGGGGCGCTGGGTAGCCCTCATCGTTTGCAGTGGATGGTTAGTGATTGAACGCCTCGCTATAGATTTGGCCGGTTCTGTTAGTTTTTGATAGCTCGATGGCACTCCTGCATCAGGTGCCTAGGTGCAGGGGTGATTAACTATGGAGTCTCATTTATATTCATTAAGTGACTTTAGTAA
>LPNX011014460.1:15806-29323 GCA_001517045.1 Pseudotsuga menziesii
CCTTGTGAGAGATCAGACTCAGTGGCAGCAGCAGTGGCTGTTAGTATGGAGGATTCATCCAACTCTGTGAGGAAACAGAGTTGGTACGATATGGTTCTTCAGGATGAGCAGGAGAGTGAGGAGAACTCTCAGTTCAGAGTTGTCAGACGGAGACCTTCAGCAGTTGTTCCAGTGCAGAGATCTGATAGGCATTCAGATTCAGAGGGAGCTTCAGTTATTGGAGGGAGAGATCCAGGTGGAGCTGATGACAGTAGTACCTCCCTCGCTAAGAGGGAGTGTTAGTTTTTGATAGCTCGGTGGCACTCCTGCATCAGGTGCCTAGGTGCAGGGGTGATTAACTATGGATTCTCATTTATATTCATTAAGTGACTTTAGTAAATGTGTTTTTTATTAAAGTACCTTTTTGATGTGACTTTATGTTTTAAAAGTGAGTTTCACTTTATTATGTTTTTAAAGTGACTTTAAGTCATAAAGTGTACTTTTAAATATTTAGGGTGATGTGACTTTTCAAAAAGTAAAAATTTGTTATAAAGTTCACTTAGGGGATTTAAGTGAATGAGAGATTAGATCCCAGCCATAGATCTCTTGGCCAAGATCTAATCTCGACCGTAGAAGGTGAAAAGTCATGAGAATAACCCTAATAGGGTAAATAAAGTACATGAGATTTCATTTTTTGGCACACATTCAAGTGAGAACAGCTTGAAGAGGCTCGAGTTCCAAGGAGCAGCTTGGAGAGAAGAGAGAAGTGGAAGATGCATGAAGGGCACGATTTCCAAGGAGTCTAGGGCACGAAAACCAAGGAAAGGTACAGCCACCATTAATGCTGGGCCGTACTGCTGAGTTTGCACAGATTTCGAGGCAATTTCTGGGCATGTTTTCCAAGGGAAGGTACAGCAATAAATGCTGATATTTATTGCTGAGTTTGCACAGATTTCGAGGCTGATACTGGGCATGTTTTCCAAGGGAAAGTACAGTCATAAATGCTGATATTTATCACTGTGAAAGTTTGCAGCATGCATGAGCTCAGCTTCATGGTTGTGGTCAGAGAATGAGATAAGTACTGTTGGTTTTTAAGCTGAGATTCATACATTGTAAATTGTGCATGAGAAATTTCTGTAGTTGAAAGAGAAATTTCTGAGTTTTTCTCTTCATAATAAAATATCTTCTCTCTCACTGGTTTTCCCCAAGGTGTGGGGTTTTTCCAAGGTCTATTTGACCAAAATACTGTGTCTTAAATGTGTATTACAGTCTGCTGATTTTGAGTTATTTTCCGCTGCAAAGTTTGCTTAGTTACAGTATATCAGCTTACAGATACATAAAATTTACATGCATGTGATATATATTTGGTTTTATGAACATTTAAGACTGATATCAGAGTTTTACTAAGTGTTGGGCTGAGTTTAAGCTTGAATTTCATCAGGTTCAACATGTCCTTGAATGGGGCTACTTAGAATAATTTCGGTTACATTTCCAGTACCTTGCGTACCGATTGGAAATTTCCCTCACCTAATAAACAAGATCATCTTAAAAATACACAATAAAATTGACCAAGAGCATTTGCAAAACGATCTCACGAATATCATCAAGACTTGTATCTCAGCATCCCCAGCACTATTTGGCTCCATTTTTTGGCACTAGTCTTTTAATTGTTCCGCATTATCTGGTTCGTACCATTCGTCCTGTTTAGTTTAAGTTATTCATGTTGTGGATGCTTTAATTTCATTATTCTTATGCAATGTGTCTCGTGTTTTGCAAACAACAACTTGGATTGCTTATTTGATTATTGTGTATCTCAAAAAATTCATAAACAACACTAATTTACATCTTCACCCAAAAACATTTTAAAAAGCCTTAGACAAACTCTTTTTTTAGGGACTACCCCCTTGGCTTCATTAGGAGTTAGCCTAAATGGAGGAGCTGGGATCAGGTGACAACACTTGGCTTTTTGCTTTCCCCGCCACACCTTTCCCACTTGGGAAACAGCAAGCCAAAAGATTTCTGCTGACAGCGTGCATTCGGCGAACAACAGATACCAACCTTCTTTTCAATTTGATAAGGACCCAGCCATAAGCTATCAAAATTTTTGTACATGCTAAGTACTGCTATCACATATACATTTGCAGCTAGGATTCTATGATGCAACATGCAGATATATCTCTTATTCTATTTCGGGCTACTTTTCACATGGGGTATTAGCATGGATCATTACAACTTCAGCCATTCCAGAGCCTTGTTTAGCGGATTTTCCTTGCCAGGACTGAGATTCATTGGTCCATTGAGATGATTTTAGTGATGACTTAGTTCATTTCAGCAGAGTAGCAGATCGGATGCGGTACACACAGTTACAGAGGGGCCTTATCAGTTGGATACAGGTATATATGGTGAAATCAGGCATATGCTTCTGTGGTTTGATTTTTCTCTAAGATGTATGTCAAACACTTATGCTTGTCATGTTAGGATGATTATGGTGACCTATGCTTATATGTACTAATTCTTTAACCCGTGTTATGATTAATCAAGGGACTTGATGTAAAGACTGTTGCTCATGCCATGCTTGTACAAATAGTAAACTTGGCCAGTGTGGCTGAGTTCACTAGGAAGTTCTCCTTTAGTCCTCAAAACAAGTAATCCACCAAACAGTGTTGCTAAACACTAAAGCATCGGACCGCATAAAAGCTACATCTGAATGATGCAAGAGAAAATCGAACTTTGAACACCCCAAATAGCATTCAATTAACCCAGAAACTTACAACAGTTCTGAACTTACATAAGAGGCTGCTAATAAAGTGATTTTATGAAATATTTTGGACCAGAAAAACACTGTTAAACAGCCTATAAATCTAACCCAACTTTTAATAAATGAAAATAACACAATTAGGTTGAATTTCAGATGCAATCCTAGAATTAAATTCACCTTATATTTTTGTATAAAACCAGCAAGCAAAACAGTCCTAAACTGCCCCAGATTAATATTGTAATTGCCAAGAGAACCAAAGAGTAAAATGTCTTGTTTCTGCCAGGCACATACATATAAAGTAATATTCTTAGTTCTTACAGACCAAATATATTTGGGGTAAGTGGGAATGATATAACTGTCAAAATCTCTCTGTTTTTGCTACAGGTACAATATTAGTATGAAAACGAACTCATCATTGTAGTAGTACTGTGGTAGCAATTACTTGCACTGTGCCATTGGCATTGAGAGTGAGCAGTGTTTTTAAAGTTGAACAAATTTGCAGGAAAGAATGTCCCAGCTATCTCCTATTGCCTTTACATAAATGCATTTTATTCGATGAAAAATAAAAGTTATGGGTATGCAAGATATGTTTTATGAAACAAACGTGTTTCTTCACAATTTATTGTGTTCACTTGGCAAGTCTTTGGTGGTGTCCATTCTAGGTGCTCAAAAGGACGGGGAAGTTCTTTTTAGTTTTTGTTATCATGGGTATTGCATTCATTCAAATTCAAAATTCATCTTTCCTTTTACTGTTGACAGTTGTAGTCGCTAATTGTCATGATGCTTGTTTGTTTCCATAGTCAAATGGAAGCACTTCTATGTCTTTCATACCTTGAAGGAAAAACATATTATTGGGACAGGATTCATTTGTGTATGAAGTTGCATATCTGAATTTAATGTTGGCTGGTACAGTCTATCTTCAATCTGCTGAAGCTGGCTTGAGCAAGGGTGTGCTCGCGGGAATTTTGATAGGGACCATTTTGGGCACAGTTATTGTTTCTTCAATTATTTTAATGATGCTTTTGAAGCGGCAGAGAAAATACACTAAAACTGCTTCCAGAAAGAAATTACTTGGTAGGTTAGCTGCCCTACAATAGCTGTCTTTCTCATGTGCAATCCCAGAATTGCAATATATCTGTTATCTTCGCTCTGCTACATATATGTCTAGTTCTACCCCAAGTAACATTCAAGTGATTAGAACACGTAACTAGCATGTCTTCCTAACCGTTTTCCCTTGGGCAAAGGAAATTGATTTGATTTATCTCTTGTACTTTCCTATTCCGTATAGATACATACTATCTCATAAAATTCAATTGTTTCCTTCTAATCCATTTTTCAATTTTAGAAGATGCTATCTATAATGAAACTTTTTCTAACATAATTTGAATCTAGCTAATTCGTCTTCCTAGATTTGATGCCAATGCATGGTTGTTTATTCCTATAACAGCTAAAAAGCGAGTCAAAGTAGCAGGTGTCCAAGATTTTAAATATGAGGAGATTGCATTGGCTACGAATAATTTCAGTGTCTCCATGCAAATTGGACAAGGTGGCTATGGTAAGGTTTACAAGGGCCATTTGAATGACGGTACAGTAGTAGCTATAAAGCGTGCTCAGGAGGGATCTTTGCAAGGAGAAAGAGAATTCTCCACTGAAATAGAGCTGTTATCTCGATTGCATCATCGGAACCTTGTTTCACTTGTGGGCTATTGTGATCATCGTGGCGAGCAGGTACACTAGTTTTCAACTGTCAGGCTTGTTTCCTTTTATTTGGAAAATGAATAGAATGCAATATAGAGGAGAATTTAAGTTTTTCTTACAAACCATATTCGACTATGTTATATTTGTTAGTTGTGATGACTACTAATGACAACTGAATGGATTGTATGGTAATTCAATGTGATTTGCAAACAATTTTTTCCACGTTATATTTGGAAGTCAGGAGAAATTGACGATCATTTTTCTTATAATGAACAATGGCATGAACAAAACCCATAATATTGTAATTTGAGAACTCTAAAGTGCAGTCCTTGTGGATGCTCCATCCACGAATCACAAGGTAGATCAATGCTTCATGGACCTTGCGCACTCTTTATATCGATGATAAAAGAAAACAGAGTTTGGCAAATGTAATCATTATCATCATCATTTCATAAACAGATTAGAAACCATTTTACCTTGTACACAAATACATAAACTAAATATGTCATAAGACAAGCATTCTGGTCAGTTTTGCAATACAAGAGACAATTTCAGCAACAACACCAGTACTTTCTATTCCCCATAAAACATAAAGAAAACCTTAGAAAAATATATTGAAGGCTTTTTGTATGCTTTCAATGAGATGTAGACATTGTTATATTTGATGGACTTCTTGTTGCAGCTAATAAGTTGGTTGAAACCCAATAAGTTTGTTAGGGCCAATCACATGGAAAATGGGCATGTATTTATGGTCAAGGTCGGTCACTAGAATGATAGGTTTGCTGATTGGGGATTTAGGCACTCCATAAATTTATGAAAGCATTCTTTTAAGAACATTTCATGCCATCCTTGTATCCTTTTTTAGCTATGTTGCGTTCGACTTTGTCCCCAGAGTGGCTTTGTTCCAGAGACTTCGAGACATTGGCATTTTTGAGACACTTTTGACAGCCATTATGAGATTATATGAGACAGTCCTTGGCTGTCTTCGCATGGCCCATGGGATTTCAGATTTCATCAAGAGTACCATTGGGGTGAAGTAGGGGTTGAGTCTTTCTTAGAGGAGCACCTTCAGGACGGTGATGGGTGTCTTCTTCACAACATCTTGATCTCTATTCCACTCTTCGCTGCCGACATGGTTCTCTTGGCCTTGTCTTTAGAGGGTTTGCAGAGACAGTTAGATTCCTTGTCTCTCTTTTGTTATCTTCGTCAGTTGAGGGTCGACTTGGGTAATTCCAAGGTTATGATCTTCAATCGATCGAAGAAGTTACTCACTGATCTTCATTTCTTCTTCAGAGGGGAAGAGGTCGAGATCACTAAAACCTACACCTATTTGGGGGTTCAGTTCATAGGTCTTCATTTCAGCTTGCGACATGCTCTACAAGTCCAACTAAATAAAGGATACGACTCACTATCCCTTTTAGAGAGACAGTGCTTCAAACACCATTTACAGGACATCTCATCCAAGATGTCTCTCATGGATACTCTCATCCGACCCATGGCCGTTAATGGCTCTAAGGCTTGGGGACCATGCCTACTTGACTATTACCGGGCTTCATCAAAGAGAGTACATATCCTCCTCCTTTGTCGCATCATCAGATGTAAACAAATAGTACCTTAGTACATTGTGCTCGTAGAGTTTGGTGCTCGAGATTTTCGGCTTGAGGCTATTTTTCAGTCTTGTCACTCTCTTAAACCATCTTCAGAACCTCGCTGACACTGTGAAGGGGTGTGATTGGTACCCATACTTGGCCTATCTCTCCTTGGAATCCATCACCTCATCTAGCCCTTCGGGTCACTCTAGATGTTGGTTTATGGATGTTGCTAATCTTTTACCATCTCTATCGGTTTTACGATGGACCGATTGCCTCCTTTTGGGTATTCCTTGAATGCACCTAGTTTCCTCTTACCTACTAAACATGAGATTAATAGAATCACTAGAGATGAAATTTATAGATAGTTTGTGCACGTCACCTGGACCAACCCTCTAGGAGGGTTACTCCTCAAGATGACTTTCTATGCTACGCACTTATTGGATTTGAGGAATGGTCTCATTGTTTGGCCTCTTACACATTCCTCCATTGGACACATGCTCTTTGTATTCCTTTTAGGCTAGTTTAGTGTGGGATCTCAACATATCTGGGTAGAGATAGATCACCAGCTTGATTGATCAAACAAGATCTGCCAGGCTTGTCACCTTCGAGAGGTTGAGACTGAGGAGCACTTCATCTTTTGGTGTCCTTTTCACCATGAGATCCGTGGTTGGTTTCATTGTCTTTTCAGGGACCTTCTTCTAAGTGAGCTCCAAACTTTGACTAGATTCTTTAGATACCCAGATCAGAGATGTCTAGCCTTGTACTTATAGGAGACCCTTCGGCTTCGCTCCCTCACCCTTCAAGAACATCCTCAGTCGAGACCAGGCTCCATTCAGAGTATCACCTCCTTCTTTCCAGTTCTTAGAGACAGAGAGATGGTGGCACGAACCTTGAACACTCTATTAGGACACGATAGTCCACCTCTACCTCCTCCCAACTCCAACAACGGAGACAGTCTTAGCGCCATTATAACATACAGATGACTTCTTCTAGGTTACAACATCAAATACCCTCCTCCAGGAAACGACGGAAGACTCATTGCAATTCTTCTTCTAGCTCTTCCTCTAGACATAATACTATTTTGAGTTTGCGTCAATTGGCCTCAGATGGTAGGAGAGATACTTCCGATACTCCCAGTGCTTCCAATGCTTCCAGCGGCCCATGACAGTTTCAACATCGTCATTTTCAGATCACAGTTCCTAGATCCTCTCTCCTTCTTTGTATAAACTCTCTTCATATCTCTCCTTGTATATATTTTTCTACGAGACCGCCTATTCTCTTATAGTACTTGGGTTTATTTGAATTTTGCGTTTTATCTTTTTATAGGATCTAATTTCACGCTCCCACATTAGAGGAAATTTGGGGTCTAAAATGGGCCTCCTAAGGAAAATAATAAAATAATAAAATAATACTTATTAATTTTGGAGGAAGAATGAAAAAAACTACTTTTTGTGTTCATATTTTCGACATATATCCTTATATATTTACTCAAATTCTGAGCGGGAGAGCTCGTTGGATGCGGAATTTAATTCCGCATCCAACAAGTACCTACTCGGCATGCTTTTGATGGACCCCGCTACCCCAAAAACAAGAAATACCTGAAAAAACGTGATGATGATGTCATCATCACGTTTTTTCAGGTATTTCTTATTTTTGGGGTAGCGGGGTCCATCAAAAGTATGCAGTGTGAGTACTCGTTGGATGCGGAATTAAATTCAGCATCCAACGAGCTCTCCTGCTTAAAATTTGAGTAAAAAGACATGGAGATATGTCGAAAATACGAACAAAAAAAGTAGTTTTCTTTTATGACAAATATGTCAATTTAATTCCGCATCCAACGAGCTCTCCTGCTTAAAATTTGAGTAAAAAGACATGGAGATATGTCGAAAATACGAACCAAAAAAGTAGTTTTCTTTTATGACAAATATGTCAATTTAACTACTGTGGTTGACTCATTTTATTGAAATTCTATTGGTTCTTGAATTCCAACTCACAAAATTTGTTGTTGGCACGTTTTCTTATAATGCCCATTTTAGACCCCAAATTTCCTCTAATGCTTTGTATTGTTCCGTGGTACTAGACAGTCCCATTGATCTACTTTTGTGGTCATTTGTTGGACATTAATAAAATTATCTTATCTTATCTTATATTTCAACAATTCTATGGAAGGCTTTATGCTTCTAGGAATTATACCTCCTTGTGTTTGTTGTAGTATTTCCATACTATTTTTGGTGTCTTACATACACCAAGTATTATATTGAGTCAATTAAATGTTTATATTTTTTAGGGTTTGCAATGACCTAAGAATTTATGCATACTAGCCACTATATTTACATTATTTACTATCACAGATGTTGCCCGTCGATGTGCACATCGTCAGCCGAATCTTTCGAATGAGTGTCTCTCGGCAGAAGGGAGAGGTGCGGCCCTTGGGGGCTAGCAAAGAGTCAGGTGCTGTCACCTAATCCTGACTCCTCTGTTTAGGCAAACTCCTAATGAAGCCATGGGGGGTAATCCCTAAAGAGTTTCTAAGGCTCAAGTTTTTTAAAGATGTTTTTCTTTTAAGTGTATGATGTAGATGGGTGTTGTTGAGGAGTTTTTGATAAACACTTACAAAAAATAGAACGAAGTGAACACGTGCGAGTATAATGGAAATGAATAATCTCTTGACAATTACACAACTAAAACAAAGCATTCATGATATGAATCAATAGACAAATTAAACGGTGCAATGCTTTAGACAGATAACAAGCAAGTTAAACTGAAGACCAGTGCCAAATAGGGTGCAAGAGATTATTTTGCGAGTGTTTCTTGGTAAGTTTTAAATTAAGTTTTTAAAAATGATAATTGATGAAAAAGGGAAATGTTGTGCAAGTGTATCTTGGTGAATTTTAAATTATTAGATTGTGAATCTTGGTTAGGGAAAGAAGAGAAACTCTCGAGATACTGCAAAGGTACAGTGAGGAATGTCTGGAAATTAGACTTTGGTGGCTCCGTACAAGGACATGTTGGATGGCAAAGTCCCAAGAGCGTGTTCAACACTACACCAACCAAGGATGTAGTCTAACGGTGCCCCCAAGATCTAAGTACAGTGGTTCCAGCTTCCCCAAGCAAAATTTTCCCACACAAAGTCTAGTCGAGAAGCGTCGAATTTTCACTTATCTTTCGGGTAGTTAATTTTATTAACTGACTGATTAAGTTAAGATGTGAGAATTAATCAATCTACAGTGCTTCTAGGTATCCCGATAAGGTAGAGCATACACAATGTAGAAAAACGGTTTATTTTGATTTTATTAATGATGAAGATTGTAACAACCCTCCGACAGAGATTACTCTTGATCCACCTTTCAGTGACATTCAAGAGATTTTGGATTCCTTTTATTTCTTACCAATATGATAAACAAAACTAATATAAAACAAAAAATTAAATCTCTCCAATAGAGAGTGCTCTTGATTCACTTTTCAATGATATTCAAGAGACTTTCAGGTTCTTTCTTTTTTCCTTTAACAAAAAGTAAAAGTGCTGAAATAAAACTATACTAAAGGCTTTTCTTTTTAATCAAAGTAAGACGACTAATCTATTCTAAAAAATTTACTATGCATGCAAAATGTAACGAAATAAAATACAAAAAACAAGGGACGATACAAGCTTCCCCCAAATGGGGGAAATGGGGTGTGGGGGCCTTTGTCCCATTTGCTCCTTATTAAACTTTTTACAATGCTTTAAAAGATAGAATTCCCTTTGATACTTCAAAAAAGGGTAAAAAAAGGCTCTAAAAGTGCTAGGAAAGCAAGGTAATGAAGAAGGGGGAAGGCAGAATGGAATATGGATGCTCCGGATTGTTAATAAAATGGAGAGAGGAGAAACAGATGAGTAACAACTAAGAATGGTTGAACCAATTATATATTAGTGTACAATAGTATATATATGTTACATAATTGACGGTTTTAGCCAATACCGGCTAACCAATAATGGAATTGACTAACTGAATAGACTAACTAATGAGATTATGAGATTATTATTCTTAACACTCCCTCTTAATCTCAGGAGTTACTTACTTAAGTATTGTTATCCACTAATTTTGCACTTAGTTGGATTACCTGAGGAGCCACCAGTTGACAAACATGACCAATGTTTGATTCCAGTGTATCAGATGATCCGCCTTTGTGTCTAGCCAGTTTTTTATTTGAATAAGGCCCCGTGGGGTTTATAATAAAATGTGCTAGTAGGGTGTTTTGAGTGGTTCGGTCTCCAAAGACGTAGAATTTCAACTAAGGTATTCTAGGGAGTTTTTTTTCTTTGACAATTATGCTTTGCCTATAGCCGAGTATAATTGATGAGGTTTTCTCCTTCTTCCTCTAAAGCTAGAATGCCCAATTTTGAATTTTGGGCCTTGGGGGGTTATTAGAGCCCAACTAAGTGTATATAAACCAGTGTTACCAACATCGGCCGAGAAATCGCCGATGTCCGAGAAATCGCGAGTTTTTCAGCTCGACGATTTTTTTTCAAAAAATCGGGGCAATTTTTTCCCGAGATTTTCCTGATTTTTTTCCAATTTATCCCGAGATATTGCCAATTTTTTGGAGGTGATATTTTCCAGTGATTTTGTCGATTTTTTCCCGATTTATCCCGAGATATTCCCGATTTTTTCTAAAGGTGAAATTGAAATTTTTTGTATTTTTTTAAGTTTGCCGATTTATTGCCAATGTTTGCCGATATATTGCCGAGATATCTCGAAACGATGTTTCCTGGACCTTGCCGATTTTTTCGTCGCGCCGATGTTTGCAACACTAATATAAACCTACTAGGCATTATTAGAATCAATATTGAAAAACTCGGCCTCGGCAAAAAATCGGCGAGGGTCTTGATTACAACTTCTTGGTAACATCGGCAAAAAAATCGGGAGAAATCGGCAAAAGTCGGCAAACATTAAAAAATAGAAAATACATGCATTTTTTTTAGAATTTTAAACATATAAAGCAATAAGAACATCAGAAAAACATATTGGAACATAAATATGAAGAAAGCATTGATATATATCATCATCATGTAGTCATCCCAAATATAAAACGATACATCAAAGTTGATACTGAAAGTCTGAAACATCATAGTTGTCCAATCAAGGACTCAAAAGTGTATAAAGTTTAAACAATACAAAATGACATAACATATATAAATGTATCTGAGGAAAACTAGCATGTAGCTATCTAATATCAATGCCCTCTTCCCCTTTTACGAGAAAATATCATGGGTCTCTTGTCAGGCCTGCCCCTAGCACTAGAAGTAGCAGTAGAAGGCCCTGAGCCTGCATCTAATACTCGATGCTAAGTGATGGATGGAGGACTAGATATATCAAGCGGTGCAGAAGGTGGTGGCGATGCCTCCATGGTGCCTCCAAACACTTCCTGCTCCTCCTCCTCCTCTTCCTCCTCCTCCACTTGCCCCTCCTCTTGTGCCTCCTCTAGCCATGCAGGTGCCTCCTCCATGATAGGAGTCTCAATCTCCACCCTCCACTTCGACAATATATCAATATTGTCCAAGGAGATGGCATTTGCATCGGGTTCTTTCTGTATTTGTGCCATCCACAAGCGAAGGTTGTAATGAACATACACCAAGTCATTAAGACGTGTGAACTCCAACCTGTAAGAGGGTAATAAAAAAAATTTAGAGTCCAGAGGATCATAGATTCATAAATTGCATTAAACATTTAAATGCAATTGCTTTGTTCAAAATTCAAATTCAAGTTCTAAGTTTCTAACCTTCTCCGTCTCTTTGCATGTTTTTTATCAAATACACTCCAATTTCGCTCACATCCCGAAGCTGTACAGGTTTGGCTAAGGATTCTGATGGCAAATTTCCGTAAATTCAGTGTCCTCACACCATAGGTTCGCCACCAAGTGGCTACATGTCACCAAAGTTCAAACAAGAAATAAATATAAATAAATCATAATTCATCTTTCAAATAAAGGTGAAAACTTAAAAGTTAAAAGTTAAAACGGTCTAATAAGTTAATAATTTACCTGGCATGAATTCGGTCCTGTCACGAATAGCATCAGCAAATACAAATACTCCAGTACCATCCCGATACACCTCTATCTCGCGATTGAGTGCATTGCGAGTGTCATAATCAGGTATCATCCTCTGAATACAAGTGAGAAGCCCCTCCAAAACCTCACCATCAAAATCAAAATTGCATTTGTAGGCAAATGCGGGGTTGAGGAAGAGTCCTGCTGCATGAATGGGTCGATGAAGCATCCCAGTCCATCGAGTATCAATCAACTCCCATAACAACATGTGCCTGGCATGCCCTGGGGTACCCTTTCCCACATAGAAATTCCGAATGGTCTCTTTGGCCCTATCCATGGCCTCATATAAATAGCCCATTGCGGGCTTATCACCATCAACAAGTCGCAGAACCCTCACTAAAGGTTCACTAACCGAGCACACTTCCTCCATTCCTTCCCAGAAGGCATCAATGTACACCAGCTTGGCAATGGTTTTCCCATCCTCTCTCTTACTTTAAGCACAATCACGCCACTCATCACAAACAAACATTTGCTTCAACTCAAACTGACATTGAAGCAAAGACTGAAGAGTAATAAATGTGGTGGCAAAACGCATGATTGCAGGACGCTTCAACTCCTTGTTTTTGGTGTGCCTCCTCATGAGACTAAGAACAAAACCATGGTTGTAAATGAACTTAGGGATGGCCCTAGCTTGATCAATCACCACCTTGATAAAGGGAATTTTCCCCATATCCTCCAACATCAAATCAATGCAATGAGCAGCGTATGGAGTCCAAAACAAAGAGAGATACCTATCCATAAGCATCTTTCCAGCAGCCGCATAATTAGCTGCATTATCTGAAATAACTTGCACAACATTGTGCGCCCCAATATCCTGTATGAACCCATCCATCAACTCACATAAAAGTGCCGCATATTTTACATGTGCCGATGCATCCACTGATTTCACAAACATGGTACCTCTAGGACAATGTACCAAGAAGTTGATAAGGCTTCTACCCTTACCGTCTGTCCACCCATCTGACATGACTGTGCATCCAGTGCTCTCCCATGACTGCTTGAACTCTGCCAACCTAGCACTGATGTCCATCTTTTCTGCTTGAAGGATTGGGCCCCGCAACTCCTCAAAGGTGGCACTTTTATAACCTGGCCCAACTACTGCAATGGCATCACACATCAGCTGCCAAAATGGATTGTTTTAACAATGCTAAGAGGTATGTGACTCCAGTAAAGACACCTTCCCATTACCCTGTCCGCTTCTACCTTTTCTGATTTCTTTACAACTGACTTGATAGAAGGTTGTGAGCCTGGTCCAACATAATGGGATGTGTGCCCCGCCCTCCCACGAGGTGAAGCTGTGGAGTCCCTCCCACTACCCTCACCGATAGTGGTAGATATAGATGCACCTAAACTTCTTGCTTGGCCAAAAGCTGCAAGCTCAGCTTTGTTTGCAACGATCTCAT
>LPNX011014460.1:33743-117005 GCA_001517045.1 Pseudotsuga menziesii
ACCTCTTCCACTTTCCTAAGTGAGGAGACAACTTTCGGAAGATTTCTGCTGCTGGTGTGCAATCAACGAACAAGAAGTATGATACTTTAATATCAAAAATTTTGAAATGAAAATGCCTGCTGGTCTATGTCTTAGCTAGACTTACAAACACTTAACAGAATTTTAAAAACTTTGGGTTTTGAAATTTGATTCATGACTTTTGGTTTTCAACTTTGATTTATGATTTTTGGTTTTCAATTTTGTGATAACGTTGCTCACTCTGATATTCTTCTTCTTTCGATCTTTTTTTTTTCTTCTTCAATGCTGCAAAACTCTATTCTTCTGATCTTTTTCTTCTTCTTCATTTTTCATGAGATTCATTAGGCTTGCTTATGCTTACTATTAATATTCATTCTTCATCTTTGGGCTTTCAACATAGTAACCATTGGCAATATATCTGGTCCATCAACTAATCCCCATGTATCGAAGATGCTTTTTCTTATCTTCAACCTTGATCAAGTTTAGGTGATGGGTACACCTGTCACCCCTGTTACCTCGAGCGGTGGTCTATTCCACAACTTGACAAAACAAAAAAATCTCTGAGAGAGTATCAAATCCTGTAATATTAGGTGCCTTAGCACTATAAGTATGCCTACTGAGCAAGCATACAACAAACAGGCTTACAACAAAATAGGGTAAAAAACATGCCTATGACAAGGCATTACAACATGGACCAAAAAACTTGAAAAATTCAGAAACTCGGAGGTGTCGGGTACAACCAATCACGCACCTCATTCAACATATGCCTAATTACATTTGTCATGCATCTTTTATGCTGAAAACAAAAAAACTGTCATATAAGTACCGACTGGCAACTAATCGTACCTTTGGGCCAAACATTGGTACATAGACTGAATTTACGACAACTCCATGGACATACTTCCATCTACCAAAACATTTAGGTACCATCCACGATGCTCGCCAGTTTGCTAGGAAAGTACTCTAGCTACGGGGTTTATCAAAATCAATCAAACACTGTGCTATACAAACACAATGTAAGGATGACAGTTTACAACATATATTAATTTACTTGTGCCACATGGGACAATCTTGATGCATTAGGAAGCAACAACCTGATATCTCGATCATGTACAAAATAGTGTTTATGTTTATCTTTATCATTTTTGTCTTCATCTTTATGATTTCTACTTCAATGTTCATGGACATTCTTTAGTTTTCTTTCAATTTTCTTTGCTAGAGTTGCGAATTCCAACAATGAAACTATATTGAGTTCGCAAAGCTCAATATATTTATATCTTTATTCTTGACCATACATATATCAATTAAAATTCTTTTAAAATAAGGTCTCACACCAAAATTTAAAAATTTCAAACATGAATAATTCTTTCTTCACCGGGTTTATAACTTGGCTTCTGTTTGCAGCTTGCAACGGATTTGCAATGCTATCTTCAAATCTGATTTCACAATTTACACAGCAGCAATTTCAACAATTTAAAGAGTGGAGTTTTCCCTTTTCTTCAACAACGGGCACATGTTTTCAAGCGGATTTTTAATTCTCTATATTGGCCTGACTTCTTCAAATGACGGAGTTTTCTCTTCTCTCACACAATTTTATTTTTCTAAACATGTTTTCTCTGCAAAAGTTTGGATTTCCTTCACTTCTAGCTTCAATGCGGCTTCTTTCTTTCTTACAATTTTCAAAAAACTTATTTTTGATGCAGCCTAGACTACTTTATAGTTTTCTCTTGACGCTATGTTTCAATACAACAGAAATGTTTTTATGCAACAATTTTCAATTCTGATTCATTATTTTTTATGCAACAATTTCTGATAACACAAACTTGCAACGATTTTCAACCTTCTAGACAGCGACCTTCCTTCAGGACGGATTCTTCTTAATTTTCCTTGTCCCAATGCTTCACCGCCAAATTCTGATTGGAAAGGTTTCTTCACACATACACTTTAATATAGACTGAATTTTTTTAATCCGTAAAGTGGATACAAACGGTTTGACTGCTACCTTCTATTCCACATATCAACTCAGATTCTTTAATGGAATTCTTTACCATTTTATTTTCTTCAAAATATTAAAATTCACTTTCATTTTATTTTCTTTCTCTTCAAAATTCACTTTCACCAAAAACCAATAAAATCCTATCCCCTTAAACATAATTCCATTAACAATTTTTAAACTAGAAAATTCCTTTTTCCTTATCTTCAATAATGTGGTAAAATACTTTCAAGAACTTTTTTTAATATTTCCTTTTAATCTGACTTCACACCAATGCTTAAATTTTTTTATCATGTATAAACTTACGGCTGTTTCATGGACCAACAGTTGTTTCCTCGAATCTTCACAAATTCTGCAATCGACATTTGGTGTGGACGACCGGGACGAGTCTCTTCAGACTTCTCTCATGTGGTCATTCTTTATTCAACAGACTGTTCTTGCAGCAGATTGGTATTGCTGTCTTCAACCGAGATTATATAGATTTCTTCCAAACAAACAGACTCTATCTTTTTAGGCAGCGATTTCCAACTGTGGATCCTTTGAGGTACATGCAACTATCTCTTTTCCGCTCTCCTTTTCTTTTCACTGAAACAATCAACAACTATTCTTTGGCCTCATCATTCTTCTTGCGCTTTGAATGTTCACCAAAGGGATCTTATCTTAACAATTGCTTAAATCTTCACTCAACCTAGGTTTCTCTTCTCTCACACAATTTAGCAAGATAGCAAGAGCTTTATGATCGACAAGGGGCGCATATAGCAGCAATCTCTTCTTGCAACCTAATGCTCTGATACCATGTTAATAAAATGGAGAGAGGAGAAACAGATGAGTAACAACCAAGAATGGTTGAACCAATTATCTATTAGTGTACAATAGTATATAAAGTTACATAATTGATGGTTTTAGCCAATACCGGCTAACCAATAATGGAACTGACTAACTGAATAGACTAACTAATGAGATTATGAGATTATTATTCTTAACACGGATGGCCCAAAGCTAAAAAATTTGGCAGCATATCTTTCTCTTTTTTCATATACCAACTAAAAACCAACAATCTTTCAATTCCAAATCAATGGGTTAATACTTTAAAAATATATAAAAAATGCACTACTTTAGAACTTGTAAAAATAGGAAAAATTTGGACTTTTAAGTACGAAAGTAACTAGCAATTTAGATCCAATATCTAGAGGTAAAAAACTCGAAATCTTTTAGATCTAATCCTATTGAAAGTAAAAAGGAATGATAAACATTTTAGATTTTGCTTTTACTTGTAACAATAAAGTAACCGAAAAGAAAAAAAGATTTGTAGTTTTGAAGAAGGAAAGAGAAGGAACTCAAACCCAAGCTTGAACAAGATTGAGGAGGAGGCCTGAAAAAACAAGAAACGTTAGTTCCAAAATATGTGGTGAAGAAGACAAGATGCAACCGAGATCCAATCTTATTCCACGCTTGGTGATCTACACAGCTAAAGAACCCTTCAAACAAGTGATTAAATCTAGTATGGTAGGTTAAACAAAATCAAAAGTGGAGACGTATAACTACTACAACATGCAACTCTTAGATTTTAGATAAATACTCATAAATAAACAAATTGAACCTTCAAATGTCTATTCTATGGATTAGCATATAATCTTCATAGCTAGATAATCAATACTTGCATAAAAGGAAAAATAACAAACCAAAAATCACCTCGGTTATTTAATCAAACATTCACAACAATGAGAGTTCTTTCTCCATCAATTTGACCTCCAAAGTTTCAACTTTATTCATAAAAAGATAAGCAATTACAAGTTACATGAGCAGAGGTTCCTTCCATCCATCCAGAATGAGGAAGAAGGACCCCTATTTATACAAAAAGGGAGAACGATAGGGCTTAAAACCCTAGTGCATGGATCAAGGAGAGATTGAGGGGCGCAAACCTCACTGACTGAAGCTTTGACAGTTGATTTGGAGTTAAACTGAGCTTCCTAAGTTATGGCAGGGGGTGAGGTGGCCTTCACCTAGGCAAGGCACCCACCCTCTTTCTTGTTTGCATCACCTGTCCAACAGAAACCTGCCAAAGAAGGAAAAACGTCCATGCATGGAGAGGGGCGTAAATCCCAAGGTGAAGTTCACTGTAGCACTTCGATATTGACTCAGATCAGTTAGGACTTGATTGGAATCTTCCCAGATGCTTTTTACCGAGTTAGCCCTTTATTCAATTTGGTTTATTTTGGAGATTTTTTTATTTATCTCCAATTAATAATTAAATGATTATTTTAATTAAATATTCCTTATTTATTGATTTTGAGGCAATCTTTAATTAAGTAAAAAATAAACATCTGAAACTTAAGATAAGTGTGTCTAGGGGTTAAATGAGTGTTTTAGCTTAGAAAAAAAGTCTTTATTTGTCAAAATCCACCCCCAGACCACTTAATTATTACATTTTGAAAATTTTCAATTAAACCATAGGAAAAAAAGTTTAATTAATTGAAAATTTTAATTATTTCTTTATAGTTCAAAAATAAAAAAAATAAAAAATCCGAGGATGTCTGGGAAATTTTTTTTCGGACAATGTTTTAATGCATTCGAGGACGTAGGAAATGACCATAGAACATACCAATAGTGTCTAGTAGGTTCATATTTTAATGTTGGACTCTAATAATCCCCAAGGCTTAATCGCCAAATTTGGGCATTTTAACTTTGAAGGTAGCAAAAGAAAAACTCATCGATTATAACTCGGCTAAAGGCAAAGAAATAATCGACAAGGGAAAAACTCCTTGGAATACTCTATTTGATTGTTAAGTCTTAAGAGAACCGAGCCACTCAAGACCCCCCTACTAGCACACTTTATTACAACCCCATGGGGCATGGTCATTTTGACAAAAAATAAAAAAGGCTAGCCAAAACTGGCTAACTTTGGAACAAACTAAACTTTTGAACTGTGAAAATGAATATGCATCATGTTCAATAACTGGCGGATGACTGGAAATCCACTATGTGCAGAATTAGTAGATAACACGATCTTTTCCTCTTTCCCATCAACACTCAAATTACATTTATACTACAACCATTTCTCTAAGGCAGCCTCTTCTATTCACCTTGTCCGCCATTGTTTCCTGCCTTAGTGATCTTAACCTTAGGGAATCCACCCTTGAGTTAGAGAAGAGCTAACCTGAAGCGAGGAAGAGAGGAGTGTGGTGACAGTGGTTGCTCTTTTCGTAGTTGCCATCGGGCCGGTGTGCCTACTTTTGGGCTTTGACACACGCACGCCGGTTAGGAGCGGCAACATATCACACCTTTACAATTCTTTTTTTGAAGAAGAAGATTTGAATCCCTTCGCTCTGCACTTGAGGACTTCATTGCCCAAGCTTTCAAGCTTTGGGGCATTTTTCTTCTCCTTTCTTTCCGTCACACAAAACTTCAAACTTTTTTGTTACCAATTTTTTGTTACTTGCATATTTAAATCTCATTTAAATATTGGAAAATATCTTATCTTTTTTATTTCCATATGCAAATTTAAATATTCAGATCTGATTATGAAAGTAGCATTTCACAAGATCTAATCACAAGCAAGTCCTAATTTAATATCTAGAAATTTTTACTTTTAAAGTACTTGAAATCTTGGTCGAAGTTCTTAAATTTTAATTTGATTATCTAGCGTATTTGATCAAAGTTTGTTGTTTTGCAGCAGAGATTGATCTGACAAAGAGGTACTCTGGCAGAATTTTGAAGTTCCAAATCAAATCGGAGATCCCTCTTCCCATACTTCTCTCATTGGCCGTTTCTTTAAGGCCCTAAATTGTAAAAACTTGTGTTTCCTATTCTACAAAGGAGCACAAATATTTTTTATTTCTAAATCAAAGAGAAGAAGCAAGTGGGAAGCCAAGTGGCCACACCCCATCCCCCAAGGGGGGATTCACACTGTTTCACTTTTTTTACTCTTTTTAGTTTTCTTTAATTTTTTCAGTTTCTTTCAAGTTTATTAAGTAAAATTAATCAATTCGGTTGTGTTCTCGGTAGCGAGAGTATTGACATTGAAATTTAAAAAACTCACACTCCATTCCTAAAAAACTTAAAATTGACAAGACTTCAAGACCCCGTATGCTCTTGTGACCACTGCAGGCCTTTGGTTGGATCGGTGGGTCAATAAGAAAGGGATTGAAGTGACTAGTAATTAGTGGAACATTTTGAATTAATCCCTACAAGTGAAAATCTGGCACTTCATACGATTTTACCAATTTGTGGAGAAATTTTGCAAGGGAAGCCGGAACCACTAGAAAGTGACCGTAGGTCACCGTTAGGCTACACCCTCGTTTGGTGTAGTGTTGAACACAACCCTGCGACTCCATCTAGCCCACAGGTCACTATGAGAGTCACTCATTGGTAAATCCATACATATTCCTCGTACCTCCAGGTATATTTGGAATACCATCTCCCTGTAATAATAAAGATCATTACCACATCTATAATAAAATTTACCAAGAATTGACCCACTCCCTAATTAATCATTTAATAATTTTAACACTGACCAACCGAGACAATTACAATACTTTTCGAGACTTCGCTAGCAACCCTTTTTACACAAGCACTCCATTAGCACTGGTCTATTTGGCAATCTTGTTTATTTTTATGCTTAAGTTAATCAATGTGTTGTGTGGAATGTTGTTAGTCATTTAAATTATTTGCAGTCTATCTTAGTTTCAAAGTTTTATTTTTATCTCATCTCCTAGACTAATTGTTTCATTTCATAGATTAAACACCATAGTTTATTTTTCTAGGGAGCACCCCCCTAAGCTTTGCTAGGAGAGAGCCTAGACGGAGGAGTCAAGATCAAGTGATAGCACTTGACTCTTGCTTGCCCCCAAGGTCGCACCCAGTGGCTTGAATATTTCTGTCACGTTACCCAAGGTGTGAATTAGACGGCAACATCACCTATGGATGATCCTATCTGGGATAGTAAAGGGGAAGACAACCGAAGTTGTGACCCAAGAGTGCTCTAACCACTACTGATGAGTAGTTGTCACACCCGAAAGAGAACTCTTCGATTTAGGCCAAGCTAGGAGCTAAACCAAGGGGGAGACCCTTGTTAACCACCGATGGTCAACTTGACAAGGAAAGACACACACACACACACAAATACAAGCAAAGGCAAGTGGAGGTATCTTGACCAAGTGACCCTAGATCACAACGACTACTACTGCTAGACTACCGTATGAATAAATAGGAAAACACATGCACATATTAGATCTAAAATATATGATAGTTTTTTCCACTGCAATAGCAAAATGATGGAGTCAATATTTGGAGTCAATATTTAGAGTAAATATTAGTGCTAAGTGTAAATGTTTAAAATACTTCCCTAGGGGACATTGCCTGAACTCACAAATGCTTAGGGAAGAAAATTAACAGAAGTTTAATGGCTATATTAGCGCTTTAAATTAAAGCTAGATGTAAGATAAATCAATTCAAAGGCACGTAGGAAACACCCACATCACCAATCAGTCCAAAAGGGGCAGTTATCCAAGGAGGGTGAGTTGCTCTAGGGAGACCATTATCAAAGTATGGGAAAATGGAGTTGAATTTGTTGTCCCCTTTCACACACTTGGGGGGAATTAGCATAGCAGAAATCTTCAAGCTGCTAAGTGTTTCCTTGGAAGAAAGTCTCGAGTCAGATGTTGTCACCTGATCCTGACTCCTTCGTTTAGGCCACTCCTAACGGAGCCAAGGGGGGTAGTCCCTATGGAAGCGTTGCTAAGGTTCTTACTTTTAGTAGTTATGAATGAATTGTTTTTATTAGGAGTTTTGATTAATCAATATTGAAAAAAACTACTTGCAAGTAAAATTAATATAACAGCAGCATGAAAATAAATATGGCAATTTATAACATAAATGACCTGAAAGCAAAATATGAAATTGAAGATAGTGCTAGTACCGAATGAAGTCTAACGCTGTTGAAAGCTGTAAATGTATTGCAAGTGGTGTCTTGGTCAGTTTTAAAGTTGTTAAGGATGAATTAAGTTATGGGAAGGGAGTTCTCAATATACTGTGAAGTATTGAGAATATGTCTGGATTTGGCGAAGAGTGGCTCCGCACGAGAAAATGTAGGTTAGATGGAGTTGTGGGGGGGTGTTCAACACTACACCAACAAGGATGTAGCCTAACAGTACCCCACGGTCGCTTTCTAGTTGTTCTCGCTTTTCCTGAAAAATTTTCCCACTATTTCTCAAGCTCGTTACGTCGGATTTCCGTAATCTTTTGGGGAAGTTGCTTTTATTTTTTTGAGTTTGCTTAGTTAGATGTGAGAAATCAATTAGTGCACATTCCTTCTTTTGATCATCCCAAAGCTCAGGGCGAACCTGCGATGGGAAAGATCATACACCGAAATGGCAAATTGTTTTATTCCAAATTGATATTGTGAAACGAAAAAAGGTAAAATTGGTGAGACTAATTACTACAGAAAGGAATACTTTTCCCCAAACGAGCAAGTTCCTTTGGGTAATTTGGTAGATCAATGCCAGGTTAGTGTTCATTACTTTGTCCAAAATGAATGAAAGAAAACTAAATCTAACTAAGCAAAGAATACAACCCATGGAGGCAGATTGTGTGCGTGTGTTGTAAAAATAAAACGTTAAAAAAAGACAAACCATAAAAAGATACTGCAAGACCCCCCAAGGGGGATGGAGTGTGGGCCCTATGTATCCCACCTACTTTTTATTTATGATTACTTACAATGCTTAAATAAAAAAGAAATTCCTGTTAACCCTTGAAGAATGGGTCAAAAAGGCTGACAAACTTGCATAGGGAAGAAACAGAATGAAGGAGGGGGATGGTATATGGATCGTGGGTGCTCCGGATGGCCCGAAACTTGATTTTTCAGCAGCACCCCCCTTCTTTTTCCTCCGACCTTCTAAAAACCAGCAAGCTAATAAAACAAAGTTAGCGGATTAATGCTTTAAAAATATATAAACAATACAACCTAGTACTTGCCGAAAGATAGAAAGATTTTGCTACTTCGAGAACTAGGAAAGAGAAACTAGATCTAAACATCTGATTATGAAACAAAGTCACATTTTAGATCTAATCAAACAAGTAAATAAAAATGATGAACTCTAGCATACAATTTACTTGTTAAATGAAAGTAACCGAGAGAGAAAGATAAAATTTTAAGAAAGAGAAGGAAAACTGCTCAAGTCTTGAATATTTCTTGCAAGATTGGAAGGATCGTTGATGCTGGCAAAGAATGCTTATGTGTTGGTTCAACTTATAATCCAAAGCAAAGAAGATGTAACCGAGCTCAACCTTCTACTCGGGATGGTAATCTACACACTCAGCAAGCTTGCAAAAAACAAATTAGATCTGGTACACGCCACAATTAGAAAACCAAAAGATCATGAATTATAGCCGACTAAAGCATGAACTTTTAGATTGCTAATAGCAAGAAAGTAAATTAGCAAATTGACAGCTGGTACACGCCACAATTAGAAAACCAAAAGATCATGAATTATAGCCGACTAAAGCATGAACTTTTAGATTGCTAATAGCAAGAAAGTAAATTAGCAAATTGACAGCTGCAAATGCTTACCTTGCCTGCTATAGAGAGCCTTCTAAACCAGACTACTAGTTATGCAAAGCAAAATAATTGAACAATATTACCTCACAAAGATATCACCATAAGCACAACTTGCCACAGATCATGAGCCTCCAAAGCCTTTCAAATTTTATTCATAAAAAACAATAACATTGATACAAGAGCATAGGTTCTTTGCTTCCCTCTAAATGATGAAGAAAGCCTCACTTAAATAGGAAAAATGAGAGCAAACCCCAATGGGGGCGAATTTTCCAAGTGTTGGAGCTTTTTGAGATGATTGAGGGCGAACTAGAGTGAACTAGAGGTGGTAGGCGCCACCTCTCATAAGGTAGGCCAACCCCCCTCTTTCTGTAACACATATACAACAAGAGGTGAGCTTTTTCAAATGTGCCCCTCTGGAGAAATTCCCCCCCCTCATAAATTTGATTGAATCAAGACAATTTGATCTTGGTTTGGTCTCCAATTACCCTCAATATCATCCTTAGTTAACTTGGAACATGTCTGGGATAAGTTCCCACTAATTTAGGGATGTGTTTTTTCTCCATATTTTCCCTTTTTCTAATTTTTTATTCACTTTTTGTCTTTTTGGAGAGAATTTCACTTAAGTGATAAATAATCACTTAAAACTTAGGAAAAGTGGGTTTAGGGGTTAAGTGGGGGCTCTGGGTCCAAAAACAAGCATCCCCATGACCAAATTGGCTCTCTAAGCCCAATTTTATGACCTTTTGAATTTTTACAGTTAGAATACACCTTATTGGTGATTTTATTAAAAACTTAAAAATTTAAAAATCCTATGAAAGACTTAGCGCATGTCCATGAAACTTTGGGACAATGACTAGCATGGCATAAATCATAGAACCTGGGCTTTAATAACCTTTTAAGGCATAATCACCAATTTCACCATCCTGGCTTTGGAGGATTTTGAGTGAAAAACTCGAAAATTATATGTCGCTTAAAAAAGCGTCACATAATTGACGAGGGAAAAAACACTCAAGGATGATGACCTTGATGACCAAGTCCTAAGAAGGTCAAGCATTTTACAAAAGAAACCATCATGCTATGTCATTTATTACAATTCCCCCGAGGGAGTGTGGACATCTGAAAAAGGGACCACAACTGGCCCTGATGAAACCATGGAACGTCTTGAGCACTGAGTAAGAACAATTGATTTTTTTTTAATCCTTGGTGGCTCACTTGAAAAATCCCCTAAGTGCAACTTAGTGGATAACATTTGGCTCCAACTGTGGGACTTGTGCTGGATCTAGTCTTCAGGCAAGGAGAGCATACGAGAACACCAAAATCTCTGGTTCTTATATACTGTAAAAAAATTTCAGCTTGACAAGAAAACCTTAGTAGAACAAGTTTTATATAAAACCAAATGAACCATAAGTTGCATTATTCAAAGGAATGAAAAAATTTATTTATTCCTACATACAGAAGGAAAATGTGAAAAGTAAATGCTCACTTTAAGGAGCTTATTTTCCTACTCTAAGCATAACATAAAAGGTTAGGTGTAATCGAAATTCCAATGTAGCCACCTAAGCATTTCATTAATGTAACAAAGTTTTTCCTTGTCTTTGGTTACCAGCCAAAGTAAGGACACATTTTTCAGAAAATGCAAACCTCCGTGAATATTCAAGATGGGAGGGTTGGATGAGAAATCACAGGTATGTAAAACCTCACTGAATTGCTTCCACAACTGGAAAGTCCTCTTGTAGGCTTCTTCTATCCAAGATTGGATAGGACTAATGTACAAATTCGCATGATGATGCAAATCATCATACTCATTGAAAGGGATTATTTGCTGATAACTCCGTGTGTAAGCCCCAAACTGCTCTAAATCATAAGGAATCTCTAGGTGTGAAGATGATAGTTGAAACTGATGCATCATATCTGACTCTTCACTACATTGCTTCTTTATGTCTTCATTACTGATACTGATATATGGTTCGTCTGATCATATAGATAAATTGCACGCTCGTCCTCCATATAAAAATTTCCCAAGGCCACAAGATCCATGCTCTCTTCTTTAAAAACTTCATAAATAGGATCTTCAATAAAACCATCAAGAGACTCAAAATTCCCTCCATTAGATATGTCATAGAAGGAATTATCAATAAAGCCACCAAAATTTTCTCGTTCATTATTTTCCTTCTTAGACATGTCATAGGTTGGATTTTTCATGAATGTCCAAGAATCCTCATCAACCTCTTTGTAGGACATAAGGGAGTCTTCATCACTTGCGTCATGCTCCAGGATATACTCATCCTCCTCTTGATACCAATATTCTTTAGAAAAAAGGTCACGAGGCAATAAACCTTCCAAACTTTTATCATTATACACATTACAAATTTCATCATAGGTTTCATTATAAGCTTCTGTAATCATTTCATCCCGGGGTAGATTCAGAGTACAAATGTGATCATCATCACTGAAATAATCATGAACTCTTTCCCAATCATCAATATTCTCTGTTGATGTGACATGAGGAGGGTCTTCAATAATATCTTCAATGAATGGCTCTTCATGCACAACCTCAATGGGATCATCCTGGATTTCTGGACATTGAGTGTTGTATACCATGTTGATACTAGGTGGCTCAGGATCTTCCATATGAAATAATTCAAAGTGTTCTTGATGAATATTTCAATATTGGATAATCCACTTGTTGACGGGCGAATTTGACTAAGCCCGCAACAAGGGAGACAACCCAAACCGGGATCCTTAGGACAGGCTCCAAGCTGTTTGGGATGGTTGTTCCCGACAGGTTTAAAGGCTCTGTTAGCCTAGAAATTTAAAAGTCTAAAGGTTAAAATTAATGCTACTGATTGTTATTTGGTCCTACACTTAGGATTACCAAGGTTAATTCAGGTTATGTGTTACAGAATGCCAAACTGTTATATTTAACCTACTTAAAGCAGTTAATTATAAACACAAGAATAGAAAGATACAAATTAACAGAGTTAATACCCTACAGTGATATATAATATACGCAGTGTACAATAATTACAACAGAAATAATCTGAATGTTGGTAATTCCTATATTAGGATCTGATTCGAATAGATTTTTCGAATAATATAATAAAAAAACTTAAACACACATTATCCTAATCTACCCTCTATCCTGATCAGGAGCAATGAAAAATTTAACCTGTAATCGATTTATGCTGACAAGGACGCTGTATGCAAACATTTGACAATATTTGAAGAAATTTAAATATTAACAAAACCATACAGAAGTCGTTGCACATTATATAACAATGATATCAATCATTAATTACAGAACATGACATATCAACAAAAATCGGAAACAGTGACAGTCGATACTTGTAAATAATATTTGCACAATTCTTCAAGTAAATTATCACAAACATTTATAATATAGAAAAACGAGTGGCAAAACCGAAAGATATTATAAACCATATGTAAAGTATAAAAATTGTATATATGCATTAAACATCACCAGTCCAAACGCTGTAGCTACTGACAGTTAACTGTCACGAGTCACAGATAGATCGAACAGTGGTCTTGTCCGCCCTTTCCCAAATTATCGACCCCTTAGCAGCAGTATTTCTGAGCTTTCAAGAGAGAAATCTCTTAATCTTTGGCAGCATACAGTCTGTTTCCCCAGCTCCAGCTCTTGATTTGCTCTTCCAACATTGAAAAAGAAGTTCTTCAATACTGTTGAGCATTTACAGAATAACTCAGGCAGCAATGTTTTGATTTGAGAGAGCAATCTCTCAGTCCAGTCTCCTCCCCTACAATCAAATTCTTCTCTGCTTAAATAAACCACGATCAGAAGAAATCAAAACAAATTAAGCTCTGCACAGGCGAATTTCTGGAAACAACCATCTCTTTGCCGGCCGCAACTGCAAAAATCGCGTTCAGAGAACCCTAAAAATCTCCCAAAATCCATCATTTTCTGGCGAAATCCACTCAAGATAAACTAAATGGATCCGTTCTGAGAAAAACCCATGTGGCAGATTTTTAAAATCTTCCTCCATTTGTTCACAACGTGGCTCAGAAAATCGCCTGTCAATTGAAAACGCGATTTTGTAACTGGCAACAATCCCGGCAGTTTGTTCCTTTTTTCTCTGGAATGAAGCTAATCGCTTGAGACCCTCGAATCTCTCATGAATATCTGCAGTTGTGATTAAACCCATAATTATCAACTCAGAGTCTTTCTCGCCACAGTGTCCACAATTCCGGAGTTTAAACAGTCATTTTTTCATTCTGCCATAAACCATGCTCTCAAACTAGTTGTAATAATAATAACATCCATGAGCTGGGCAGTCAAATTGCTACCTGTTCACAAAAGAAATAGGACAATCATTTACATAATCATTTCAGCATCTATCGCCCACTTTAAACCAATCACAAAAATGCATAAAGTTTATTTATAAAAATCATTATTACATTGTGCTAATGGTGAAGTTGTCCGGAAGGTAAAACAAATCAAGAATTGGAATTTTTCTTTCAGTTATCGCCCGTCAAAGTTTTGATGATATTCATCTTTTGTGACAAATAAAATGATCTACTTTGAACTCGGAATGAAGCATTTTGATGTTGCAATTTCAGGTCGTGACAGACTTAGGTTGAAATAATCCAAGCCCCAATCGCCATTCTGTTTCTTTTTAACGTTAAATTAATCATGATTTTCCTTTAGTAACGAATATGTAACTTCTTCATTATATGGCTGCTTTCTTCTTTTAAAATATGAAAAACAAATCCCATAACCAATAGTATTAACTTCGACCTTTACATGCAATAATAAAGATGACACATGAGGACCATTATAAAGATGAAGATGAAATAATAAGGTTGTGTTATGCATAATTCTTAGATTGAACGAAAAGCCTTGAAGATATAATTCGAATGAACTTTGATAAGACGCCAAAAAATAAAATAATGAACCTTAAACCTTATCAATATTTAAGATAACAAAATCACATAATGAAAATCAAATTATAAATATTTAGATAAGATTTCAAAATCGCAGATAAATCAAACCACATTCTTGTTGTCTCCTCTCCATCAACTATCGACCTCAGGCAGCAGTGTTTTCTGAGCTTACAAGAGAGAAATCTCTTCAGCTTTGGCAGCCCCCACGTTCCCTCTTTCCAGCAAATTCCAGTCTGCTTAAATAACCAAAAACGGAATCCAAATTAGGTTTTACACAGGCGAAATTTTGTCGGCCGCAACTACAAAAATCGCGTCCAGAAAATCCCCGAAATCTCCCAGAATCCATCACTTTTTGGCAAAATCCACCTAATTGCAACTAAATGGGTCCGTTCTGAGAAAAACCCATGTCGCGGATTTTTCATATCTGTCTCCATTTGTTCACAACGTGGCCTGGAAAAACACCTGTTATTTGAAAACGCGTTTTTAATAACTGACAAAGAATAAAATTAGTCTCCTGGAAATTTCCAGAATCATAACAATCTCCTTAGCATCTGCACATGAAAAACAAAAAACCTAATAAAAGAAAGAAGTGTAAACAAAATTCAATCATGAGAAAATAAATAGCTTAACCAATGATCTTTCCAGCTCTTTTGGCGTTTTCAAAATCTGTGATTTGTTTCAATATGTGCAATTAAAACATTTCAACATCTACAAGATATTTGTTTTATCATTATTAGCAATATAATAATCCATAGATTCGGCTGCATCTCTCAAATCTCTACAATATCGGAGAACAGATAGCTGGTTTAATATGAGGATCCCGTTGTGGATAAAACAAAATTCACAAACCTTTCCATTGAATTAATAGCTCCTTCAATCTTCATTGATAACCACGTGCCGTTATTCAAATAACTGGTGGATAAATTAGACAATAATCTTCAAAAAAAGAAAAGTATGCTCATTTCTAAGCCTTTATAAAATTCACATTAATTCCTGGTGTTTTTGCAAATATGATAAAATTAAAATAAAATGTTAATTATACCTAATTTTGTAGGTAAACATTTAAAAGATCAAAGAACTTTATTTATTATATTTATACAAAATAATTAAAAGATTTATTTATCTTGTATAAATAATAAAAAATAAATAAAGTCTATTAATTACAAATATACTTATTTGATCTTTATTTATTCAACACTTTTAATAATGTAGCAAAAATAATAAGATAGGCTTAGTAAAATATTTTTCAAACTCTTAAATTGAATGCATGGTTTTATCTTTCAATATCTATCGTTAAATGAATCAAAATTACCAAGTTGAATAATTGAATTAAAATTATCCGTTTATAAGGTGCCAACAATACAATAATCAGCCTTCCAATTTCAAAACAAAACCACATAATTGAATGATTAATGATTGGATAAGAAATCACTACTAGGTTATGACAAATTATTAACACTTATCCACTCAAAATAGTAATTTTGTCAACTAATCCATAGTCTGCAAAGGTTTTTCTTTAAAAACATTGAATTTCATGTTTCAGTAGCTTCTGGAATGTTACCATTTCAATAGCTGTTAATTCTTTAGTTTTGCCATATGAAATTCAAACATTTCATAAAAAATAAAATACAATTTTATTTGATGAAATAATGTTTTTTAAAGGCTGTTGGGTAGGGGCACAACACCACTATATCTTTCATCATAATGCCATTATCTCAGAAAAATATTGAAGAAATTTGTAATTGAAGTAATAAATCTATCAGAAAGGCCATTGTATAACCAATCTAAAGTCTCTCCCAAAAGAGAATGAGTAAACAACTGCATCATATGATCCTCATAACGCATATTGTATTCACTCGCATATGAAAGGAAAGTCACAATGTGAAGACTACCTAAGTAATCACTATCATGCCCCCAAAAAACTGGAATGGGAATATATTTCCTTTCCCCATCAAAATAATTGGGAAAACTTGGGATTTTGAAGAAATCAATGGGAGGACATCTACAGGAGATCCAAGCTGCAATTTCTATTCTTTTAATATCCATGTCAAGAATCAGTGATCATGGAGACCCCTACAACTGAAAGAGTGGAGTTGTAAAAAATGAGCTTTAGATTTTACTGTTACGTTGGCTCACCTACACACAATATGTCTGAGTTCTAAGAAGAGTAGCTCCACACAGGAAAATGTGGGCTAGATGGAGTCGTGGGGGGTGTGTTCAACTCTACAACAGGGATGTAGCCTAACGGGACTCCACAGTCGCTTTCTAGTTGTTCCCGCTTTCCCTGAAGAATTTTCCCACTATTTCTCAGGCTTGTTACGCCAGATTTCCATAATGTTTTGGGGAAGTTTCTTTTATTGATGTGAGTTTTCTTAGTTAGATGTGAGAAATCAATTAGTGCACATTCCTGCTTTTGATTATCCCAAAGCTCAAGGCAAACCTGCGATGGGCAAGAGCATACACCGGAATGGAAAATTGTTTTATTCCAAATTGATATTGTAAAACGAAAAAAGGTAAAATTGGCGAGACTAATTACTACAGAAAGGAATATCTTTTCCCCAAACGAGCAACCTCCTTTGGGTAATTCGGTAGATCAATGTTGGGTTAGTGTTCGTTACTTTGTCCAAAAATGAAAGAAAGAAAACTAAAACTAACTAAGCAAAGAATATAGCCCGTGAAGGTGGATTGTGTGCATGTGTTGTAAAAATAAAACATTATAAAAAGACAAACCATAAAAACACACTGCGAAACCCCCCAAGGGGGATGGAGTGTGGGCGCTGTGTAGCCCACTTGTTTTTTTATTTATGATTACTTACAATGCTTAAAAGAAAAATAAATGCCTTTTAACCCTTGAAGAATGGGTCAAAAAAGCTTACAAACTTGCTTAGGGAAGAAAATGAATGAAGGATGGGGATGGTAGATGGATCGTGGGTGCTCTGGATGGCCCAAAACTTGATTTTTCGGCAGCACCTCCCTCTCTTTTTCCTCCAACTTGCTAAAAACCAACAAGCTAATAAAGCAAAGTTAGTGGGTTAATGCTTTAAAAATATATAAAAAATACAACCTAGTACTTGCCGAAAGATAGATAAGATAATTTTATTAATGTTCACTAATGCCCACAAAGTAGGTCAACAAGACTATCGGTTACAATGATATGTCATGCATGTGGGAGGATCAAATGATCTCCCTTAATGAAAATACAATAGAAGCAATGAGAAAGAAGTAAAGAAGTACAAGGAAAGCTAAGCTGTAGCATGGGAGAGCTTCTGCTCCAGATCTCCCTCTGTAACCCTGCACAGGGGCGAAGGAGTTCAGGTGGATAGGATCCGGGAGCCAAAGTGACCAAGGAAGGTCTGGTACTTCTAACATCCAAGGCTGAACGAACAAAACTGAGAGAAATGTAAAAGTGTCTACTAGAAATGAGAGAAATGAGAGAAAGATTTTGCTACTTCGAGGACTAGGAAAGAGAAACTAGATCTAAAATTTTGATTATGAAACAAAAGCACTTTTTAGATCTAATCACACAAGTAAATAAAAATGATGAACTTTAGCATATGATTTACTTGTTAAATTAAAAGTAATTGAGAGAGAAAGATTAAATTTTAAGAAGGAGAAGAAAAACTGCTCAAGTCTTGAATCTTTCTTGCAAGATTGAAAGTGTTGAAATTTTAGCATTAGCATGAATACTTTTAAAAATTGCAAACTAACATAAACAAATGACAAGTGCAATAAACAACATCAATCACATCAAAACATTGAACAGAGGATTTTTCACTGGGGAAACCTTTAAAGGACAAAAACCAAAAAAGCATTAGTAATTCATCTCATAAATGAGATGACTGAGTTTTAAAAAAAAATCCACAAACCCTAACAGGGTTTATACCACAATTACAGAAGATTAATTTTTCCAGAAAAATGCCAAAATGGCTTTTTACCAAGTTAGGGCTTTTTTGCCCTAACTTTCTCTCTCCTGCCAAAAATAGTAGGTTTTCCAGATTTTACGACTACCCGTACTGCTGCCTTGTTTTGCTGTTGCTCGTTTCCCTCTACCTTCCGTACCTTCCCAGTTTCTCGTGTTTCACCCACCTGCTGCCTGGCCTGCCTTGTTATGCTGCCCGCAGCCTGTCCTCTGCTCAGATCTGCTGCTGGGCTGTTGTACTGTTGCCCAGACGGAAGACAGACCCTTTCAAGGCCCTTTAGAGCTGGCCTGTAGGATTCCCGGAGGTCTGTGTGGCCACGAAAGCCCTCATGGGTCTTCCCGAAGGTCTGTGTGGCCACGAAAGCCCTCATGGGTCTTCCCGGAGGCTAACTGAGGGTTGGCCGTAGGCAAAAACCCTCACGAGTATGTTGCCCGAGGGTTGGCTATGGGCCAAAACCCTCACAAGTGTGCTACCCAAGGATTGAGAAGAAGGTCGAACCCTCAACATGCCTGCCGGGAAGAAGATAGAGGGACAGCCTATGAAGATAGAGGGCTGCCCGTGAACCTCGCCAGATGCTCGGTGAAGATGGTGAAGGAGCTGCGATGTAGAGGTAGGGTGAAACCCTAAGATTGCAGATCTGATGTAGAAACCCTAGCCTAGGGTTTGATCTTCAGTAAGTGATGATGCCCTAGCTAGATTCATCCATGCTAGGGCATAATCATAAAACCTTCCTTCTTCAAAAACCTGTAAGATCTTCTTGATGGAGCACCTGTACCTGTGAGAGCAAGTGTTTAATAATGAAATGGATTGATCTTCTTTTATATCCTTTGAGTCACTTGTAAGTGGACCAAAATTAGAAAGATCAAAATAATAATATTTTATTCTTTTCTAATTTGACTTTTGCCTTTAGTGGTGCTAAAGGTCTTTTTGCACTTTCACTTTGACTCGTTTGTGGTCCTTATGTATTTTTGACCTTTTCTTTAGCCTTCTTCACGGGCCCCTATGGTCAATACAAGTGGTCAAGGTGGTCTTTCATTATCACTCAAAGCACATCATCATAAACAGAGAGAATTACTAATGCTTTTATCACACACTCTGTGTGACACCAAGATTGGGTACTAAGGTGTCTTAACCAAGGGTAGCTAAGCCTTGGAGAAGATCGCAAAGCCCACTGATCAAGGGTCAGAGTGTCACACATGCCTAGACCTGGTCTAAGGCTTATAGTGCCTTCCTGGTAACAGAACAGGTGCCTCAGCCATAGGCTGCATTATTTGACACTAGGTCAAATACTTGGTAACAGACCAAACGCCTCCATTCTCCCAGAGAATGGCCCTCAACCCCGGGCTGAGTCCCTAGTCTCGGACTAGTTGAATTCTTGATAACTGACCAGGTGCCTCCATTCAAAGGAATGGCTACTCAGATCTAGGTTGAGTCTACTAGTTCTAGACTGGTTCACATCATGGTCCTAGACCAGATGTCACCATTCAACAGAATGGTCACTCAACTCAAGGTTGAGTCCCCCCAGTGCAGGACTAGGTCCATATCGTGGTCCCGGACCAGATATCATCATTCAACAGAATGATCACTCAACTCTAGGTTGAGTCCACACCGTGGTCCTTGATCAGGTGTCCCTATTCTCCCAAGAGAATGGCTTTCGATGCTGCTAAGAAAAATCAATAGTCCCTCTTAGTGAGAGAGGCATTCTTTGCCTTTCCAAGCTTGTCACGAAAGTACACGAACTTTGATGTTGTCAAAGTCTTGGTCAAGATAGCTGCGATCTGTTCATCCATACAAATGTACTGCAACTTCAGAGCACCTCTCTGCACTAGGTCTCTAAAGAAATGATACCTCATTTCAATGTGTTTCAATCTATCATGAAACACTGGGTTCTCCGAAAGCTTTATGAAACTCTGATTATCGCACTGGATGATCGTTGAGTCAAGGTTTCCTCCGGACAGATCAGATATAAGTTTTTTGAGCCAAATTGCTTCCTTGTAGGCATCAATTGCAGCAATATACTCTGCCTCAACTATACTTTGAGCTATGGAACCCTACTTCCTTCTAGACCAAGAGATCGTGGTTGATCCCATACTGAAGCAGTAACTAAAGGTATTTTTCCGGTCTACTGCACTGCCAACCCAACTAAATCTACATATCCAGATAATAATACTCCATTGTTGGAAGTATACCTAAGCCCATAAGTGATGGTTACTCGCAGATGTCTGAGTACATGTTTGGCGGCTACCAAGTGTATGCAACATTACCGGATTCGTCCTCCAAGGGTCCGAATCAATATCGAAATCTACACGGAAACGCAGATTTGGGGATCTAATTCTGATTCTTTAGGATTCACCAAAAAGTTTTGGGGGATACGGATCCGATTTAGGATCCGTTTCGGAGGAATATGGATCCATTTCCCAACGAAGGATTAGGATTTTGGAGTGATGGAATCGGTTCCTATTGAAGGAATCGTCTCCCAAATTTCAAGATATGGTTCTTTCAATAGGAACCGAATCCTTACAAAACCAAACTAAAACACATTAATACACATTAATAAATTAAAAAATATTAAAGAGAAAGCTCACCTGGCCCCACACGACTCCCAAACAGCTGTTAAAACCCACTCCTGCGTTATCATTCCATTTCGTGACTGGGAGAAAGGAGCTACGCTGCTACAGAAGGAGCCGACGACTGCTTCAGGATTGGTATGTGCCCTGACCTATGCCCTGCTTCATTATATTTTTTTGTTTGTGTGCACTTCCTGAGCGTGCTTGTTAGCATACACAATAGCAAAATTGTTGTGTCTGTGTATGCTAACAGCACGCACAACAATTTTACTTCTTGTGCACAGCAAGTAAAATTGTTGTGGGTGTTGTTAGCATACACAGACAAAACAAATTTGCTGTGTCTGTGTATGCAAACAATACACACAAGTTACAACAATTTTAATTGCCATGTCTGATAAAAAAAATTATTTTGCTGTAGCCTGTGTCTAATAAAAAAATTTGCAAAACATTGAACAGTGAAAGTTGAAAGAGTAAACAACAAGTGACCAAACTAGCAATGGCATCACGTCAAGCAGTTCAATCTAGGGGAGGGAGAGGAACTGGAACTCAACAAACTCGGAACATGTAACAACAAACATTACCAGCATACCCTGTTGACTCTCCCCTATGGAAGTATGTGACTAAGATTGGGCCAAAAGAAAAAAACAAAAGTGGTGGCAGCCGCTTGTGGAACTACAAGAGGTGCAAAGTTAATTTTACAAGGTCATATAGGAGGGTTAAGGCCCATTTTCTTTGGCTGGAAGGTGATCATGGGGTTCACCACTGCAAAAAAATCACCCGAAAAGATGTGTTAGGCATTTCAAGCAGAGCAAGATGCTGCAGATATGGCCAAGGCAGAAAGGAGGAGTTTAAGACAATTGTCTTTCTCAAAAAGGGGAAATGAAGTTCCCTTGATTGTTGAAGAAGCCCGCAAGAGACAAAGCATTGGACCCTTGGCCAAAATGTTTGACATTGGAGGGAGGGATGAGACAGACAGTAGAGTTGCAAGAGCTATATATGCATGTGGATTGTCCTTCAATGTTGTGTGGTCTCCATATTGGCAAGACATGCTAAGGGCAGTGAATGAAGTCCCTAGGGGTTACATGGGACCAAACTTTGAAAAGGTTCGCACTAGCCTTTTATGGAAGGAGAAATTGCTTGTGGAAAAAATATTGGCACCGGTTCGTTCCTCTTGGAGTGGCAATAGTGTCTCCATTATATCTTATGGTTGTACTGATACTGCCAATAGGCCATTAGTGAAAATTATTGTCATGTCTCGTGTAGGCCCATACTTCTTGAGGGCAATAGATGCTTCAGGGGAGGAGAAGACTGCTGAATGGGTTGCTGAAAAAATTTCAGAATCAATCGAGTATGTGGGACCTTCAAATATTGTGCAAGTTATAGAAGATAATGCACGCTCATGCAAAGCAGCTGGGGCAATTATTGAGGCAACGTATGGCCATATTTTTTGGAGACCCTGTGTGGTCCATAGTTTAAATCTTGCTTTTAAATCCATTTTTACTGAAGTTGAATGGATGAAAAAACTATGTGAAGAAGCAAGAGAGATTCAGATTTTTATAACCAACATGCACAAGCTATGTACAGGAAATATGCTAGACTCCAACTTCTTAAGGTTGGAGAAAGCATATTTGCATCACATTACATAATGATCAAGTGGTTAGTAGATACGAGGGACATCTTGTCCTCTATGGTTGTTAGTCCATGATGGAAGACATGGAAACAAAGCAACAGTGAAAAGCAATGCATGTTAGAGGTACGATTCTTGATGAGGCTTGGTGGGTTCAAGCTGAGCTTTTTGTTTCCATAATGGAGCCACTTGTTGATTTGTTGAGACTTTGTGATTCGGATGTGCCTATGTTGGGTGACATCTATGAGGGAACTGACCATATGCTAGAAAGAGTTCAAGAACTTCTTGAAGAGAAGGACCCTGTTTTGTTCGGCGCCATAAAAGACATCATCATTAGTAGATGGAACAAATACAATACCAATCTACATTAGCTTATGCCTTAAATCCAAAGTACTATGATGAGGTCTACTTGGCTAAATTTGGGGGTAAGAGGAAGCCCCCACACAATGACAATGAGGTGGCCAATGGTTTTAGAGCAGCTATTTCAAAGATTTGCTATGATCAGTTGGAGCTTGCAGAGTTAAAGAACCAGTTTACTTCATTCATCATAGGGAGTGTTGTATTTGACAATGTAAATGCATTAGCTAATAGAGGAACTATGACACCTCTTGCATGGTGGGGGTATTATGGTGCCCAAGCTCCAGAGTTACAGACCCTTGCATCTAGATTTCTTTCACAGGTTTGTAGTTCTTTAGCAGCAGAGAGAAACTGGAGCACTTATGGGTTCATCCATTCAGTCAAGAGAAACATGCTTCAATCAGCAAAGGCAGAAGATCTTGTGTACATTCACTCAAATCTTTGCCTTATCTCTCGAGCGAAGACAACTTATAGCTAGGGTCCTTGGAAGTTATGGGATGTGAATCCTGAGGATGCAGATTTGGATACCCCTGAATGCTCGATGGCCAACCTCTCTTTGGCTGATTCTACAGCTCCTTTTGTTGATGGGGATTTGGATGAGGCAGAGGCACCCATGCCTAGGACTCGCTCGACTGTGCTAGGGTCTTCTTCTTCTGTTGTTGGTGGGTAGAGCAGTAGTCATATGGCATCCACCCCCCATGCTACTTCATATCATCGGTCTGGGGATTTAAGAGATGTTCCATTAGAGGATGTGGAGGGAGCTACTATCCATCATATTAGTTTATCTCACTGAGTCACTCTTTATTTTCATATTTATAGTTTACATTTTGATTTCAGTGTTTCACAGTTAGTTGTTACACCTTCTTGTTTTTCATTTCAGACTTGTAGAGCTCTATACATAAGCTCACTTTTTGCTATTTTGAAGAACTATAGCCTTGACTCGTGAGTCGTGACTCTTTTATATTTATCAATTACCATTACCATGTTGAAACTTGGCATTATATGATAATATCAGTGTAACATTTGTGACTTGTCATTATCATTATGTTTATTTATTTTTATGAACTTATGACAACTGTTATTTTATCGTAATGTTAATGACAACTGTTATTGTATGAAATTCAATTTCATTTCAAATCTGAAAATTACATGTATGATTCTATGAATCTATGACGTTCGTTGTTTACGGTTTCATGTTACAAATACGATGTATGATTCATTGATCATGTTGCAACTTCGAATATATGATATATCATGTAAATGTTAAATGAAAATAAAAATGTATCAGTATGATCAATATCATTGATACATATTATAAATTATAATGATGATTTATGAATCTATGAATCTATGATGCATTGATGTTAATTATAATTTGTTACTTGTAAGTTGTAGCCTGTAAGGTTGTAGTGTGTAGGACAAAGTTGCATGATACAGGGAAACGGAAACGTGTATCCGATACGGGAACGCGATGGAAACGCGACCCCCCAAAATTTAGGAAACGGGGAAACGCGATATATATTAACAAATTAAATGTGAAACATAAATGACAACTTACAAGTGATAAATCATTAATGATAATTTCAAACATCAAACATTTTGATTTAACTCTAACATCACATTTTTACTCATGAGTCATCACATTTCATTCATAAGTCCATCACTCAAATTGTTTGAACTCTCCATTTTAATTATCAATATTTTTTATTTTAAAATATTAACCATTTAATTTATAATAGTAAAAATTAAAATAAAATTTACATTATTTCTAAGGTAAATATCCCAAAAATTTCAAAACCAACAAATTTTCAAAATACTAAATTTATGACATTTTCATAACATCCATATAAGAGGCTAATACATGTTCTTGTTAGGGCTTATAAAGATATTATTTCCTTTTCTCCTTAACTATACAACTAAGAAAAACCATTACTCCAAAATACTCTTATCAAAAGCATTGAAACATCCCTAAGTCACTTTATGCATGACTTAAAAAAATAAATTTGTGGTCAGTGATCATACATCACAACGATTTTGAACATTTTCGATGAGGGCTACGATTATTTCATATGTACAATTATGTGAAAAAGGAATAATTTAATCAATAATTTTTTTAAAAGATTGGTGTATATCTTTAATATAAAAATAACATATAAGTATGTGGTATACTTGGTCGCAATATTTTATTGTTCTATATAAACTCAAGGAAACCAACAAAAACAAATTAAATTAGAATTTTGATAATAAAAGGTTGGAGTATTTCGATAAGTTTTAAATAACATAATTTCTTATCAAATAAAAAGTTCCTCATCATATGTATTCCATTAAATTCTATCACATTCTTTGCATCTTTAAACCAAAACCATTAATACATTATTGCACAGAGCAGATTTTTTATTTATTTATTTTTCTGATATCAACTATTTCACATGAAGGAATGTTACACAAACAATTTGAACCCGCGAAATGGAGAGTTCAAACTCGTGGAATGGTGAATCGACCTGTCAAACCCATGAAGGAGAGTTGAAACTTGAACACCGGTTGCAGCAAACACGTGAAGATTATTGGTTATTTCTTCATGTTTTAAAAACTATTTGATTCCTAAACCCTATTCGGTGTCTTTAAACCCGACCTAAGCGTTTAAACCGGCGAAAAAGACACCCGATATGTCAACTGGGCCCGGTTTTGCCCTAATCTGAGAGTGAAACGCGGCGTGAGGGAGGTGATACACATGTGAAATGAGTTTCCAATTTTCTGATACACGTTTCAAACTCGTGGTACGGCATCGTTCTGTCTGAAACACGTTTCCAGAGCGTATCACACGGGTTTCAGCGTTTCAGACCAGAAATGAGCTTGGTACGGGGGGGTTTATGACGTTTCCTGCAACGTAGGTGTAGGATGTATATGCTTTTAAATTTGTGATTTTTTATAAAATTATAGATTTAAAATTTAAAATTTTAATTTTTAAATATATATATTATAAAAAAATTAGGGTTAGGGTTTCGAATCCCTAATTCCTACTTTTGGGAAATTGTCGAATCCTGTATCCGATCGATTCCCCATTTCATGTAACCTTGATTGTATGTGCTTCGGATCGGACATGCACTGACTCAGTGCATTCACTGTGAAACAGATGTCTGGTCTCGTATGCACGAGATACATCATGGATCCAATAAGCTGTCTGTACAGAGTAGAGTCCACACTCTGTGAACTGGTGGCTGAGTCCCACAACTTTGTCAAGTTGGTAGTCATGGGTACGCTCATGGACTTGTGCTCCTGCATCCCAAATCTCTACAAGATGTCTACTTCATACTTTCCTTGTGTCAAGAAGATCTGGCCTGGCTTTTGCCAAAACTCTAAGCCAAGGAAGTAATGCATCAATCCGAGATCTTTCATCTCAAATTCAGAGGTAAGCTCCCTCTTACACTGTTCTATCAACTGTTCATCACCTGGAAAAATAAGTCATCTACATATAGAACAAGTATCAAGACATGATTATTAACAACCTTAAAGTACAAGTTAGAATCAACTGTACTTTTGGAAAACCCCAAGCTATGGAGAAATCCATCCATCCTCGCATACCAGACTCTCAGAGCCTGTTTCAGTCCATACAAGGATTTATTCAGTTTACACACATGGGTCTTCTTCCCATGAGTCACAAATCCTTTAGGCTGTTCAATATAAACTTCCTCCTCAATCTTTCCATTGAGGAAAGCTGTCTTTACATCCATCTGATGTAACTTCCATCCGAATACTACAGTAAGTGAAATGATGGTTCTAACGGTAGTATACCTGGCAACCGGAGCAAATGTCTCATCATAGTCAATGCCTTCTTTCTGAATGAAGCCACGAGCTACGAATTCTTCTTTATACTTCTCCACATTGCCATCCGTAGAATGCTTGATTTTATAAATCCATCTGGATGTCACTACTGACTTTCCTGTTGGCCTGGGAACAACTTTCCACACATCATTCTTCATGTTTGAATTGTACTCTTCAATCATGGCATCAACCCATATTTGTCGACTTGCTGCTTCTTTGTATGAGGAAGGTTTTGCACTGATAAGTTGGCTCATAAGACCAGAGTACTTTTGTGGTCTTATGCTTTCTTTGAAAGTCCCGGGAGGATCTTTATGCTTCTCGCCTTCTTGCACCGTCTCTCGGTACCAAGCAGGTCTCCTTTTGGAAGGAGGAACTTCAAGCAGCTCTTCTTGTGGACTTTCAGTGTCCTCAGGTGCATTTGGAATTTGATCCTCAAATTCCTCTTCCTCCCTCTGAATTTCTGAATCTGGAAACTCAAGTGGAGGAACTTCATCTTCTGTTGGAAGCTCTAGTGTTTTACGAAACACAACTTCCCCATGGAAGATCACATCTCTGCTGACTTCAATGTACCTCTGTCCAGGTACATAGACTCAATAATCCTTCGAACAATATGTTAAGTTTTAATGGTTATATCAGATCTTAAAACATTTAGCATCATAACAGCATAACCATAAGCCAAAAGATCACTAAAAGATAGACAAGCACAACCACACAAAAGGAACACAAAGATTTATCCTGGGAAAAACCCAGCGAAAGCTTCCTCAATATAGATGCCCCAAAAGATAAAAAGGTAAAACCCAAAAGACTGATCCTCCTCCTTCTCCAGCTACATCTCTTTCTCTCGCTCTCTCATGCGCTACACAAGTGAGTGTGAATGTGTTCAAATGAGAAGCACCTCACCTCTATTTATATTCTTTCGTTCACTTAATATTTAATTCAGTTATGTAGGATCGAGTAATCCTAATTTAATTATGTAGGCTCGAGTAACCACAATTGGGGTACTAATGACCCGACTTACAATGGAGGGCACTTTCTCATGACACTTATTAATTCTCCCGATTAGGAACATCGGGGTATAAAGAAATACAAGTGATTCTCCCGATAGGAGCATCGGGGACTACTAAAATATATATGGAATATTCTTCGAAGTTACAATAATTCAACATTCCCCCTTAACGAGAAGGGTATTCTACAACAACATCAACAACAACAACAGTAGGAGAGAGAAGGCATCATCAACATCATCAAGGTGATACATCTATAAATCATTGGAAGCTTTTCAACATCATATAGTCTAGATCTTCAATCTTCAACAGCATCAACACTGTGACCACAACATCATCATCAGTACTTTGACCTTTCGATCAGCAACAGCATTTTGACCTTTCGATCAGCAACATCATCTTTCGATCAACATCATCATCAGCACATTGACCTTTTGATCAACAACATCATCTTTCGATCAGCATCATCATCATCATCATACTCTGAACTTTCGATCAGCATCATCATCATCATCACACTCTGATCTTTCAATTAGGAACATCATCATCGTCACACTCTGATCTTTTGATCAAGAACATCATCATCATCACATTCTGATATTTCGATCAGGAACATCATCATCATCAGCAACAACCTGCAATCCACAGTACGAAGACAAAAGTCTTCGGATCTCTTTTGGACCTAAGTCCAGGGATGATACAATCCTACAACATTCTCGAGGACCGAAGCCTCTGGATACCTTTATGAACCGAAGTTCAAGGATGATACAATCCTGCCACATTCTCGGGGACCGAAGCCTCTGGATACCTTTCTGAACCGAAGTTCAAAGATGATGCAATCCTACCACATTCTCGGGGACCGAATCCTCCGGATACCTTTCTGAACCGAAGTTCAAGGATGATGCAATCCTACCACGTTCTCGAGTACCGAAGTCACCGGATTCGTTCTGAACAAAAGTTCAAGGATGATACAATCCTAGCACATTCTCGAGTACCGAAGTCACTGGATCTGTTCTGAACCGAACTTTAGGGATGATACATTCCCACCACATTCTTGAGGGCCGAAGTCACCAGATCCGTTCTGCACTGAAGTTCAGGGATGATACAATCCCACCACATTCTTGAGGACCGAAGTCACCGGATCCGTTCTGAACCGAAGTTCAGGGATGATACAATCCCACCACATTCTCGAGGACCGAAGTCATCAAATCCCTTCTGAACAGATGTCCCGAGATGATACAATTCCTCTTCATTCTTGAGGACCGATGTCATCGGATCACTTTAGGGAAAGTGCCCAAGGATGATACAATCTCGCTTCATTCTCGAAGACCGAAGTAAACCGAATCACTTTAGGGCAAGTGACCAGGGATGATACAATCCCACTGCAACATCACTGCTCCCCCTTTCGAGGAAGGTCTTTCTGAACAACACCAATCTTGTCTCGAAAGTGTTCGAACTTTACCCGAGATAGAGGCTTTGTCAACACATCAGTGTTGAATCATTATCTTGTATCTTCAGTATAGAAATACTGAAAGCATCATCATCTCTATCTTCAGTATAGAAATGCTGAATCACCATCATCTGCATCTACAGTATGTAAATACCAAAACATCATCTATATCTTCAGTATGGGAATACTGAAACATCATCATCCGTGTCTTATCTCGTATGTAGAAATACCGGATTTCTATGTGTTTCGATGGAACACTAGGTTCTCTGTCATCCTTATACAACTTTGGTTATCACGTAGAATCACTGTGGTATCTAATAAACCTGACATCACATTCTGAAGCCATATGGCTTCACAACTAGCAGAGCAAGCTGTTATGTATTCTGCTTCAACTCTACTAAGAGCAATACTAGACTGTTTCCTGCTAAACCATGAAATCATAGCAGATCCCAGACTATAACATCCACCTGATGTGCTTTTCTTGTTTGATACACTTCCAGCCCAATATGCATCTGTATAGCCATACAATCTATACTCATGGTTTCCATCATAGTATAGACCAAAGTCTATAATCCCTTTCAGATATCTCATCACATGTTTTACAGCTATCAGGTGAAAACGTCTAGGTTGAACTAGATATTGACTCAAGGTGTTCACAACAAAACATATGTCTGGTCTGGTATTTATTAGATACATCAACGACCCAATAATCTGTCTGTATTGAGTCACATCCACTAACTCTGACTAGTCATCAGCTAGCAACTTCAAGTTGGAATCCATGGGTGTGGCCATGGATTTACATTCCAACATATCAAATGTTTTCAAAATTTCCACTGCATACTTTCCATGACTGAGAAAGGTTCCTTCTGAGTTCTGCCATACTCTCGAATTCTTCAACTAGCTTCTTCTTGCAATATGTGATATGTTTCTCATTCCCTGTCAGAAATAGGTCATCCATATATAGTAATAGTATGATAGGTTCATCTTCTACAACCTTGAGGTAAAGGTTAGGATCAACTTTACTCTTGGTAAAGTCCAAGCTCGTCAAGAAACTATCTATCCTTCCATACCAAGCTCTAGGAGCTTGCTTCAGGTCGTACAAGGCCTTCTTCAACTTGCATACGTGAGTTCGTCTGTCTTCAACTTCAAATCCTTGTGGGTGTTCGATGTAAACCTCTTCCTCAATCATATCATTTAGGAAGGCTATCTTTACATCCATTTGGTGTAGATCCCACTTCACCATGGAAGCAGGTGCCATGATAGTTCTGATGGAAGTGTACCTTGCTTCCTGGAGCAAGTGTCTCTTCATAATCAATTCCCTCTCTCTGAGAGAATCCTCTAGCCACAAATCTTTCCTTCCATCAGCAACATGTTTTGTCTTGCAAGTCTACTTGGAAGATACCACGCTCTTGCTTTCTGGTTTGGTTACTATATCCCAAAACATCATTCTGGTATTCTTCTATCATCCTGTTAGGTCATCGACATATCCTAGTCTTCTGCATTCAACCTTGAAGGTTGGAACCCACTTTACTCTTGGTAAAGTCTCGATCCATCAGGAAGTTGTCCATCATGTCGTACTATGTCGAACTCAGAGATCTTCTGCAGTCACTCCCCCTGAAGTGGAGCATCATCTTCCCTCTTCATTCTGTACTGAAGTGATAGGTAGCATTCTCTGTTGCTATGTATCTATCTCAGTTTACCAAGATCCCTTTATCTTGAACTTTGTCGAAAAGTTCCTCATGCACCCATCTGTGAGCTTGTTGTCTTCTGTAGGTTTCCATGTTCAACCTTGTAGCAAAGGTTAAAATATTCATCACTCTAGGTGATCTGTCAAGCTCCTGGATGTGCTTTTCTATGGGTTCCTTCTGATATCATACAAAACATATTTTGTACAGGTGGTTCTCTACTCGATATGTACCTCTACTAGAGAAGTGTGTCTGGTCAATAGAGTATATCATGCCATAGTCTACTCTTTCTGAGGAAAACTACGAACCTTGCATTGTAAACTTGTTCTTGTAGATTCATATGGAAGACACTACAGACGTCCTTTCAGGTCTCGAAACCATATCGTAGACATCATTCCCCTTGATCAACTGTTACTCTTTGATCATAGCTTCTTTCATAGCCGGAAAGGTTAGCATCAATGATGTCACCCAACTGTGTTACACAACTAGTGTGTGTCCGAGGCCTCTTGGAAGTCTCACCATAGTTTTCTTCATCTTGAGTTATCTCTCGTACCCAAGGTCTTCATCTTTTGAGATGGATCTACCTCTTTTTGAAGCTCTTTCTTCCATCACGGTGTCTTTGACCCTAGGAGCTTCAGATTCATGTTTATTGGAGTGAATCTTGAATTGTCATCACTTGTTCTTCGGAACAAGTCTCATCCTTCTTTTCTTGTAGGTGGTTGTACAGGGCCTTTCCTACAAGTCAAATGCACCAGTTCATGGTTAGAACCATTTCATAGAACATATGCATAACGACAAATTCTTATGCAACATGCAACTGTTTAGCCAATACAACATCCATCCATATCTCACGGAAACTTTCTAGATGCCTTCCATCTCTACCATGACATCATTGAGATTGTGCACTAATCCAATATGTCAGCAAAGAGGTTTCAGTCTAGATAAGTAGCAATGGAGAGTTGTATAGCACCATGAGCTACTTACCCATCACATGCATATTAGTAGTATACTGTCATTAATGCAAACATTCTATCATGCATAATACATCAATTGAATATAATCAAATGCATGAAATGATAATTGAATACTTATCTTTTATAGACTCCTTCTTAATCCTTTTGCTTCATTATCTTCTTCATTCATGACATCATCATTTCTTATCCAAATGCTAAGATGGATAAGGGGTTCTTCAAGAACTGAGTTCTTCATATTCCTCATTGCTTGAGGGATCTTCTTTGAATCGTGAGCGCTTGATCTTCAGTTGCTCCCATCTTCTCTTCTCTTATTATGAGTCGAGTTTCTTCTTGTGTAAGGCTTTAGTCTCATTTCCCTTTGGAACTGGAACCTTTCTACTTATGTAGGTGTCCAATTCATTTTCTTCAAGAACCAGTGAAATCCTATGCTTCCATGCTCAGAAGTTTTTCAGCTTTAACAAGCTTGTCATCAAGCTGGGGTGCTAGGTCATTTTGAAATGAGAACCTCAAATGTAAATGGCAAAAGATTAGATCTTACCGGTTTGAGGTGTTCGTCCTAGTTCTGAATCTGGCTAATCTAGGGTTTTTCAGAGAAACCTTAATTTTCAAAACTTGGAATCTTTCATATATGATTGGATAGAAAGATGTGTCTCCTAAAGGCGAGCTGAGCAGCATATTCATTTTCTCAAAACTGTGATCAGAATTGCAAAATATCTGATGCCCTAGTTTTCTTCAGTTTCTTCTGCAGAATTCCTAATATTACTTCTGTTGTATCTCCGAAATTACTGCTCCTTTGTGTCTAAAATTTTGTACAGAGGTAGCTTTGCATGTACTCTTTCCAACACCACAGGTTAGAGCAGAATTAGTTTTACCAATTGAGACTTATGCGCGTTTTCCCAAGGTGACTCATTTCAGGACTGTTCAAAAGAGAAACCTTGTACGGACTGCCACGTGTCACTGTTTCCTCTTCTGGGTTTGAAATTCTTACCACAGAAATTACAGTTCGTACCCTTTCTGGAACATCTTGTGAAATTTCATTTGGGCCTTCGTAGCCCGAGATATATCAATTCTCCCTAGGTAACCTGTTTAAGGGTGAATCTTGAGAGAGGCTGAAACCCTAACTTGGAGGAATCATATCTCCCAGAATATAATGAATATGAGGCTGAAACTTTTACACGGTGTACATCAGGAATTTATTTTCGTCCTGTGAAAGTTTCAGCTCCCAAGCCTTCTCCAATATTGAGATATCGTGAATATACCGAAACTACTAGTTTTAGTATTTCAGGGTTTTCAAGCATGAAACTATAATCTTCAATAGCTGTAACTGTAGCACTGTTTCAGCTGCACAATGACTTCTTTCAGGGTGGCTCTGATACCATGTTAAGTTTTAATAGTTATATCATATCTTAAAACATTTAGCATCATAACAGCATAACCATAAGAAAAAAGATCACTGAAAGATAGACAAGCACAACCACACAAAAGGAACACAAAGATTTATCCTGGGAACACCCTAATGGGAAACACCTAGCAAAAGATTTCTCAATATAGATGCCCCAAAAGATAAAAAGGTAAAATCCAAAAGAATGATCCTCCTTCTTCTCCAGCTACAGCTCTTTCTCTCTCTCTCTCTCACATGCGCTACACAAGTGAGTGTGAGTGTGTTCAAATGAGAAATACCTCACCTCTATTTATATTCTTTCGTTCACTTAATATTTAATTCAGTTATGTAGGATTGAGTAATCCTAATTTAATTATGTAGGCTCGAGTAACCACAACCGGGGTACTAATGACCCAACTTAAAACGGAGGGGACTTCCTCATGACTTATTAATTCTCTCGATTAGGAACATCGAGGTTTAAAGAAATACAAGTGATTCTCCCGATAGGAGCATCGGGGACCACTAAAATATATATAGAATATTCTTCGAAGTTACAATAATTCAACACAATCACTGTACCAGACAAAAATACCTTTCTTACTGGAGGGCTCTAACTTGGCCCTGTTTTCTTTTGGCATATGAATGTACACCGGAGTGCAAAAAATCCTCATGTGGTCAACTGTAGGTTTCTTCTGGAGTCTTCTCCTCGACGATAGCATGAGGGATTCATTCTGGATGTACACAGCAGTACTTGCAGTTTCTTCCCACAAAGATAAAGGAAGATCCATATCGGTAAGCATTGCTTTAGCAGCTTCGCAGATCGTTCTATTGTTCCTTTCTGCAACCCCATTCTGTTGAGGGTTGTACGGTATTGTGAGCTCTTTCTTGATTCCTTCTTCCCAACAAAAATCATCATACTCACTTTCGTTATCTGATCTCAAGATACAAATGTGTTTGCCACTCTGTTTTTTTATCAATGCCTTGAACTCTTTGAACCTATCAAAAGTTTTACTCTTGGCCTTGAGGAAGTAAATCCATGAATTCCGGGAGTGATCATCAATGAATAAGACATAATATAAACACCCACTCACAGAGGGTGAAGACATAGGCCCACAAATGTCAGAATGAATCAAATCCAAAATGTCTTTAGATCTATTCTTGCTTCTGGAAAAAGATTTCTTAGTGTTCTTACCTAGAGCACATCCTTTGTAGATTCCATCATGTTTTGGAGATACCTGTGACCATTTTCTGCAATTCTAGGAGAGCTGTGTAGTGAAGGTGTCCAAACCTTCTATGCCACAGTTCACATGGATCAACTGTATGATGTACCAAAGCATGAATGGAATCTTTGGAAGCCTTGTAAAGGCCTCCCTCTCGAACCCCAATCTGTACAGCTAAGCTTAGATCTTCGTCCTTTTCTCATAGAAGGACTTTCTTGTCCATGAAGAGGACCCTATGGCCCTTGTCCCCTAAGCCAGCAACAGATAGAAGATTCTTCTTCAAACCAGGAACATATAAGACATCATCAACATGAAGAACCGTACCTAAGTCAAGTTGAAGTGAAGTTGAGCCAACTCCTTCAATCTTATAAGTGGAGTCATCTCCAAGTTCCACCGAAGTGGTGAACTTTTTCTTTCTATAACTAGTGAGAGATTCACGGTTACCTGTCATGTGCCTAGAGGCACCACTATCCACCAACCAAGAGGTGCCACTATCTGTGATAGAACCAGAGAGAGCAGAAATCAGGTAGTATTCTCTTCTAAGTTCTTCTTTGTTAGCCTTGGTTTTCTTCTTCTTCTTTGGTTCTTCTTCTTCGTCGTCTGCTTCTGCAACAGAGGCTTGTAACCTTCGCTTGGGTTTCTTCTTGGTTTGCCTGCAATCCTTGGCAAAATGTCCAAACTTGTGGCAATTATAGAATTCTACTTTTGACATATCAGAGAACTTACCTTGAGGTTTCTTTCCCTTCTTTTGCTGAGGGAAAAGCTTCTTGAACTTATTTTTCTTTGCTGCAAGTGCAAGGTTACCTTCCTTGATTATCTTGCCCGAGGTCCTTCCCTCTTCTTCTCTGCCAGCATGCCACGGTCTTTCAAAAGTTGGTTGATTCTCTTGTCCACTGGCAAATGCCATGAAGGTTTCCCAAGAACTTGGGAGACCATCAACCACAGTTTGCACAAGGTCATCATCATCAACAGTAATATCAATACTAATAAGTTGATCTCTTACCTGTGCAATCTTTGTGAAGAAGGAACCAACTCCTTCATCTTTGTTCAGCTTCAAAGTTCGTATCCTTTTCTTCAAGACTCTCTTCTGACTGGGAGCCTTATTCTCATACAGGTTGGCCAAGGTGTCAAAGCATTCTTTGGTAGTCTTCAATGCTGTGATGTTGGGTATCACCGTTTCTTTGACAGTCTTAAATGACTCTTCTAGCCTTAGCCTGCTTCTTCTTGTAAGCAAGTTTGTCAGCATTAGATGTTGGCTCTTCACTGACATTAAACATAATGTCATCCAAGTCATTTTATTCCAAAATAGTTGTTAACCTGGCCTTCCAGGAGTTGTAGTTAGCTGAACATTGTAGCTTCTCTTCCGGTTTGAAGATATTGACGACCATCTCTATCACTTTGTCAAATGTTAAAGTCTGCAAAATATCCCAAGGTCTAGGAAGACAATAGCAATGTCCCTTTACTGTGTCTTCACATGCTAAGCTCTGATACCATGTTGAAATTTTAGCATTAGCATGAATACTTTTAAAAATTGCAGACTAACCATTAGGAGAATTTTGAGGTAAAAAATGGGCCTCAAAACAAAAAATGTACTATCAAAATCCACTTTAAAAGAACCAATCACATTCTAGAGGATGACATCATCTATAATAGTTAAGGTGGCATTGGTTGAGTTAAAGATGCTTATTTGTCAAATTGTAAATGGGGAGTGAAAACACATAGTTAATTATATCAATGTTGTAAGCAAAGTACCCATTATGAAAATAGTACTCAGATTATTTTTGAATATAATATAAATGTAATAAAGTACTTAGAAAAAAAAGTACTCCTTATATTTCAATATAAAATAAATTACAAATACCAAAAAACTAAATGTTTTATTTAAATGTAATTACTTTTTTATATTTCAATATAAAATAAATTACAAATACCAAAAAGTAAATTGTCTATTCAAAACTAAATTTATGTAATTATTTTTTCAATATTTAAAATATATATGTAAAACATTTATTTAAAATTAAAATCACTTAAAGTCTTATAATAAAAACAATTAGATCTTATAATAAAAATAATAATAGTTTTTGTTTTTTAAATACTTATTATATATAATAATCAATTATAATTATTATTTAAATATTAAAAATATATTTATCTATTTTACAAAAATAAAATATTATATTATAATAAATTACTATATATATTCTCATCCGATTGAATTTTAATATTAATACCATTTTTATTTTGAAATTTAGGTTTTATTCGATGTTCATATTTTATTATCAACTTTTAACCTTTGGCACACTTGCATCTATACCAACATAAATTAGACACTTACATTCAGGTTGCAAAACCAAATACATACATAAAATCTTAATGTAGCAATTTGAATGAAATATTATATCATAATAAGATATTATATTATTAAAAAATTTATTACATATAATAGTAACGTTTATTACATATAATCTCATTTGCTTAATATTAACTCAACTTTTTCGTGGTAGAAATTTATGTACTATTCCTTCATCCCAATATTAACACTTTTTTTTTAATTTATTTAATGATGTTATTAATTAGTATATTAAAAATGATATATGATATACATAATATATATCATAAAAAACTATTAAAATGAGTTTACACGTTTTTGAAGGTGTATTAAAAAGATGAAAAATAAATTTAAAACAAGTTTTTTTTAATATATAGTTTTATGTTTATATTTTAAAATTAGTTTTTATTTTTAATATATATATATATATATATATATATATATATATATAAGAAATGCAATTTACTCATTTAAATTTAATTTTATGTTTAAAATTCAAAATTATAAATACATGATTTAAAAACATATTTTGAATATNGGTTTCAATCTTCAAAATTAATATATTTTATTTTATGAGTACATTACTTTATAAGTACATTCATCATATTATATTCAAAAGTAATTTATGTATTCAAGAGTACTTTACTTTCAGTCATATCAAAGATGATTTTTTTATTGGTTTTATTTTAGACATATTTTCAATTTAACTTAACCATAATTGCATTGGTTATAGTGTAAGAGATGAGTTGTAAATATACCTTTCCCACAAAATGCCTAACTCATAATATTTTATTATATCTTTTATGAGGTCCATTTTAGACTTCAAAATTCTCCTAATGCATAAACAAATGACAAGTGCAGTAACCAACATCAATCACATCAAAACATTGAACACAAGATTTTTCACTGAGGAAACCTTTAAAGGACAAAAACCCCAAAAGCATTGATAATTAATTTCGTAAATGAGATGACCGGTTCTTCAAAAAATTCCACAAACCCTAACCGGGTTTATACCACAATTACAGAAGATCAATTTTTCCAGAAAAATGCCAAAATGGCTTTTTACCAAGTTAAGGCTTTTTTTCCCTAACTTTTTCTCTCCTGCCAAAAATAGAAGGCTTCCTAGATTGTACAAATACCCCTATTGTTGCCTTGTTCAGCTGTTTTCCGTTGCCCTATACCTGTCCGTACCTTCCCAGTTGCCCTGTTATGCTGCCTGCAGCCTGTCCTCTGCCTGGATCTGCTACTGGGCTATTGTACTGCTGCCTGAAGGGAAGACAGACCCTTCTGAGGCCCTTTAGGGCTAGCCCATAGGCTGCTCGGAGGTCTGTGTAGCCACGACAGCCCTCACTGATCTGCCCGAAGGCTACCCAAGGGTTGGTCATAGGCCAAAACCCTCACAGGTATGTTGCTCGATGGTTGGTCATGGGCCAAAACCCTAACGGGTGTGATGCCCAAGGGTTGAGAAGAGGGTCGAACCCTCAACGTTCCTTCCCCGAAGAAGATAGAGGGGCAGCCTGTGAAGATAGAGGGATGCCCGTGAACCTCAGCAGATGCCCGGTGAAGATGGTGAAGGAGTTATGATGTAGAGGTAGGGTGAAACCCTAAGATTGCATATCTGATGTAGAAACCCTAGCCTAGGGTTTTATCTTCAGTAAGTGATGATGCCCTAGCTAGACTCATCCATGCTAGGGCATAATCATAAAACTTTCATTCTTCAAAAACCTATAAGATCTTCTTGATGAAGCACCTGTACCTGTGAGAGCAAGTGTGTAATAATGAAATGGATTGATCTTCTTTTATATCCTTTGAGTCACCTGTAAGTGGACCAAAATTAGAAAGATCAAAATAATAATATTTTATTCTTTTCTAATTCGACTTTTTTCTTTAGTGGTGCTAAAGGTATTTTTTCACTTTCACTTTGACCCCTTTGTGATCCTTATGTATTTTTGACTTTTTCTTTAGCCTTCTTCAAGTGCCCCTCTAGTCAATACAAGTTGTCAAGGTGGTCTTTCATTACCACTCAAAGTACATCATCATAAACAAAGAGAATTACTAATGCTTTTATCACACACTCTATGTGACACCAAGATCGGATACTAAGGTGTTTTAACCAAGGGTAGCTAAGCCTTGGAGAAGATCGCAAAGCCCACTAATCAAGGGTCAGAGTGTCACACATGCCTAGACCCGGTCTAGGGATTATAGCGCCTTCCTGGTAACAGACCAAGTGTCTCAGCCATAGGCTGCATAATTTGACATTAGGTCAAATACTTGGAAACAGACCAAGTGCTTCCATTCTCCTAAAGAATGGCCCTAAGCCCTGGTCTGAGTCCCTAGTCTCAGACTAGGTGAATTTCTGGTAACTGACCAGGAGCCTCCATTCAAAGGAATGGCTACTCAGATCTAGGCTGAGTCTACCATTGCTAGATTGGTTCACATCGCGATCCCGGACCAGATATCACTCAACTCAAGGTTGAGTCCCCCCAGTGCAGAACTAGGTTCTTATAGTGGTCCCAGACTAGATATCATCATTCAACAGAATGATCACTCAACTCTAGGTTGAGTCCACACTGTGGTCCCAAACCAGGTGTCCCCATTCTCCTAACAGAATGGCTCTTGATGCTGCTTAGAAAAATCAACAGGAAGGATCTTTGATGCCGGCAAAGAATGCTTATGTGTTGGTTTCAACTTGTTACCAACTATTTTGTACAATAGTTTAACTTCCTATTGAGCCGCCAGTTATTGAGCATGATAAATGCTCATCTTCAGAGTTCAGAAGTTTAGTGTGCTTCAGAGTTAGCTAGTTTTTTGCTAAATTTTTATTTTTTGTAAATACATATTCATACCCTCTTGGGGAAATTGTAAGAAATGTCCTAGCATTTAATTTTTTATAAAAAGCTCGACTTCTCGGACTTAAGCATCAAGTCGACTAGCCAAAGTGATTTTTCCCTTGGTTATTATTGGTTGTTGAACAAACGACTAATAATTTCTGAGTTTTTCACTCACACCTCCAAAGCTGGGGTAGTTGTCTTGGTGTCTCGGCCTTGGGAGGTTATTAGAGCCTTCATGTCAATGTTTTTCAACATGCTAGGCATTCAAATTGAGTCGTATGAACATGTACTAGGTCCCCCTAGAGTTTCGTTTGATTCTGAGAAAAATCAATTTTTTCCGTTTTTTAAGCCATTTTTTAATGGTTTAAATGGAAAAGTTCAAAATATAAACAATGTGTGATCCGGAGTCCGTTTTCAGCGTGGTTGGGCTCATTTTCAATCCAGGAGCAACATATTTACCCTAGGGGCCACTTTCACTATGTTTCAACCGGCCAAAGCATCCCGAAAGACATCATTTGGCTAACAAAGCATCAGAGTAGGATTTAAATGCTAAATTTGGACAAAATGCACCAAGGTCCAAATATTAAAAAGTCAAATTCAAAGTCAAAATTGAATATTTTATTGGTGGGATGACTTGGCATGTGGTCCAAATGGTCATACGAATCTCTTTAGCACGAAGTGGAAGTTAAAACTTTGGTGTAAGGTATGGTTACAAATTAATTCATGAGGAGGGTGACGTGAGCTCACGAGTGGTGTAAGGGATGCGATGAGTGGGATGTGTGGACCCCTCTACATTTTAAACCACTATTATTTTTTAACCATGGAATATACAAACAAATTATTACATGGTGTGGTCACGATTTTATTAAAAGGAGGTGACATCAAGTAAAGGGAAGTCGTGAGCTAGTTGAAGGTGGGGACCTCCCCTCATCCACGTCACTCGAAAAATAAACGGTGGTTTAGTTTATTATCTTTACTATATTTCAGTATGGTATCGAGCCTTTTTTAATTATTCCTTCACATGTCGTATGACTCACGTGGAAGAAAACTCACACATGAGTGAAGGAAGTTGATAGGTTTGATTGGATGATTTGGCAGTGATTGGGTGTGTTAGGAGGCTAATGGTGAGTTAAGGGAGAGAGGTGTCAATCACTCTTCACTTCCTCTTCACTCCAACTCACTGAACTTCGGCTTGATCCTTAGTTCATAAATCCCCCCTACGGCTTGGTTTTTGTTATAAGTACGAGGCCATCTTCCTCATTCTGAACGAAAGCAAGGGGCCTCTGGTCATATGACTTGTAATTGTTTATCTTTTGATGTAGTAAAGTTGGGTCTTTGAAGGACAAATCTGCTGGTGTAATACTCTTTCATGGTGAATGTTGGTTTTTAACCGAGGTGATATCTATTTAGTTATGTTTGTGGCTCATGCAATTTTGAATTTCTAGCATAGAAGTTTGTATTCCAATCCATATAATAGGAATTTGAATCTCAATTTGCTTATTTATGTGTAATCATTTAAGATTCAAGAGTTATACTTTGTAGTCGGTAATACTTGTATGCTTTTGGTTTTATGTGATTTCCATACTAGATTTGATCTTTGCATGAAGGTTTCTTGTGTAGCTTTGTAGATCACCCACAGCGGAGTAAGATTGGAGCTCGGTTGCAGCTTGTCTTCTTCATCGCTTCACTTTGGATCTAACTTGTTTACCATGATCTAACTTGTTTACCATGCAGGCACCCTCCTCCTTAACCTTGTTCAAAGCTTGAAGCTTGAGCTCTTCCTCTTCCTTATCAACGAAAAAAGGACAAAAACACTCAACCTAAATCTCTTTTCTTTTAAATTGTTTTGTTTTTGTTTGCAAGTTAAAAGTTGATCATTAAAGATTTATCATTTATCATTTTACTTGCTTCATTTAAGATCTAAGAAAGGGCTGGAATTTAACATCTTAAGGCTTAGATCAAGTTTTCATTTGCTTTAGCATTTTGAGGTAAAATTTTGCAAAATCTTTTCCAAGTGTTGAAGGTGTAGATTATTAGTTTATTTTTGCATCTAACCCTGCTATTGAAAGCTTGCTGGTTTTTAGCAGGTATACGAAAAAAGAGAAGGATATGCTGCAGAAGTTTTGAGTTTCAAGCCACCCTAAGCGTCCATATTCAATTTGCCTTCCCCCTTCTTCATTCCCTTGCTATCTCGACACTTTAGGGACTTTTTTGACCCTATTTTTCAAGGCTCAAAGGGAACTATTTATTTCAAAGCATTGTAAAAGGTTTAATAAAAAGCAAGTGAGAGAAAGGCCCCCACACCCTCCTTCCCCCAGTTGGGGGAAGCCTGTATCGCCTCTTTTGCTTTCTTTTTCATGTTTTAGTTTTGCATGCATAATAATTGTTTAGAGTAGTTTTTTTTTCTTTCATAAAAAGTAAAGAAAAACTTTGTTTAGTTTAGTTTTACTTTTGCATTCTTTGCTTTATATAAATTGTTTAGTTTAGTTTTACTTTTGCATTATTTGCTTTATATAAATTGCAAAAGGTAAAAATAGCCAAAGCCTCTTGAATCTCACTGAAAAGTGGATCAAGAGTACTCTCTATCAGAGAGGTTTACTTTTTTAGATTAATTTTGTTTATCATTTTGTTAAGGAATAAAATGAATCCAAAATCTGTTGAATCTCACCGAAAGGTGGATCAAGAGTTCTCTCTGTTGGAGAGTTTACTGTTAGTTTTATCTTTATTTCCGATTTATTTGTTCCTAAATTTTTAAAACAATACGACCATTTCTTTCTCAAATAACCGAAAGGTGAAAGAGACTCTTTGATCGTCATCTAAACAACTAATTGTTACGTCTCTAGTAAAATAAACCAAGACTCCTTCCTCGTATGCTCTACACCGCTGCAGCTTGTCTTATCAGTTTGATGTATCAGAAAGGGATACAAGTTACTAGATTTAATAGGAAAATCCACACAAGTCATTTTCTTGAGAACTCGGGAGGTAATCACTACAGAGTCAGGGGGCTACTCCAAGCAGGTTCATCCTCGCCCCGTTGGACACTTGGTATTACCGCTTTAGCACTCAGTCCGAAGAAACTTGACTTGTTGGGCCAAACCCACAATTAACCCACGCCCTTAATTATTGATTTAATAATCTAAAATTTACCAACTGAGACATTGCAATAATTTCACTGAGACTACACTATCAACTCACATTTGCAAGCACTCTTTTCATTTTGGCACTGGTCTATTCTGTTCTTTTTGCATAAATGAATCACGCAATGTGTCATTGAATATTGTGTATCTAATTTGAGTTAAAGTGTTGCAAAGCATTAGAGGAAATTTGGGGTCTAAAATGGGCCTTATAAGAAAACGTGCCAACAATAAATTTTGTAAGTTGGGATTCAAGAACCAATAGGCTTTTAATAAAATGAGTCAACCATAATGGTTGAATTGACATATTTGTCATAAAAGAAAACTATTTTTTTCTTCGTATTTTTGATATATCTCCCTATGTGTTTACTTAAATTTCAAGCGGGAGATCTCATTGGATGCGGAATTCAATTCCACATCCAACGAGATGTTCTGCTTAGAATTTGAGTAAAAACACATGGAGATATGTCGAAAATGCGAACACAAAAAGTAGTTGTTCAATTCCGCATCCAACGAGATGTCCCGCTCAGAATTTGAGTAAAAACACATGGAGATATGTCGAAAATACGAACACAAAAAGTAGTTGTTCATGATACTACGCAGTGGATGTTTGAAGAGAGGGGGGAAACTACGTTCGTTTGAAATTTATCTCGATGTTTCGAAACACAAAGTAGGGTTCATCATCAAGATAAAGTGTTTTGGGTAAAATAGGTAAAGGGTTTTTTTCGTTTATTAGTAAGTGTAAATTTTTTCAAAAATTTTTTAGGTTCTTTTCTCGCCAATGCTACAAATTTTAAATTTCGATTTTCCAATTACAAATTTTTATTTATTAGTATAATGTTTTAAAGGGTTGTTTTTATTTTTATTTTTTATAAAAGTCTTTTTTTAAAGGTTTAAAAGTTTTTAAAAAAATTTTAAAAATTTTTTTTATATAAAATATATTTTAAAAAGTTCAATAGTTTTAAAAATTTTATTATAAGGCTTCATAGTTTAAAATTTTTTAGAAAAATATATATTGTAAAGAATATATTTTATAACGAACCTTAAAGTTTATGTTTTATCTTATTAAAACTAGTTAAGAAATATTACAATCTTAGCCGTTTTTTTAAAATTTTTAATATTAAAAATATTTTCAAGATTTTAACAAGAACACTAAAGTCCTTAAGTTAATAAATTTAGTTTTTATAAAAGTTTTAGGATAGTAAAGAATTTTTTAAGAAAATTTAATTTTAGGCCTTATTTTAAATGAATTTTAAAGTTTTTTTTTAATTTTTTAAGTAGCTTTGTTAATATTAATATTATAGGTTAGTTAATTGAGGGGAGTTTTATACAAATTTTAATTAATATTATTAAACTGCCATTAGTTAGGGGAAGGGACTTATTGTTCATTTTGTGTGTGTCTTATAGTTTTTCTAAGGTGGCGGATAATAGGGCGCCAACACTCATTCAGTTTAAGGCCATCGTCCCTATTCAGGTTTGAGGGAAATTTTTCTATTTCTATAGCCTCTCTGATTTTTCTTCTCTTGTAGTGATCCTCTCTGGCAATAAGTTTTGTTCCTTCAATTCGTATGTGGTGGCGTGAATGGCGAGTATGTTTGGCTAGAGCTGATTTTTGATGTCGATCATGTATGATGTCTGCAGAGTGTTCTTTGAGCCTCACTTGAACAGAGCGTCCTGTTTCACCAATATAGGGGATATCACAGGAGTAGGGAATACTGTAGACACCTTTTTGTTTTAAAGGTTCTATTGGGTCTTTGGAGGAATCAAGCATTCTTCCTACTAAGTTTGGAGGAGAAAAAGTTACCCTAATGTTTATTTTACAGAGGATCCTAGCAACAACATCCGTTGTTCCTTTTATGTAAGGAAGAGTGATTTTGGTTCCGTCAATGTTTTTTTAATTGTTTTTGCGACTTGTTACGAGCTCTCTGGATGACCTTCTTAATTTGATTTATATTGTAACCATTCTTTAAGAAGGATTTGGATAAATGGTCTAATTCCTGGTTAAGGTGGTCTTTGTCCGAAATTCAAATGGCTCTAGTTACCAGAGTGTTTAAAACACCTGTCTTTTGTGTAGGAAGATGGTGTGAGTCTGCGTGTAGGTACCTATCAGTATGAGTTTTCTTCCTATAAACTTGATGACCTAGGGTTCCTCCAATTCTTTTTGTTATAAGAACGTCTAAGAAAGGAATTTGGTTATTTTCTTCCACCTCCATAGTGAATTTAATATGCTCTGATCGACTATTCAGATGTTCTAAAAACGCATCCAGACTTTCTTTACCGTGTGGCCAGTTTATGTTGGTGTCGTCCACAAACCTCTTCCACCATTTTGGTTTTAAAGGGAAAGACTCGATAGCTGATTTCTCAAAAGCTTCCATGTACAGGTTAGCCACCACTGGGGAAAGAGGAGACCCCATCGCAACTCTCTGAACTTGCTCATATAACACCCCTTTAAAGCTGAAGAAAGTCGATTTTAAACAGATTCTAACAAGCCTTTATGTTCCTTTATCAGTCACTTCTCTCACTACTCTAAGAGCTTCATCTACTGGGATTTTTGTAAAAAAGGAAACAACGTCAAAGCTTGCTAAGACATCACCATCTTCTACTTTGAATTCTTTTAATTCATTTACCATGTGAGTTGAGTCTTTTATGTAAGAGGGGGTTTGACCCACAAACACCTTTAACTTTTTAGTAAGAAATCTAGCTAGCTGGTAGGTGGGGGAGTTTATGGTGTTTACTATAGGGCGAATAGGTACACCGTCCTTATGAATTTTAGGTAAGCCGTAGATCCGAGGTATTATTGCGTCTTTTGGAATTAATTTCTTTTTGATGTTTTCATCAAGAGTGGAATTTTTAATCGTTTTTTGTAACCTCATTTATGATCTTCTTCATGGAATCTTTGTCCAGCTTCCTGTAGCTTCCGCTTGTTGATAAATGCTCAGTTAAATTTTTTTATAAAACTCCCCTCAGTTAACTAACCTATAATATTAATATTAACAAAACTACTTAAAAAATTTAAAAAAAAAAACTTTAAAATCCATTTAAAATAAGGCCTAAAATTAAATTTCTTAAAAATCTTTTTACTATCCTAAAACTTTTATAAAAACACTAAATTTATTAACTTAAGAACTTTAGTGTTCTTATTAAAATCTTGAAAATATTTTTAATATTAAAAATTTTAAAAAAACTGTTAAGATTGTAATATTTCTTAACTAGTTTTAATAAAGATAAAACATAAACTTTAAGGTTCGTTATAAAATATATTCTTTCAAAAAAACTTTAAGGTTCTTTATAATATATATTTTTCTAAAAAATTTGAAACTATGAAGTCCTATAATAAAATTTTTAAAACTATTAAACTCTTTAAAATATATTTTATATAAAAAATATTTTAAAAAATTTTAAAAGAAATTTTAAACCTTTAAAAAAAGACTTTTATAATTTTTTTTTAAAAACAACCCTTTAAAATATTATACTAATAAATAAAAAGTTGTAATTGGAAAATCGAAATTTAAAATTTGTAGCATCGGCGAGAAAAGAACCTAAAATTTTTTACACTTATTAGTAAACGAAAAAAACCCCTTACCTATTTTACCCAAAACACTTTCTCCTGATGAGGAACCCTACTTTGTGGTTCGAAATGTCAAGATAAATTTCAAACGAACGCAGTTTCCCTCCTCTCTACAAAAGTAGTTTTTTTCATTCTTCCTCCAAAATTAATAACTATTATTTTATTATTTTAACTATTATTTTATTATTTTCCTTAGGAGGCCAATTGTAGACCTCAAATTTCCTCTAATGGGTTAAATCTTGTTCAAGCAGTAATTGGTAATCTTTAATTTCATCCATTTCATATTAACTCCTAGATTTAGTCTTTTCTTTCGTAGACTAAACACCATAGATTTTCTTCTAATAGGGACCACCCCCCTTGGCTTCATTAAGATTTAGCTTAAACGGAGGAGCTAGGATCATGTGACAGCACTTGGCTCTTTGCTTGCCCCCAAGGTCACACCTTTCTCGTTTGGGAAACAACAGTCTAAAAGATTTCTGCTGCTGGTGTGCATTCGGCGAACAACACAACTTATAATCCAAAGCAAAGGAGATGCAACCGAGCTCAACCTTTCACTCGGGATGGTAATCTGCAAACTCATCAAGTTTGCACAAAACGAATTAGATCTGGTACACCCCACAGTTAAAAAACCAAAAGATCATGAATTATAAATGACTAAATCATGAACTCGAAGATTGCTAATAGCAAGAAAATAAATAATCAAAATGACAACTGCAAATGCTTACCCTACGTGCTACAGAGAGCCTTCTAATCTAGACTATTAGTTATGCAAAGCAAAATAATTGAACAATATTACTTCACAAAAAAATTACTATATGCACAACTTGCCACAGATCATGAGCCTCCAAATCCTTTCAAATTTTATTCATAAACAACAATAACAATGATACAAGAGCATAGGTTCTTTGCTTCCCTCTAAATGAGGAAGAAAGCCTCGCTTAAATAGAAAAAATAAGAGAAAACCCCAAGGGGTGTGAATTTTCCAAGTGTTAGAGCTTTTTGAGATGATTGGGGGCAAACTAGAGTGAACTAGAGGTGCTAGGCACCACCTCTCACAAGGTAGGTCACCCCCCCTCTTTCTCTGAAACGTATACAACAAGAGGTGAGCTTTTTCATGGATAAATGTGTCCCTTTAAGGAGAAATTCGCCCCCTTATAAATTTGATTGAACCAAGCCAATTTGATCTTGATTTTGTCTCCAATTACCCCCAACATCATCCTTATTTAACTTGGAATATGTATGGGATAAGTTCCCACTAATTTAGGGATGTGTTTTTCCTCCATATTTTCCCTTTTTCTAATTTTTATTCACTTTTTGTCTTTTTTGGAGAGAATTTCACTTTAATCACTTAAAACTTAGGAAAAGTGGGTTTAGGGTTAAGTGGGGGCTCTAGTTCCAAAAGAGAGCATCCCCATGACCAAATTAGCTCCCTAGGCCCAATTTTATGACCTTTTGAACTTTTACAATTAAAACACACCTTATCGGTGATTTTATTAAAAATTTAAAAATTAAAAAATCCTATGAAAGACTTAGCGCATGTCCACGAAACTTTGGGACAATGACTAGCATGGTATAATACATAGACTCTAGGATTTAATAACCTTTTAAGGTATAATCACCAATTTCACCATCCCGGCTTTGGACGATTTTGAGTGAAAAACTCGAAAATTATACGTCACTTAAAAAAGTGTCACATAATCGATGAGGAAAAAAACACTCAAGGATGATGACATTGATAACTCGAAAATTATATGTCACTTAAAAAAAGTCACATAATCGATGAGGGAAAAAACACTCAAGGATGATGACCTTGATGACCAAGTCCTAATACGGCCAAACCTTTTACAAAAGAAACCATCATGTTATGTCATTTATTACAATTCCCCAGAGGGGGTGTGGACATGCCAAAAAGGGACCACAACTGGCCCTGATGAAACCATTGAACTTCTTGAGCACTGAGTAAGAACAATTGATTTGTTCTAATCCTTGGTGGCTCACTTGAAAAATCCCCTAAGTGCACTTAGTGGATAACAAAATTCAGACAGAAGTTGGTCTCTAGAGGTTTCAAGTAATCTCCTAGTAGGGTTTTCAACCATAAAAGCACTAGATGACTGGAAACACAACTTCTAAATTTGAAGGGTTTTAACTTAGTTATTTTTGCTTACTTCTTGTATGGAAAATGAAAGAGAGTGAAGATAGATGTACTTACTTGGTTGTTGTAGCAAAATGTTGAAATAGTGAAGGTTTTCCCTGCTATCCACTAAATTTGCAGTTAAGTGGATTTTAGGTGAGCTGTCGAAGGTGCCTTGTTCATTTTCAGTGCTCAGAAGTTCCATGGTTCATTAGGGCCTTTTTTGGGCCCCTTTTTTTATAATTACATGTTCATACCCTGAGAGGATTTTGTAATAGATGTGCTAGCATGGAATTTTTTTTTGTATAGGACTTGGATTCCTAGGACTTAGACGTCAATCTGATCATTCCAAGGTGTTTTTTAGGCTTGTCAATTATGCAATGCTAAATAAGCGATGTATAATTTTCAAGTTTTTCATCGCTCCTCCAAAGCTGGAATGGTCGTCTTAGTGGTTAAACCCTGGGAGGCTATTAAAGTTCACATGTCAATGTATATAAGCATGCCAAAAAATTTCTTGCGTCATTATGAACATATACCAAGTCCCCCTAGTTTTTTTTTAATTCTGAAAAAAAATAATTTTTCCTGCCAAATCAACCATTTTTTAATGGTTTAAAAGAATTTTTTTTAATTGTAATAGAAGTGTGGTCCAGATTCCTATTTTGGCGTGGGGATGCTCGTTTTCACACTCAGAGCATCCTCTTTACCCTAAGACCCACTTTCCCTATGCGTTGGGTGACTATATTTTCCTGTATAACATTTTTTCTCTAAAGGTGAGATGAAGTGACAAATAAATGCTAAAAATGTGACAAAATGACACTAAGGACAAAAGTCAAATGTCATTAAGATCTTAGTCAAATGACATGGAAAGGGTGTCGTTTCTTGTCTCATGTGGGAGGCGAACTCATCCAAAGGTTAAAAGTGTCATTTTTGAATTAAATTGGAGGCTAAACAAATTATCCCTAAGTTCGTGGTGCATCATCCTTCACGTGATGAGTGCCTTGGTTGTTGTGTCGATTAGTTATTGGATTGAGTAGAAGATGAGTGAGGGCACATCTCTATTATGAAATGTGGCGCCTCCAAATTAAAGTCACAACTAATAAATCCATCAATAACTCGCCCTCACTCAAGCTCACGCCGCATGATTATGGTTTCGCTCTCCTCCTTGGATGGCGAGTTGGATATGAGTCTTTTGTTGGTTGGGTTGGTGAGGCTCATAAATGAGGGGGAACCTCTCTTATGAGAGGTGGTGCATCCTCACTTCAATCAACACCAAACACATCCCACAACTAGCCCAATTAACTCATGTTAACGCCCTCTTCCACTTTAGTGGTTGCACCACCCTGGGGCATGTTTACTCTATAAAAGCGAAGCCTTGTTCCTCATTACAATGGGAGAAATGAACCTTTGCTCATGTAATTTATTTATTGTTATCATTTTAATAAAGTTGAAAGCCTTGGAGGCTTATGAAGTGTGACTCTGTGGGTGCATACTCTTGGTGGATGGGGAGATACTGCTACATTTCTGTCATGTTTTATTTTTCATAATCTATCTGGCTTAGAAGGTTCTCCTAAAACATGTAGAGTAAATATTTGCAGTTGTCCATTTATTTACTTACTCTTTTACTCTTAGCGATTTAAGAAGGCAGGTTTTATTAAGTTGTAGCTCATGCTTTTTAATTTCTAACCGTGAAAAGTACTAGATCGAATATATTACTTGCAAGTGTGATAGCATTTGTTTGTAGATCATCATCCCAAGTAAAAGGTTGAGCTAAGATGCATCTCCTTTTCTTGGATCCATATCAAAACACTTATGGTTTCACCTTCAAACTTCCAAGTTTTCCAAGAGATTCAAGCTTGAGTAGCTGCTTCCTCTTCTTTCTACAAAAATACAAACTCTTCTTCCCAGTTACTTTAGTTTCTTGCAAGAAAAATCAGATCTATCAAGTTTTATCATTCTTATTTACTTGCATTAGTTTAGATCTTAAAAAGTATTCAAGTTTTCATTTTCAATTTAGATCTAAAAGATAAATTGCTTTAGTACTTTAATTCTTCAATTATTTCCAATATTTGCGAGTACTAAAGTACTATAAATTTTATGTAATTATTGGTCTAATCCACTAATCTGCCATTTTTTAGTTTGCTGGTTTTTATTTTCGTGTTGCAAGAAAGAGGACGATTGGAAGGCCCTTTAAAGACTCTTCCACCCTCCCTTCTTTCTCCCTTTTCCTTCATTCCCCTTCTTTCATAAAACTTGTAAACTTTTTTCTCCTATTTTCAAAGGACAAAAAACCTTCCCAAAAGAAAGGGTTGTAATAAAATTAATAAGAGGAGTGTTACCACATAAGTTGTACTTGGTGGTTTTTTCAAGCGAGCCCGCGAAGTAGAACAAGTACACTTGTTCTATGATCAGAGTTCAGAAGTCTGCCAGCCTTTTTCTGGGAGTTCGTTTGAATTTTTTTTGTAACACATGTTCATACCCCCTTGGGGAAATTGTAAAAAACTATCCTAGCATTTGACTTTTTATAAAAGGCTCGGCTTCCCAGACTCAAGCATCAAGCCGACTAGCCCAGAGTGTGTGAGTGGGTGAGGGTGGACCCCTCCCCACTTAAGAAATTTTATTATAAATTAAACCTTGGTTATCATGTGCCTTTCCAATGAAGCTACGAGTTATTTCTTTGGAGTGCTGATGTCAACGTGATGGAGACTCACGCTAATGTTTGGTGGTGAGTAGGATTGGGGTGGACCCCCTGCACATAAAACATGTATTTAAAAATCATGGTATATCACATCACTTACCAATGCAAGAGAGTGGTCACGATTTATCTCATATAGGGTGACGTCAATGTTTAAATTCACACCAAACCAATGGTAGCGAATGAGATATGGAGTATGACGTCAAACAAAAGCTTGGAACCCACGCTGGCTCTTGGGTGGCTGCCAATGGGTGAGGGTGGAACATTCCCCATTTATTAACAAACTCATGTTACGATCCATCAAATCTTTGTTTTGATCCTTCACATGAATGCCCTACAACTTAGCATGAGGAGAGGATTCGCATGTGTGGGAAGTTTGATAGGATTTTTGAGGGATGCCGATTTGGAGTAGGTGAATTAGATGGAGTGGGTTGGCAACTGATTGAGAGTTAAATGTGAGAGGTGTCATTCACCTCTTCAGTTCCTTTTTACTTCAACTCGGTTCCTCTTCAATTCAAAGTCAGATAACTCCAGGGTTATGTTCAGTGTTGGTAGCACCCTCCTGGGTCTCATTTTTGCTATTTAAGCAGGGCTTCTTTCCTCATTTTGGCATGGTCAGAGAGGACCGAAAGGCTGTTGAGCTGTGTACTTGTAATATCGTAGTATTTTATGGAATAAAAGAAAGTTTTGGAGGGAAACATCTTGTGTCGAGCATCATTGTGTGTGGATGACTATTGCATGGTTTATGAGGTAACCCGTATTAGCTTCTTTTTGTTGTGCATTTCTTTGGTTTGTTGTGGGCCTACAAGAGGAGCTATCTCCCAGTAGGATAAGATATTGTTCTAGTTTGATTTATGCTTTTATTGTTTAATGGTTGTAGATCTCTTAGCTCGCATGTATATTTTGTTTAATTGCATGCTTTCCAACTTTCTATTTCCAACAACACCTTTGCTTGTAACCTCTCTTGTGCAAAGATTTTTAAGTTGATGCAGGTATCTAGCATGAAGGGATGGTTGGCCTAGGTTGACTCCTCCATCTTTCAAGAAAATTTTGAAGAGCATAGTCGCTCCGCTTTCCACTTGCAAGCTCCACGGCCCAAATATTTCCAGGCTTCCAGCATTCCCTCTCTCTTTCTCTCCTTCAATTTAAATCAAACTTTATCTTTGGTTCCTGTTACTTTGTAAAATGCTTGAGTAAATTAGTTTCTTTTAAAAGATTATTCAAAGGCTGATTTATTTAAGTACATTTCTAGATCCCAATCTTAAAGCTTTATTCTGAGTAGATCTAGATTGATTAAGTACTTAGGCTTATTGTTTATCATTTAAGTACTTAAGTTTTTATGTTCTTAATGCTTTATTTGGCACATTTGGTGCATTACAGGTGGCTAGTTTTTCACTTGTATTGCCAGGACAAAGAGAAGTGTTGTCGAAAAACCAAGGATCTACGTTGTTCAAAGACCTCCCGGAGCACTGTTATCACCAACCTTGTAGCTGCCTGTGCAAGATGGATCCAGGATGGATGGTAGAGGACAAGCAACTAAGGAGGTGGAACCCAGACTGCCTAGACTCCCAAAGAGGTGGTTGTCACGCGAATCAAGGCAGTCTTTGCATTATGTTGTCTAAGTCCAAGACAACAATGGGGGAGAACCAGATCTGTTCCCGATAGGAGAGATCAGACCTAGACACTAGATCAGATCAAAACAAACTTTGAGGTACGTAAAATGTAAGGTGTTCAGGAACTCTAGATCTACAGTAGGATTCAGTAGATGGATTAGGACTTCAGCAGTATATTGGTTGATCCAAAGCAGTAATCGGATGACCTTTGGCGGAAATGGTTAGATCTAGGGTTTTGGTACTAGCAACTAAAGAAGATGATCTTTGCCTTGGGAAACATGACCGAGGCAGGATGGGTAGGAAAATAGTCGGGACTATCTAGTACCTGGCTAACAAACTCAATGAAGAAGGTGAACAGGTGTGTTTTTCTGAGTCATCAAGGAACAACCAATTTCAAGGGGAAAAGGTCAATTCAGGGCTAGCGCTAGGCATGGGAGATCAGTTCCTTTTGTGCATTGGGCAATGGAGTCAGTATACATCCAGCATTGAGGTTAACCCACCTAGGGTAGACCCTGATCTGTGGACCCAGATAAGTGTTTTGGTCTGGATGGCTTAGTTAAGGCAGGAATTCAGTCAAGGAAGGCTAGTGCAAGGGTTAGATGAGACAGATCTGTAGATATGTGGCCACCAGCAGACCACCAGCTCAGCGTTGAAGGTGAAATGGGATCAGGAGGGGCTGATCTACACACTTGGTTTAGAGAAATTTGGAAAAAGTCAGATCCCGGAAAAGTCAAAAGTTGATGATTGAGGCTGAGAGGGTGAAAAACTGATTTCTTCAGATTTAGGGAAAGCAAGTTGGATCTAGCTCAGTGTTAGGGGTGTTCTGGATTGCTTAGGACTTGATCTATCAGCCTAGCCTATCAGATTTCGGAAACAGTAAACTCTGGAAAGGTCCAGTTTTTCAGTGATGACGCTAGGGCTATTTTCAGTCTAAAACTCAGATCTAGATCACATTGTCATGAATCTGGACAGCATTGGGGATGATTTGGATTGTGAGAGACCCGATCTATTAGTCTATGAAGTCAGAAATTAGAAAAAGTCAAAACCCTAGCTGGTCAAATTTTTAGTGGGGGCGTTATGCAGTTTTCAGACTAAAATTCAGATCTAGGTCAAACTAGCATGAATTTGACCAGCGTTGCAATAGATTCAGTGAGGGGGAGGCCCTATCTATGAAACACAGCAGTGATTTGGCCAAAGATCGGACGGTTCCCAGATTTAGTATTTTTTAAGGGTTTTTTAGTATTTTAAGGATTTTCAAAAAAATGGAAGGAAAACAGGTACAATGGATTTAGATCTGTTAAAGAGAAGAGAATTACCTGTTGGATCGTACCTGGAAATGCTTGTAGAAGTCTTAATAGCGATGATCCTTGCTATCCCGATCAATTCTAGAAGATCCACATGATTTTTATGATGGATGTAAGCCCCAAGCCACCAATGCGCCCCCTAACCTGCATGAGCAAATGTCAACAATATCATATTTGCTAAGACAAGATAAAGAAACCAAATGCTATAGGAAAGTAAAAAGAAGTAATCATAGATCACAATGACACTAATGAAAACCCCCTAATCCAAGACGAAGATAACTGAACGAGTTAAGGCCCCCCTGCAAAAACGCTCTAGCCAGAACGCCCTCCTATAAACAAGACAATGATGGCAGAAAAAAAATATAGATCTCACATGAATTTCCACAATGCTATGAAGCAGAAGACTATCCAATCACCATTTGAGAACATCACATGCAAAGCAGATTCAGAAAATATCCATGGAAAATTCTTTCTATTATTCACATCCAAGAGCCAAAGACCCCTTACAAATGAGAAGCTCTCTCCTTTAAATAGAAATGAGAGAACCACAATCATAACTGAATCATAACCACTTTCAAAACGAGTGGCTAAGATTAAAAGATAAAATATTCTAATTAATGGTTGAGATGAGCTCAACATACAATACATGGATCAATATAACCATAAAGTACTAAAGTGGACTAAATACCCATCAAGAGGGTACCCCACTCAACAAGAAATAAATGAAGCAAATGGTGGGTCCATGGAGTGTTAACTAACTCCTTATGGGTGTCCCATGGCATAATAAAATAATATAACATTTTAATTCTTTGACTTTGTGCCTCCTTGAGGAAATCTTGAGCCTCCCAAAAGCTCCAGAAAATAATATAAAATGCCCAAAAAATAGGTGTGGGCCCAATCAGGTGCTGCAACTGCTGGAGAAGGTGTGGAGGACAACACTTTCATCATCATGACTCATCCCATGTCATTTCCTTGCCTCAGTAGCCTAAATCGATTTCTTCAATAGCCATTTAATCATTTTTTAATCTGCCTCGGGAAACGTGAACCTGCCAAAACAACCTCCTAGGGTGCCTGCATTGTCAAACTGAGCCCACTAGGCTTTCTGGGATGGGGGTACTATGGTACAAACAAGTGGCTGCACCCTCTATGCCCATACAAATCCCTAGGAGATCCAAGTGAAACATCTCCTTGCTCAGACACATCAACCTATGAAGCAAAACTGCATCAGAAAAGAAAAATGAACCTGATCATCTCTGCAAGTGCCCGGAACTGGAAATAAACTATCTTATTAGACTCAGAGAGTCCCAATCCATCTAGGGTGTATACTCATACTCATCTCAGGTCTCTATCTAATCATCAACCATATCCAATAGACAATATAACCATCTGTAAATGATCAGATACCAATAATATAACTCAGACTATCATCCATCTGCTGCAAGTGTTATAAGGCTAAGACATGCTCTACAACTCATTTAAGCAACAATCACAACAAGTAGCAATCATTTCACTGGCGGTACATCAACCAAATACATATATAAGGCTTTATTTATTATTACTCAGACTAGACTTTCAGGACTATACTCACTTCATAGTTGTAGTCAATTTGCTAGTGAAGGGTGAAGGATGAAATTTACCGGGTTGAGGAAAAGGATGACTTCCTACTTAACATCATGACACTTTGGATATGGAAAGGAAAAACTCACTAAAACCAATGTCGGACAAACAACAACACAAGGAATGGAAGTGCCTCACAAATGGTTGAGTTGTTTAGAGAGTGCTTATTCAACTTAGGCATCATGACTACATCAAGCTTGATCCCGTTTTATTAGGATCATCAATTTTATTTCCATGGCCTTTTTGGCATATATGATCCTTTTGGGACTTCACCGGTGCTTAAAAGCACAGCTAATCGCAGCTTTCATCCAGGACATGTTCAAATTTATATGGTCAACATATATTTAACCATTGCTTTTTTGGACCTTTTCTTATACCCTTCAAGGGGTATTTTAGCATTTCATTGCTCTTTCCCTCTTTACATATGTTAAAAAACACAGTTTAGCATTTTCATTTTCTATGGGCGCATACATCAGTTTTAGCCAACGACATCTCAAGTGACCAGGGGGAGTTCTACACAGTGCCAAACATCGGGACAACCAACCAGAATGATTTACGCATACAATCCAACTCACCAAAGGCAAGTTCTGTCACCAACTCAGAGCCGAGACACAATATAAACAGGGAGGCTTGTCCAACAAAGGTTCTAGCGGGGAAAAAGGTCCTCCATGCCATAAGTCAAGAAGTCAGTCGGGTTGAAAACTAAACTGAAAGGTAATGGATGGGTGGAGATAATGAATGATAAAGCCAACACTAGCAAGCCAAAACAATGGTGGGAATGACTACCTCTATTCTCCCTAAGGAGGGTAAAACTAATGAGTATAGATCAACAACTTCCAAGTCTAAGTAGGGACATCAATACATAATACAAAATACATCCAAGTCCATATAATTATGACTGCCAAATCATGACACCACATGTTAATACATGTCACAAAGATGAGCATAAGAGCAATGATAACCACAACACAATATAAAAAGCTGAGTCATAATCATGCATATAATCCATCTGAAATATCATTTGTCCAATGAGAAAGCACTGATATAAAACTGGGCATCAATAATTGCTCTTTAATGACTAAATGACTACATCGGTCCTCAAATCTGAGTGTCTTGAGATTCAGTCCTGACATGGGAGAGTCGAATAGTCCACTAATAATATAATGATTCGATAAAACTGCTCATCTCAGCATCTCATATGTAAGAGATTTGGCTGAAAAATGTATTATATCTGAAAAATAGAATATGGTAACCCGACTACTATATATGAGATAACAAGCACCATTCTTGATCTTGTCTTTTTCTAAATACCTGTAAGCCTTTGGATCCAGATTTATAAGGACCATTGGCATCCATCTCAAGCATTGTAAATACCATAATAAAATTTTTGGAGTAGGCTCATTCAAAGGGAGCCCACTTCCCATCCCCCTAGGGGGATTTCCGTTGGTGCACTTTTTTCATGGTTTTGTTTTTGTTAGTGTAGTTTTGCTTTACAACTCTACTTTGAATCGTCATTACAAGCATTCCATATTTTTCAATTCAAAGTAACAATACTACTTACCCCACGACTTTCTGATTGACCCGAAAGGGGAAAGAGGTGCGTGGTAGGACTAATTAGAAAATTCATGGAGTTTTTCTTTTCATTTTCTTTTTTATCTAAAATCAACCCCTCCTCGCTTTCCTAATTGAGGTCCATTTGGACCGAAAGAGATTCCTGGAGGTTTTTTTTTTAACAAAGAACACAAGTTTAAAATCCTTTAAAATTACCAAGACTCCGTTGTGTATGCTCTGCACTAGCTGCGGTTTGTCCGATCAGTCGGCTGCATACAAAGCATTTTTCAATAAACCTCTCCAGGCGAAAATCCAACGCCTAGATTTAAGTCGTTGCGGTGGCAAATTACCCAAAGGAAGCAGGAACAACTGGTCAGTGACCTCGAGGCACAGTTAGGCTACACCCTTGTGGTGTAGTGTTGAACACCGTCTCTGAGGCTCCAACCAGCCTACATTTTCCTTGTGGGTAGCCGTATCGGTTAAGGGTTTTGGACATACTCCCCGTACCCCTGGGTATATTGGGAGTCCCATTCCCCCCTAAGTAATCAACTCATCCCACATTGACGTAAAATTTGACCAAGAGCACTTGCAACATTTCTTTCTGCAATTCAACAACAATTTCATTTGTGGACTCCATTTTTGGCACTGGTCTCTGCTTGATATCATCATATGTTTCTGCGCGCTTTGCTTATCATTTATTAATCTTTATGTTGTTGTGCTTTAATCAGTATTGCAAGTATCTTGTGTTGAATTTATTTATCAAAACTCCTAAGTAACTCATTCATCACCGTAAAACACTAAAGCTTTAATAGCCTTAGCAATTAATAGGGTCCATCCCCCTTGGCTTCGTTAGGAGTTGGCCTAAACAGAGGATTCAAGAACAAGGTGACATCCTTGACTCAAGACTTTCCCCCAATGACACACCGAGTGGCTTGAAGATTTTTGTTACGCCACCCCCCCCCCCAAGTGTGCAAAATGCGGTAACAAAGAGCAAGTGGGATTATGGCTCCCACACCCCACTTCCCCCACTTGGGGAAAACTTGTATCACCTCTTGTGTGTTTGCTTATTTTTTTCAAGTTTTAAAATAGTTCATTTTGCATCTAATTAGATTTTTCTTTAAAAGTAGCTTAATCAGTCTTTACTTGTTTATCATTCTAGGACTAACCTAGCCTTTCTTTCTCGAATGCGGCCCTCAAGCCTAAAAGAGATTCTTGGCTGTAGATTTAAATTTTTACAAGTTAGTATGTTCTTTTCTATTTAAACATAAGCACACAATCCGTCCTTCAAGGGCTGTATAGTTTAGCTCATAGTTACATATATCGTGTCAGCGAATATATCGCCAAGGGTCCGGAATGAAACTTATCGACAGCAACGACAAAAATATCGAAAAATATTGGCAAATGTTGTAAAGTGTAAAAAAAATACAAAAATAAACCTTTTTTTTTCAATTTTTTTAACATCTAAAGCAACAACAACATCAAATAAACACATTTCCAAATAAATATTAAAATACAACTTATATACAAGATTCATAATATGTCAATGGTGGATCATGATCAAATATTGACTATAAACTGAAAATATTGAAATGTGTTCTTGATGGAATGATAGAAAATCACATCAAATGATCAAAATAAATGTCTCTAAAGATATCAATCATCATGATTCATGGAGTATGTAGATAGTGTATAGAGTCTAGACATAGGACACCAACATAGTATGATAGTACAATGATAAATAATAGAAATCGAGTCATCGACTCCCTGAGGACGACCCTCTAATCAATCTACCCCTTTTACAGGTAAAGGGCACCACTCTTCCTCTAGAAGTATTAGGTGGTCGTGGAGGTGGTCCATCTGAGCCTGGGGTGGAACTAGAAGCTCCAACTGCTCGAGTAGATAATGTGGATGAGGGGGTGGCCAATGTGAGTTGTCTCCTCCCAATCCCAACTGTATGACTCTGTGGAGGTGGTGGCACTGGAATTGGTCGACGCTCCACCTTAATATCAACGTCCTCCTCAATGTCCTCATCCTCTGGAAGTGGAACATCAACATCCTCCTCTGCCCCCTCCTCCATCGATAGATCTACATCGTCCTCCTCTTCCTCCAACCATTCAAGTGCCTCGTCCATCACAGGATCCTCTGTCTCCACCCTCCATTTGTTGGTAGTGTCAATGTCATCCAATGAAATAGCATTTGAGTTGGGTACTTTCTCAATTTGTTTCACCTGCAATCTTAGATTGTAGTAGATATAAACCATGTCATTAAGACGCTAAGAAAGTAACCTGCATTAGTATAAAATCCATAGCTAGGGGGTGATAAATGATGATAAATTCAAATTCAAAATTGTAATAAATTATATTTAAAATTAATAAAATTATAAAGATTATACATTTAAATTTTCATTGTTTAACACTTCTAAATTCTAACATTCTACGCTTCTTGGAGTGTATCTTCTCAAAGAGACTCCAATTGCGCTCACACCCTGATGAGCCGCAAGTTTGACTCAGCACTCTAATGGCAAGTTTTTGCAACTCTGGGACTCTACGACCATAGTTAGTCCACCACACATCTATAAAGCAAATAAGGAAATACAAATTACAAATTACAATGTATTAAATTTCTACCAAGTAAAAAACATAGAAATGAAAGAGTAAATAATTTAAGAATCTAAAAGATCAAAATTTGAAAGTTTTAAACAAATTGTACCTAGCATCCTTGTGGTTCTATCCTGGACAACCACGTCATAGCCAAAAGTGCCACTTGACATTCTATAGATCTTCATCTGTCTAGAAATCTATGCATGCTTAGAGGGAGTTAACACCATCCTCTAAACACACCGAAGAAAGCCATCCATGACCTCAACATCAAACTGATATCCACGTGCACATAAGAGAAAATAGGGTTGAGGTAGAGCCCTATTGCATGAATCGGACAATGAAGAGTATTATTCCATCGTTCACCAATCACACTCCATAGTTAACTCGTCTTGTGAGTCCCACCTCCCCCTTGTGCTCATAATAGGGATGGATAGCTTCCTTGGCCCTATCCATGGCCTCATACAAGTAGCCCATTGCGTACTTTTCACCATCAACCAAACGAAGAACCTTTACCAAAGGTTCACTAATGGCACATACCTCCTCTAATCCTGCCCAAAATGTCAAATCAAATTGCACCATTCGAGCAATGGCTTGCCCATATTGTTTGGTGCTATAGACACAATAATCCCACTTATCAAAAAGAAACATTCGCTGCAACTCCATCATAACCTTATGCATAGACTGAAGAGAAATGAAGGAAGTGGCGAATCGTGTGATTGTCGGCCGCATCAACTCCTTGTTTCCTGTGAAGGTTCTCATGAGTGAAAGCACATATGTATGATTGTATATATATCTTGTCACACTCTGAGCTGAATTAATGACTTCCTTGATCTAAGGAAGTTTGCGCATGTCCTCTAGCATCAAATCAATGTAATGGATGGCACAAGGAGTCCAATACAAGCATTAGAGGAAATTTCAACTCAAAATGGGCCTTTCAACCCTAATTCAAATTCCATGTCATCATGTGTTAGCCAATGAAATTGCTTTAAATTTGAAATACCGTATAGGTCTTAAACAATTTCTTAATATAAATTTAGGGATAGGTATCATAAAAAAAACTACTTTTTTTATTCGTATTTTTGACATATCTCCTTGTGTTTTTACTCAAATTTTGAGCGGGAGAGCCCCCCGGATGCAAAATTAAATTCTGCATCCAACGAGTACCCACTCTGCATACTTTTGACGGACCTCGCTACCCCAAATTCAAGTGATCAATTTGGGGTAGCGGGGTCTGTCAAAAGTATGCAGAGTGGGTACTCGTTGGATGCAGAATTTAATTTTGCATCCGAGGGGCTCTCCCGCTCAAAATTTGAGTAAAAACACAAGGAGATATGTCAAAAATACGAACAAAAAAAGTAGTTTTTTTCTTTTTTTCCTCCAAAATTAATAAATATTATTTTATTATTTTCCTTAGGAAGCGCATCTTGAGTTAAAATTTCCTCTAATGCTTGCATACCTCTCCATAAGTATCCTCCCAGCAACAATATTATTGGCAACGTTGTCCGTAATAACTTGGACAACATATTGTGGACCTATCTGTTTGATAAACTTATCCAACAAATCACATAATATGTGTGCATCTTTAACATAGGGAGATGCATCGACAGATTTGATAAAAATTGTTCCCATGGGACAATTAACTAATAAATTGATAATGGATATGCCCTTCCCATCAGTCCATCCATCTGACATAACACTACAACCGATGGTCTCCCATGACTGTATGAGCTCATCTAATCTCCGGGTGCAATCAACCTTCTCCTCATCAAGGAGTCTCCCTCTCAAATCATTATATGAATGCCCCCTATAATCTGTATCAACAATACCAGCAACTTGAAACATGGCATGATAGTAGAGGTTTTTTTTGGCGATGTTGAAAGGCACGTCACCCCATAGAAAACATTTTGTCACGATTCTATCAACCTCTTCCTTCTCCCTTTTTCTGAGTATGGTTTGAACAGAATGTTTCCTCGACGCCAAGTAAGGTGAGGTTGAAGAAGGCATAGTGGCATGTGGGGGTCGTATAGATGAGGAGAAGGAATACATGTCACTTGTGGCTCCCATGGTTCGTGATTGTGTTCTAGATGCAAGTTCATTTCTGAATTCCTCCTTCTCATCCCTCTTTCTAGCCATATCAAAAAGGGATTGGTTTGCAATACGCATCACTCCGGGGGTAATAATAGGACAAACATCCACTTCATGCCCAGTAACATTAGCAAGGTGGTATTTCAAGCGGCTAATTCCACCACAAATATCCTTCCCACATAGTTTGCAATTCAACCTTTGTCGATTATTAGGGTCAATTGGTTGCCCATAATCCCACATTGGATCCAATGGCTTTAGCATTGTGTTACTGTTTAGTTGAAACTTGAAACATGAAGTGATAATGGAGACTAAACCTATGCCACAATAAAAATAAAAAATGAATAAAATGTCTAATGGATGCTTGGATCTTTGAATTTTTGAAAACTATGAAATTATTAATTTTAAATTTTAAAACATTCAAAGGAATGGAGGGTGATGTTGCCGCTCTTGATCGGCGTGCGTGTGTCAAAGCCCAAAATTAGGTACACCGGCCCGATGGCAACTGCGAACAAGGGAGCCACTGTCACCACGCTCCTCTCTTCCTTGCTTTAGGTTGGCTCTTCTCCAACTCAAGGGGGCATCCCTGGTGTTAAGATCGCTAAGGCAGGGAACAGTTGCAGGCATGGTGATTGAAAGACGCTGCCTTAGAGAAATGGTTGTAGCATAGAAGTATTGAATAGGTTGATGGAAGGAGGGAAAGATTAAACCTCACTAATGGACCAATTCCTGTATACCTAAAGGGGTAAATGGAGTCAAAGGAGAACCCACGAGGGCCTTGTGTCAAAGGGACAGCTACTAGGTCTTCTTCTTTCTAAACACAGAAGATGCGCTATGCATACAAAGGAGATGCTACACCATCAAGCTTGATAGAATGTAGACATCCAACTTGTGCATGCACGCTCACAAAGGAGAAAAGAAGTGGCTGCTAGGATTTCCGCCTTCCAATAGGACGGGAGCGTGTGTTTATGGACCCCAAACACAGACATACAAAGAAAAAGAAGCTCGCAACTAATGCTCAAAACACAAGTTAATGCCACACACCATGAAGGGCACTCGATTGAACAACCATGTAAACCAAAAAGATAATTTCTATTAATCTATGGGGAAAAATCCTCCCAATTTTTCCATCCTTTAACAATTACAATTAAAGAATTCCGCTCTTTATAAGCCTAAAAAGGCTTTTTTCCAAATAAATAAAATAATAAAATACAAAAGTGGAATGAGATCCACTTTTCTCTCAACTAAAGTCTAAAAAGACATTTACTTTATTAAAGAAACTCGTACCTAATCTAAAGTGTAGCCATCAGTCTAGCTGATCCACTTATCCAAAGATTTTAATAAAGTGTACATTGCTCCCCTGTCGAATCCCTTTGAAAATGGTAACTAAACGTAACAAAAGGAAAACGACCCACTTAACTAAATGTTGAAACCAACAAATGGCCAACAGCAAATGAACTTGTCGAGCTGACTTGGAGATTGGCAGTCTATGCCATCAATAGACACCGGTCACCATGAGTTCAGATAAATTGAAGTAACCCGCTGCTTAAAATGCTGAAGTGATGGTCATGATTGATTTCTCCCACGATCCTCGCCGTCCTGAATTGAAGCAACGATGACCACTTCTGACCTGGCACCCACAGCGATCCGGATTCATAACGTCCACAACAATCCGGATTCATAACGTGAGTGAAGGTGCCAAAAATTCTATGGAACGCTGAGCCCATAGAGAGAGGAGTAGGACGCCAATAGAGACGCAGGTTTGACGATTCTGCCCATTGAGACATGAGCTGAAGCTCCATGGCAAGTCTCGTCCAACAAATCGGCTGCTACAGAAAATTGATTAGCTGCCATCATGGTAGGTGAAGATGTTCACGAAAAATATTTAGAACTGGGACGTTGGACGCAATATCTACCACCAGTGCAATCAGCTCGGAGTTCAAATGACTCACGGGCATCTACTCACCCAGATGTTGGCGCTCCATAAAAAAAACGCGATTTCCCTTAATCGCTCAGAATAGAAACTCGGCTACACATGGCAAAGATGAAAACCCGAAGCGGCTGACCACAATTTAACGCGAAGCTGTCCACTGCCAGTCGAGATGAAACGGGATCAATTAGCCGCTCCCGAACTATATCATGAATTTTCTGTCAATGCCAATGGTTAAATTATACTTGACTTTGGAATGCAAAGCGGCGTTTGGCAATAAATAGAGGCTGATGGTAAATCGTGGCTCTCTCCCAATAGTGAACTCACGGCTGAATTTAGCAAATCACCAAATCTCCAGCTTGAGCTTTTACAAATGATGAGCCGACCTCCAACGAAGGGATCAACCATACACAAATCTTTTGGAGATTTTGATTTACTTTTATCTGTGAGAGATTGATCAAGTAAACTAGTATCACTTATGAACTTTGAACTTCACCATTTTCCTTCAACTCTCCTGCCTCCACCGAAAAACTTTTGTAAGACCTTTGCTGCTTCATCAAGGCATTATGCATGCTTTGAAACAAACTGCCTGTCTTTTCTACCATTTTCATTGAACAAACTAGCTAAAATCCTCTCATCATCAAGAATTTGAGGATGGGAATTATTGTTCACACTGTCTTTCTGCTTCACAATTGATCCATATACACAATGTCCAGCATGATGCCCTTTCCCATGGTGTCCTTCCACATGATGCCCGACAAATATCTTGAAAAATGATTATCGCGATTGGCTGCCAGACAATGCTTCTAGTTCCTCTTCCATCTCATCACCAACTTTATTGACTACCTCGGACTGAGTTTGAGTCCAATGTGAATTTGACAGGGATGAAGAATGTGACATGCCTGTGGGTATGGTTGAAAGGGAAAACCCCTTCTTTGGTTGCACCTTAACAAAAGTAGTACTGAATCTCTATCTTGGATAAGAACAAATTGAGTATTTTGATATGTCCATACTGTTTCCTTGCATAACTATCAATGACCCTGAAGACAAAGAAAGTTTCAGAGGCCCTTTATAATCATCAGGATGATTTATTGTTACAGCTTGTTCACATACCATGGTGCATTCTAAAAGTAATGATATTGTCCAGAAGGGCTGTACAAAATGAGGTGGACTGATATGAGGCTGTGAATGATCACCCTCATTGAAGAAATTGATGATACAAGAGTCTGGCCTTGTATTTTCAGGTACTATTTGCCATCTTGATTTCTAAAATTGACAAAGTGTTGCCATATATCTTATCAGTACTAGATTCAGGTGCAGGTTGTCCATTGCTGTAATTAAACTTGATACCCCAGTCATTGTCTATGCACCACATACGCATCTTTTGTGCTTTAGAGACTGCAAACTTCAAATCATAACTTGTAGGCGCTAATGCTGTCAAACCAGGTATTGCCGATATCTAGTATTATCTCTGCAGCTCCTTTCCAATTTAGCAGACAATTTGAACATGTTTCTTGAACTTCTGCCTGCAAAAAGTTTTGAACTTTACCCCTACAAGTTAGGAGGTGACAGGTGGCCAACCTAAAACCCTATGACTGTAATGGCCATTGGCCAACCAACCTAGTTCCTAAACCCTACACTAAATCTATATTAACCAACAAATCTCAAGCAAAAGGAAAGAAAAAACAAATTAATACATAACTGAATAGAAACAAAGATGTAGTAGATGCAAAGATGGAACCCCACTCCACAAACAATTCACTAATGGAAATGGAAAAATCGCTTTTTCCCTTCTTCTCTTGTTGAAAAATCGCCTAAAACCCCATGGACTGCTTCCTCAACAAACCCAAATGCGAAATGAACCCAAAAAAGTTAGCCACGACCATTTTATTTGTCATTTTGGCGATTTTCATCAACAGGCCGACACTTTCCATCGACTCGTGATATTTACCGAATATATCGCGAGTTATTGAACATGTTGCGAATTTTCAAATATCAGAAAATATCACGATTTTTTCTTGGCGATATATCGCCAACCCCTTCGACTCGCAATATGGCCGATATATCGGCGATATATGTAACTACGGTTTAGCTTCCTTTTCAGTTTTAAAACCGGAACAAACATCAACTTCGCCCGTGTATGCTCTACCCCTCGCAGGCTTGTCTGAGCTTGGAGATATCAAAAGCGGAAGTGTGCGCTATTTAATTTTTCATATTGAATTAAGAAAATTCACACTAATAAAATCGACATCCCGCAAAAATAACGAAAATCCGACGTTCACGAAATTCACCATTTGTGGGAAAATTTTCCAAAGAAAGCAGGAACTACTAGAAATCAACCGCAAGGCCTCGTCAAGCTACACCCTCAATTGGTGTAGTGTTGGACACAACCTTGTGACTCCATCTATCCCACACGTTCTTTTGTAAAGCCACTTTGGTTTAAATCCGGAAATATTCCCAAGTACTTTTGGTATATCGGGAATCCCCCTCCCCTAATCTAAATCATCCATATAATTTTAAAACTGACCATGAACAAATTGCAAAACATGTTGCATTTTTCAGCAGCAATTATTTGACTGCATTTGGCACTGGTTTATTTGCAACAAATCTTATTTGCTTAAAGTCATCTTATGTTGTGAATGCTATATTATTTTATGCTGTTGAACTAAGCTTTATTTCGCAATTAACTTGTCTCAATGTTTTTACTCTCAAACTCCTAACAAACGATGTAATTTGTAAACCAATAAAATCGAAGAGTCTTAGAAACTCTTTCTTAGGGACTACCCCCCTTGGCTCTATTAGGAGTGCCCTAAACGGAAGAGTCAGGATCAGGTGACAACAACTGACTCGAGACATGCCCCCAAGGACACACTAAGCAACTTGAAGATTTCTATTGCTATTACCCAAGGTGTGTGTAGGCGGCAACAATCCCCGCAGAGATTAAATAGGGCACTTTGGTGAAGCCTTAGTTTGAAAATGATCTGTTGGATGACCAAGTGTGCCCTCGCTTTTACCTTCCAATCAAAGATAAAATCAATTTGAAAGACAAGCAAAAAATGAGCAATTCCGAAGCGAGAAATTAACGATTAGAGAATGAAAAGTGTTAAGAAGAATTCACTCCCTATTTAACCAAATCTGGAGAAGGGAAAGAATAAGGTTTCCCTCAAGTGGTGTTCTCCTCTCTACCTTATTTCCTTGCCTGCAAGTAAATCAAATTGAAATGGTACCAGAAACAACACCAAAATGTCCCGATGCAAAGGGGAAATAACTTTCAATCACCATCCACACATTCATCCCACGATTGACGCAAGTTTTTGCTTAGAAATTATCTCTATTCGATTGTCCAAAATGCCAAGAATCCCTACAAATGAGCTGCTCTTATGCTTATAAAGAAGTGGGAAGGAAAAATCCCTAGCCACTTGAGAATAAAGGGCTAAGATTATAACATATAAATCAGATGTAATGGATGAGATATGTCTTTACATTACATTACATTTTACATTACATTACATTTTATAGTTGAGTCAAAAATGGGGGAGGGGTGGCGAAATTCTAATGTGCCCAAATTAAAGTGTCAAATACGTAGAAAGGTGTTACATACATAGTGCTAAGTCTCATAGGGGGATGACACATAAAACATTGTCCAAGTGATAAAAGCGTGGTACAAGTGCGCCCAAGACAGCTGGTGCAAATTGTGTGGGAGAGGTGTGAAGTCGTGGGGGCCAACAAGATGCCCAATGTGTGCCAAATAAACTTTAATGTATTCTCAAGGTACAATAAAAACATTTCTTGCTAATTTACCATTTACTTTTCCTTTTGGGTGACTTTTTTAAGTTATGGTATGCTGATTTCTATTAATTTAATATGCTGGTAATTTTCATATTGGATAAATGGCCAAAAATGTTAAATTCCCCTACCCAGATTTTTTTATCTATGTGCATAGATGGATTCAGAGGGCCCAAATCCATGACGAACATGTACTCACATGGCCCACAACACCTGATAAATGAATTGGTAGAAAAATCCACGTTCTTGATTAAAAATAATTAAAAATTAAAAATCCATGTTCATGAATGATCTGGTAGCAAAATTCATCTATGTTATAAATCATAATAATTAAAAATTTCACGAACTATGGACAACAACCACCAACTGAAGCATGGAATCATGTAGTAGGGGTCCATAAATACCAATAATACAATTTTGAACCTCTGGATCAAAATCATTCGATGACCAATATTTTGACTAGTCAAACCTGGCCGACCAAGTATAAAACTGGTCAAAGGATATAACTGAGCACCATACATCAAAACCTATGCATGCATGGGGTTAAAACTTGTTCTTTTAAGTACATTAGTAGTAGATATAAATATTCATTGGTGATAAAAAATGCAAAACAAGCATAGAAACATGTCAAATGTGGGAACAGTAGTGTAGTGCCAATGAGGTGTTGATTATACAACTACTTTCGCATTCACCCATTGAAAGAGTAGAGGTCGTCCCTCATTATCCTTGGGTGAAGTGAAAAATTGTATAGCTTGGTCAAGGGATGTGACTGATCCCTTGATTGATGAGCAGACTTAGTGGTCTCTCAAAGGAAGATGGGAAAAAGGGGAGCCAAAGTGACATGTGCAAGATATGAAAACACTAGGGAAGGGCATGTCTCACACATGAGTAGAGTGTTTAGGATATCCCCATTAGATTCTACCAAGCAACTTACAACTCCCTTCCAAGCAAGGCATTTTTTAAGGATTCTAATAGTATACCTAAGTATAGTATTCTAGGCAATTATTTTGGATTGAAAAAATCATACATATAGATAGGTAGGAAAAAATTGAATATGAAACATTCAATGTACTACTAAAAATTGTAAATTTTGGCGAATATTACAATGAAAAAACATATTTTATGTAAATATAAGCTATATTAGAGACTAAAAATGACTAAATAACGAATCTATTTTTTGAAAAAAACCCAAAAAATAGCCAATTGACGAAAGTTCGCCCCTAAAAATTAGCCTGCTTCCAAGCCTGATTCAGGTTCCATGCAGATCTTTTCTAGAACCCTTGTGTTGAGTACACAAGTGACTGTATTTGATAAGGTTCTAGGGGACTCTTAGAATTAGCAGTCTCTTACTCCATGTCACATCCATGCCCTTTTGGGATCCATAAGGAATAATCATTACATTTCATTTCACAAGTCGGCCAGTAGTTATTTTGATTTTGCATTTGTTTTGCAACTGCTTTCATTTGACCTTATATATCATTTCATTCTAGCCTTTTGGCTTCATTTGTCATTTCATTAGGCTCTTTGGTTTGCATTCATTTAGATATAGCATAAGTTACACCGATACATGTAATGATGGTAGGACAACTTGCTTGGAGGACTAATGGGGACACTTTCACACTCCAGAGCCGATAAAAAAGGAAAACATGGAGGCCTTACCAAGACATAGAGGTCACAGTGGGGGAGAGCTCTTTGATCACACTAGTCATTTTCATAGTCACAGGGTATTCTACTGCATGGATGATATGGATGGATGGAAATACAAGTGGAAAGATGATTCCAACCAATAAGTAGGGATGAACTCAGTTGACAAAGGATAATCCTACCAACAACCTTACATCTAACAAAACATTGACACTACTCCACTGTTCCCAATTGACACTCAAGAAGATAATGATCACCAGAGGTATCACTACCAATTTAAGTCTAATCTACTAGGATAAGTAAAAGATAACCATAACACGCAACCCACATTCCATATACCTGCTTAACCATACACCTGCACTAGATTTATCTTTGATGCACTAGCAAGGCAAAGGAATCTCGTCAACAATCTCTACTCACACTGCTCTACTCAGAACAAACCATGACATAGAAATCCTCCCTGTGGGCTCAGCAAAGGGTTCATCAACTAAGGGAATAGGCCACCACTGCTCAATCACTTTGCATGTACTCAACCACTGATCACTGCTGCCAAAAATGTGCCCGTCTCAATGCAGGATTGGGTCTGGTCGTGGTCTGCTGCATCATGGATTCATGGTAGCCCGACTACTATGGATGTGATAACAGGGTCTATAAGACCAAGTGTGGATATGATGGTCTGATTGAAAAACATAAAGGTTGGCTTGTTGCTAATGGATTTTCACAAAAGAGGTGTTGACTATAGTGAAACTTTTTTGCTGATTGCTAGGATAGACTTTGTACCTCCCAAGTTCTCGCTTGATGTAAAATTTCTAACCACACTTGGGAGAACTGTCTATGAATTCTAGATAAGCTACCCACTATCACCTCAGCAGCCTTATCTTTCTCTCTTTTGGCTAGCTCTCCTGTCTAATTCAAGGGGGGAATCCCTACATAAACTGAGTCTAGAAATATATGGGATGGAGAGGGTTCAATGGACTAATAGAAAGTCCATTTTAGAGGCTTGTTGAAATATAATATTCCAAATTCCCCATATGCATGTGATGTTGAGGGGCCGATACGACAGACGATGATATGAGCCAGGCACATGTTCGAGGTACGTGGAGATTGTGGAGATTAATCTAGACTTCATGGTTGGAAGCGGAAACTGGTATGGCGGTGGTCGATCAACCTATTAGTATGACTGCTGGTACAAGAGTTGGGTCCATATGGCGATGGATTACCATCGAATACAAGCGCTGGCCGGAAAATGTGGAAATCCTATTGCTTAATAATGAAAAATTATGGCGCTTATCATTTAAACTTGAATGTAGGGCTTGTCAATTGGGACGGAGAATTTGTAGTTGCGTTGTTGAGTCCTCGAGCAAGTTATCAATCTATAGAGGCTTCTTTGAGAAGTGGTTTGGGCATCTGAATAGAGACGAGGGGGAGGAAGATGAGCTAGGGGGAGAGAGGTAAGGAAGAGGTATCCTAGCTGTGGATCTCGAGAGAGAAAGCCAAGGCAGTAGAGTTTTTATAGGACTTGCATCCTAGAGCAGGTTCAGGAGGAGATTGACTTGTCCTAGCAAAACTTGTGGGCGGAATTGGAAAATATGAAGCACGTGGAAGACTTTGAGGAGTTGGCAAAGTGGATGGAGAACCCAGGCACCATGAGAGATTGTTTAGCTATGCATGAGAGAACGACGGCATTGATCTGGGGATATTGGCACATGTCTTGATGGACAAACGGGAGAAAGAGAAGGGGGACGAGGAACCGGTGTGAACTTGGAAAGAAGACAACGAAGGTTGTCGTTTGATGCATATAAATAATCGATGTGATCGCCAGCAAGATGGGGTCTTCTTTTCCGTGCGTTTACCTACTGAAGGGATAGATGCTTATGCAACTTGGCCTCCGAGGATAGTCAATCAGCCAGGAAACATTCAAGTGCACCGAAACTCGAGCACAAGATCTGCAACTGAAGGTCACCAGTGATATGGTGGGGTTAAATCCCGTTTCTTTCAGTAAAGTCTGTATTGAATCTAAGGGTCATATGTCAGTGTCGAACTATAAGAGTAATCAATGTTTTGAGTTAATGGGGCCTAATAAGTATATTGGTGTCAGTAGAATGATTGTCAGAGTCTGGTCTGTGTGTAGTTTTCCCCACTTCGGTGGGGCAAAAGCTATCCATTGAGCTGCAGAGCCTTTAATGCTGCTGCAGCAAGCTTGATGACCGTTGGATCTCGAGCAGCTTAAGATTCAATGGTCATCAAGCCTGCTGCAGCATCATTAAATGCTCTGCAGCTCAATGGATAGCTCTTGCGCTTCGGTGGATGGTTTTGGGTGATAGATGGTAGATGCATTGATTTTGAGCAGTCTCTCCAGTCAGTTTCTTTGCCTCGGGTTCTGTGGCGTAGTTATAGCTATGTAATCTCTTTATGTTAATATAATTTAGTCTTGCTTAATATATATATATTCCCATATTTACTATAAAAATACTTCAGCCTCTTAACAAGTGCTGCCTGGCAGCTGATACCTGTCCTGTCCATATTTACTATTGAAATACTTCAGCCTCTTAACAAGTGCTGCCTGGCAGCTGATACCTGTCCTGTCCATGTTAGAGGTAAGGTAGAATTGTATGTTGATGCCCAGTGCAAATGCAAACAGCTATTAAGTATAGTTTTAATTTCAATCATGTGGCAATGAGATGTTAAACGTGTCATAACAGCAAGGCTGAGAAGCAATGAAGGATTTCTGGCAATGAGATGCTTAACATGTCCATAGCAACTAGCAATGAAGGATTTCTGGCAAACAGCTATTAAGTATAGTTTTAATTTCACGCATGTGGAAATGAAATGTTTGATGTGTCATAACAGCAAGGCTGAGAAGCAATGAAGGATTTCTGGCAATGAGATGCTTAACATGTCCATAGCAACTAGCGATGGAGGATTTCTGGCAATGAGATGTTTAACATGTCCATAGCAACGGGTTTCCTTATTCTGCTATCTATTATATATTAAGCTTAACCTTGCTTAATATACAAACAAGGTTTAGTCTTAAGAAATTGATTTAGGAAAATGAACAATTTTCTCATTTTCTGATTGTATCCCAGACTATTGTAAAAAAGATGGAAGATTTTTAGAAATTGGTTTCAAAGGTTAAGAAAACCGTCTCCCATACCATATGATTGATGATGAGCCTTCCATGCTCACTAAGCATTTTGAAGATGAAAAATCATATTCTGAAGAAGACATCTCAGATTCGGAAGATGAATCCGAGAAGATTATATTGCAGCCCCAATTGATGAAGAATAAGAGCTCAAAGAAAACCGAAAACCGTGAAATTCATATGGAAGGGAAAAATTTGGTAGAGTACACTCATTTGCAAATTTCTGGTTTTCATGATATACGCTTTAATGAGTTCGAAGATGTGTATGAAGACAAGCTTTTAAATCAGGAGTTAATTATAAATTTGTTTGAGGATGGCAATTCAAGTAATACAGAGTCACATTTGTTAATGATTATTCTCAGCCTTTACGACAGCCTTACATTGCTTTTAAATCAGGAGTTAATTATAAATTTGTTTGAGGATGACAATTCAAGTAATAAAATTCACATTTGTTAATGATTATTTTCAGCCTTTCGGCTAGCCTTACAATGTTAGCTGTTGTGCAAAAAGTCCCCTTTCGGCTAGCCTTACAATGTTAGCTGTTGTGCAAAAAGTCCCTGCCCACTAGTAAGACAGAATATGTAAAGGATAGGCAAATAATGTTAAGTTTCTCCATCAAATATGGATATTCTATTTCTTCATTTTTTTTATATATTTTTATTTATATTTGTATGATTAATTGGGCATGTAGCTTTTAAGAAAGAATAAACTAAAAAACTATGATAAGTTGTTGTTTATTGATATTTGTTTTGTGGTGAATTTTTTTCATATGGAAATATGCACGGAAACCCAGCAATACTTCTCCATATTAGTGGATGGTAGAGGTGGTAAACCGCAGGCCATCCTCGCAGGACTCAAGGCTCGAACTCGTGACCTTTCCCCGAACCGAGAGAGTGTGCGCATGTCTTACTAATTGAGCTAACCCTTGGGCTAGTTTTATGGCTAATTTATACGATATCCAGTTTAAATTTTTTTAAAACCTTTTTTAAATAGAATTAATCCCCTTTTTGCATGACGATTTTTTAATCTTTGTCAACAATCTGGCACATAACATCTTTTAACAACCTCCCTGAATGCTATGATTCGACACCTCTTCCATTTGCACTCGATAAGATAGACTTGGAAGCTGGTATAATTGCTTGATGGACAGGTGGCCAATGGTCATTAATCTGCCTGACTACCTGTTTGCTTGTAAACCTTCCGAGCTTCTGCTACCGTTTGGTCTTCCTCCACAAATTGGCTGTCGGTTTTGTCTTAATACTTTTGTTTTGTAAGCTATTTGTTCGTTGTTTCCTCCCTCCCAGTCTCTCTGTGCCCATGTGTTTTCGATCTGTCTATTCTCTTGTCGGAACCAGTTTTCCTGGGAGGACAGGTTTTAATTATGGTATGTATCTCCCCTCCTCTAGTTTTTTCCCCGTGGTTCATGGTTAAGAAACCCTGCAGTGTTTAGATGCCCTTCTGATCCCAGCATGATAGAATGCAACAATAGAATAAAGCTTAGTATGTAAGGAATAAAACCACCTGAACCATCACATTCGGCCTGACTAGATCCCGTCGGGGTAGTTCTAATTCGTATGTGCTTTGTTTGATTCATGATTTCTGGCATACTATTCTCATATATTCTCTGCTCCTTATATATTCTCTGTCCCTAACGTGGAGTGATAAAACTAACTAATCAAGCTGTGGAAAAAAAAATTATTCAATATGCTTTTAGGAATTTCGTGCAGGAGAATACCAAAGAAAAATAAATTAATCTCTGATATGCAGAGACGCCCCCCCCGTTCTCAGTCCAGAATCTGTTGTTTTAACTAGACATCGTATGAACCTGAACAGTGTGCACTTCTTATTCTTATGTATTGATAGCATAGCATTGTGCATTTAAAAAAATATTTCGTGACATATTAGTTTTTTCATCAAAATTATCTCGTTCATTCTTTGACGTGTAGAATCAATACTATTAACACCATGACATGAGCCATACTCGGAGAAATATGATCAACCTCTTCCCAACTACTTATATGAGCATGCAACCTTTTGAAAATTCTATGGAGGTGGTCCTCTATGTTACCAGAAACGTGACGATAGTTCACGTTTCTCACAGAAAACGCTATAGAAACGAGGACGAGACGGAAACCGCCGTTTTCTACAGCCATTTTCGTTTCTGCAACCAAAAAACCGTTTCTTTAGAAACGCAACTTTTTTGCGAGCGGTTTATACTGAAACGGATTTCCGTTTCTTTGAAAACTGGTTCCTTTCCGGGTTTAATTTTTAATTGCATCACAAACCCATTGTTGTTGTAAAAAATGTGTAGTCTCGCCGTCGATGGTGCCTGTCCCTGGATCCTTGCTAGGTTGGGCAGTTGCAAACCTGACCTCTCATGCTGCCATCAGGCCCTCGCTAGCTGTTGTTGGGCTGGAAACTGAAAGCGGGAAGTGGGATAGATTCTTACCGAACGACAATGAAGTAGTATTAGATAGGATAGTAGGTATTGCAACATCTGAAGTCCAAGGCAATTCCAACATATATTGAAATGCTTGTGAATTGTTTTTTCCAAGTATATAATGCATTGCTTTTAAGTTCGTTTTATGTTTCCTTTAATGCTTTCGTTATTGAATATTATGAAGCTAGCAAACTTTTCAGAAATTTATATATTATGGAGTCTGAACCTGGAGTTTGTTAGTCTCTGGCTACATTTAAGCTAAACTTTGCTGCATTGAAACTAAAATTAACTAAAATTAACTGGTCCAGTCATTCTTAAAATCTAAAATCTGTAAATTGTCACAATATTCAATTTATATATTTTAATTAATTAATTTTTTGTTTTTCTCTCTCCTCGTTTCTTATATTTGCGAAACCTGGAAACTTCGTTTCTCGTACCGTTTTCGTTTCTCGTTTCGTTTCGTTTCTGGTAACATAGGTGGTCCTTAGCAGCTCTGCATGCTGAACAAATCCTTTGCTTTCTCGGTTGACACGGGTGTAGTTGGCAGGTAGAATATGAAAACGCACAGGAGTTGCATAGGGGTCAAGAGCAATGACAAACTTGGAATGACTTGACATGCATATAGAGAATATAAAAGCAACCACATGGATGAACATAAAGGAATTTACTGATGACCCAATACACTAGTTGAAGCCATGGTTCTGGTTGAAAGCTTGAGCAACTCTCAAAGAAATGGTCAGCAACCTTAATGGATTAAGCTCAGTGTAAAATAAACTTATCTAACAGATATTGAAGCTTCAAAAATGATGAAAGTCAAAATGCAAGCTTGAAAAGAAACGACACCAATCATCAGTAACTCAAGCATGCTACATAGAAAATATATTTCTTCATCATCATGCTCATCGTTTTGTAGGTCATTGCTTGTCTAGGACTGAAGCTGTAATTGGAAAAAGCTCCAAAGTATCTTCTACGAAAGTGGAGAAAAGGCTAGAGGTTGCACTGGGTGTTTCCATTGCTGGCTAATTTTAGTTATCAAAATTAGTTTTTCACAGGCTGGAGCAAAGAATGTTGTCGAGTTCTTGACCTGATCCCTCTGCTGGCGATGGCAAGCAACCACAACTTCCAATCGACGAGATATGGATCTCTGCCAACTAGCAGCCGAAGCAAGGGTTTTGAACAACTGTTCAAATATATATATATATATATATGTAAGTCATTGGCTTTAGGTCAGACGATTTCTCTATTCGTTCAAAATGTAGAACAAAATATGATTGTTGAGCAGGGATGATGGGTAGAATATGCACATGCTATTAACCTGTTACGGTTTGCATTAAGAGTGCTGGAAAAAAAGTTGGAAAAACTATGAAATTGGGGTTTCTTAGCTTTGTTCCATTTATATGCCATCAACTCTCGGAACAAGTGCATAATTGGGTTTAGGAGATAGAGATAAAAAACGCAACCTGGGTTGGTAGAGCTGCAGAGTTTTACGTACGTGGTTGTTTCAGGTGGTGACTGCAGATCTCCTTCATGGAGAGTACATATGTCACCTTGGATGCCTGCAACTATCTTCAAGCTTGGATTCCCTGCATGAACAATTCAATTCTCAGTTAAATTCTGGTAAGAATAATGTAACATATATTTTTATAACATAATATGTATAACAACTGTGATAAATACCTGTATATGTTAAGGTTTTCTTTTTTCCATGCTACTATACAAGTTTTTCTTTCTTCCATGCTACTACAGCTACTGCACTGCAGATGAGACTGGTCCAGTTGCCCAGATTTTGTGCCCTGAAATGCCTGCATTTTGATAACGGTTGGCCAAGATATCCTTCCAAAAAAAGTCCCACCATAATAGCCATAGTTGTGCTTGTAATCTCAGACAACTGCAATAAGAAAATAGTGGTGAGATTTTCCAAAAAAAGTCCCACCATAATAACCATAGTTGCGCTTGTAAACTCAGACTGCTACTGCAATAAGAAAATAGTGGCGATATTTTCTTGAAATGCTAGGTTAGGAGTGTGATATTTTCTTGGAATGCTAGGTTAGCCAGTGTGATACAGTCCATCAATTGCTATATATGCTAAAATGGTGAAAACAAAGACCAAAATGAAGGGGCTTCTACTTACTGATCCTCCATACGCGGTGAGGCATGCGTGCAGGCGGTGAGGTGATCCTCGATGCTTACTGAGGCGGTGAGGTGGTGAGGCATGCGTGGAGGCGGTGGGAAGAATCGGTGGTGTGATATTCAATGGCCATTGCCATTATTAAAGCATCGCATAATTAAAATTTCCCATCACATAATTAAAATTTCCGTCCCTAATATCAAGAAGGGATTCCTAATACGAGGAAGAACAGAACACCGGGCAATAACACTCTAAACTTTTCATCCAATTGCAAGAGGCATAAATGGTTTTTATTTTGAAAAACTAAATAAAAAAAATGATTTCATGGTAGAACTTACGAGAATTGTGATAAATTTATGGTCAAAATACAAACTAATAGTAAGTAGACCATTTATTGAATACAATTGTACACTGCCTATTGGTAGGTATAATAAGAGGATACTTTATGATGCAATGAGGTTAAATATGGATTTGGTTATGGCTTATAAATCTTGGATAATTCATATTTAGTAACTAGAAAATTTCAGTTCTATTTAGATAGTAAAATGAAGACTTTAGGATTGCAAACTGTAATCTAAATTTTTTATTTATCAATGTAAATTTAAGATTATTTAAATAGAAAATTTAATGGACTATATGATTTAAAAATGAGGGTTTGAGGTCTAATTTAGCAAATCTAAAATTATGATTTTATGATTTTAATTTCAAGATTTTTCAAGATTTCTTTACAACAGGACATGAAAGATTTTATATTGGTTTTATGGTGGTTGAAAGGGAAACAAAAATGCCTAGTTTCAAGTTGGGAAATGGGGTCACAAAGGGCCTTTATGAGGGTTATTAAATTTGATTTTCATTTTAGATGGAAGCAATTAGCATAACCAATCTCACCTCAAGTTAGATGGAATATATCTTAGGACTTTGTAAAAGGAAAATTCTTACAAAGATCTATTTCAAACTGGAATTAGATAGAGTTGTTTGCATTCATAGATTAAAAAAACACTACTTTGTTCAAATTTCATTTGATCATACATAAACTTAAGCAACAAGAGAGTTAGGGAGAGGAAAGTTCAAACCTAGATCACTTCTAAGAATGGTGAATATTCACCCAATCCCAATATTTCATCCACAAACAATAACATTTTTTCAAGACAAAGTTGTCCACAAGTTCATCTCACAATGGTAAAAGAGCACCTTTATTCATCAATTATTTGAATAGCAAAGTAGCAACAAGTAGTCTCCGAAGTTATGAGCATTTTCAACAACTATTACAAGTGGAGGAGCTTCCGCTATATAGGATTTGAGCTCAACAACCTCCACAATAAAATAATAATAATCTCTTTGATCCATTTTAGGGGGGAAATAAACTACAAATGTCCTCTAACCTTCTAGAAGCACAAGTGAAATAAATAATATAAAATGGTGGACCCATGCCACATGTACAAGATCAAGCCATAGATGCATAAGAAAAAGTGTGCCATCCCTTAGATTGGATCTAGACCATGTCAAAGCTATAAAAAGTAATCCTATAAAATTCTAAGGAAATGTGCTCCACTAGATAGTGGTCAAATGTGTCCACAATACAACCTCCTCTCTCACATGTGTCACATGTGTGGTAGAGTCAACAATGAATACCAAGAGAAAGTCACAATCACCAATACAAATGCCTCAAATTGTGCTAAATATTAATATAGCACATGTGTGGTATCCAAGAGGAATGTACTAAGAGTAGTGTCAAACAAGCATGAAGTGCCCTTGCAATATGACACATGTAGCTAGAAGATGAGGTGTGCCCTTCTCAAAATATGCCAATAGCATAGATAAGTGTGTCGGAGTTGGGTCCAATGTAAAGGAGGCCAATCAATACATAAAAAATGATCAAAACCCAAGTGCCACCTCATCAACATGTCCTCCTTGACACTAGAAGCATAAAATGACCTCCTCAAATGGCAACAATCAAATTCACCCTAAGGAAGAGAAAAGCACCCCCCTTGTTGGGCCATGCCAAATGTTGAGTGAACTCGCATTGAAATGCTAGGAATATGATCACAATGTGCTTAGGAGCCTAAAATAAGACTACCCATTTCATTACTTCACTTTTCTGGAATCCTATTACCATACATATCAAGCCTTAAGAATTTTTAAAATTAGAGCTTAGGATAAAATGAATTATGTGCCTTTAATTGGAACTCTGATTTCTCTTGTCCAGAACGCAAATCTAATGCCATGGACTAGTTCCTTGACCTCAAAAACATGAGATTCACCATACTTATGCTCAAATCCAATCTAAAATGCATTGTTCATAATCAGCTCAAAATAATCAAATTGTACTTAGGCTAAAATTTCAGGCTTAGAAAATAATTTCATTTTCAGTCAATTAATCTAGGAATGCCACAAATGCTATTTCAAGGGATCCAATTTTCTTCCAATGACTGATATATGATGTGTGATGTATATGTGAATGTCCCATACTATTGGTTGAACCCTTTGACTAGGTTAAACTTAGGTTTGACTAAGTCAAAAAAATCAAACTTCGTCAAACTTTGACCAAGATGAAAGAAGATGGGATAACCATGTATCAAGCTTGTAGAGGAATGTAAACACTTAAATGTGTAGTATTCATAAAATACAAAGCATAAGTTCCTGTCCTCTACCCTTCGATCATCATGTGACTCATTGCATGACATGTCAACATAGCACAAAAACATACAAATACAGAGCACAAGTAAATGAGTTATATACGTATTATTCTCTAATCAACATCATCACATAGTGTTGCAAAGATCATCCCTCCTCATTTGGTGGAATGGATGGTCAAGTAGTCAATAGGATTAGTCAGATGAATTGTTTGATTAGTGGAAGGCTTGAGATAATCTTGGAGATTGGGAAGATAGGTAACCTTTGTGGCATTTGCTAGTTTGGAAAACAACAAGGGATGGGTGTCTCACAATTGGATAGTATGCTAAAAGGTAGCCCGTTGACTTTAGTAAGCCCCCCTTTTATTTCATTTGACACTTTTCATTTCACATTTGAATCATTTCTCTTCTTTGGATATTTCTTTGAAGCATTTTGTTCATTTGAAATTCTTTAGTTGTCTAATGACTGAAAGATACTGGGCCTGGATTGCCTTTCAGGAACTAGTTATGCCACGGCCTTAGCTCTGTTGCCAGCCACCGTCCATAAGTGCAATGGAGTTGCCACGGTAATGCATTTTTAGATCAAGTAGGCATAACCTCTTAATTCAAGGAGTCCCTACCCTCCTAGCCACTAACCAATTTCAAGGAAGGGAAGACTTGTTTCAAGACTAAGGGGAACACTTTGGTAATTAGGCAAACCTTAGCTTGTGCTCAATCTATAGGGGTCTACAAGCAGAATGAGATCAATGAGGCCAAAAGGATTCATCATACACATCAGAGCTGAGACACCAGGGAATACATGGAGGTCATCCTAACAAAAAGGTCATAAAGGGGGAGTGTCCTTGAGTCACTTAGCCATATCCGAATCAACTGGTATTTGTATATCTCTAGGCTCAGACTCAGTAAAAACTTGACTAGATTGGGACTCGATGTCGAATAAAACTCGTAGAGACTTGGAAAATATAAAAAAAACTCAAACTATAGTAAATTTTGTGCATGAAAAATATACTAATCACATTTTTAATCCATATAAGTCATAAAACCACATTCTGTGCAGAAATTCATTGTATCATCTCATAAAAAATGATAATGCAACATTTGACACTCCATATTAATATGCAAAATAGTGAACTGAAAGATGATTTTTGAATAAATTCAAAAATAGCATCAAGTTCAACTACATAAGTCAAAACATAAATAGAAAATCAAAATAGACAATCTCATCAAGCCCAATCTCAAGTCTCATGCATGACTGCGAGAAGTAGAATGCCTAAAATAGGGGCTAGAGGAGCTAGTACCAAAATCGCTAGAGCAAAGCAACAATTGTGATGTAGGTATATTGGGTGTTTGCATTTCAAAAAATGGAAACACTAGAGGGATCCTCAGTCTCCTTGTCAAGCCAACTCAAATTATCAGCAGGAGATTCATACAGAAATTACGAGTGCATATAACTAAAACCGCATTGAGTGTAATCCATATCTAACCCACAATACATAAACAAAGAGGCTCTAAATCGCCTCTAGAGCCCAAAAAACTTCAAAACTTCATGCTACAACAAATAAATACATATCATCAAAATCACTGCCTTATTGGGATCCTATTCGTCAATAGCGCCTTGTGAGCTCCCCACCTCTAGGCTCTAGCCCTTACCTTTATCTCGAATTTCAAAATTGGTCCTACAAGGACATTAGTTGACACCCTACAATTTTGATGAAACCTCCTAATCCAAGCATTATAAAATGGTAGAAAAAGCTTTGCATGCCTAATAAGTAATTTTGCTTGAGTGAAGAGTACATTTTTATTAAGGTCATGGCAAAGGAGTTAAATAATCAACACCACCAACGTCAAGGTACATAGAGGGGTTGATGCACTTGATTAAATGACAATCCCCTACCATCATACATGATAGAATCTTGTGCAAACGTTGCAATCTTAAAACCCTGAACATTGTTAAGTATGTTGAATTTTGAGTGGGATCTAAAATTCTACTTTTTGCATATGAAGTCCGATGAGGTTGGAACCACTCTCAAAAATCCTGAAACAATTAATGGTAATGTTAACAACTTAAGCAAAATGATAGAAAGTGAAAGATCAGGAGAATGTCACTTTTACTTTAAGAATTTAATATTACCATCTCTGGTGAGTCTCTGGCGAGTTTTCCAAGTCTCTGGAGAGTATGGTGTGTTTGGCTGAGTCTGGCAAGTGGCGAGTCTCTTTCGAGTACTCGTTTCGTAGCAAACTTGTCCAGGCTTGCCAAACTCGGGGAGTTTGATAACATTGATTTATATTATCCAAGGTGAATTGGTAAAACCAATATATGGATCCAAAAGGTCAAGTGATGATCAAAGCAACATTGTGGAGACCTGGCAGAGAACAACATGTATACAAACTACAAACTAACACAAGATGTAATGCCATGCCAATGCCCTACTCATCATACTTATCAAATAATCAGAAGTCATAAGATAATTCCTACTACTAGTCAGTCTACCAATACCACACATAATCATACATAAAATATCCTCTGGACATCACATATTATACAAAATTCCAAATGTAGGATATATACCATAGGCACATATGTGAAGTACTATAAGTCAAGATCCAATCTTGTTGTCCAATAGTGGAGAAATCCTTTGTATAAAAGGTTTGACATGTATGGTTGTGTGTGTGAAGCATATCTACCAAAATATGAAGGAGCATCTATATCTAAAGCAGAGCTACTAGAGAAAGAGAATGAAGATGCATCTATATGTGAAGCAGACATGAAGTTGAAGATCAATCTACATCAACAAATTTGGTAGAAGATGGTGAATCCCAGTGTGTTGAGTCATAAGTGGATGAAAATTATAATGATAAAGATGAAGTTTCCAATTTAATATCCTATGATGGTGAAGTTGCCAATGATGCAACCAGTGGTTTAGTAAATCCAACAAAGATTGTTGATGATGATAAAACCACCCATGAAGCAGTACGTGAAGATGGAGATGATGAAAGATAACCTCTTTGAAGCAGAGGTTGAAACATTTGAAGTCAAATTTGATGATGATCACTTATCTTAGCAAGATTGCTTGCATATTTTGAATGAAAAGGAGTTGATTAATAAATTGTTGTTTGGAAGGCTAACCTTACTTGGCAATGGAGACCAAATGGATGATGTATTGGTTGTAATAGCAGCATGTAATGATGAGTATCCAACAAGGAGTTGATTAATAAATTGTTGTTTGGAAGGCTAACCTTACTTGGCAATGAAGACCAAATGGATGATGTATTGGTTGTAATAGCAGCATGTAATGATGAGTATCCAACAAAGATTTTTGTTGATGACATAAAAAAGGTTGAAGAGTTGAGCAGCACGGGAATTCTTACAGAATTGAAGAAGTCGATTGAAAAGGAAATTATACAAGCCAAAGAAGAAGATATGGAAACTGCCAGTAACAGTTAAAGTAGTTGATGAAGGAAACAATGTTTTTAATGCAGATTTAAAGTTGACTGATGAATGGCTTAAAGAGCCAATCATATTAGAGGAAATTTGGGGTCTAAAATGGGCCTTATAAGAAAACGTGCCAAAATAAGTTTTTGTGAGTTGGAATTCAAGAACCAATAGAATTTCA